>VDFB02193867.1:351080255-351380892 GCA_007258455.2 Sequoia sempervirens
GGGCTTTCCCCAAGAACCCACTTTTCTATATCGGCTGGAAGTCCCTCGGTGTCAGGGTGCTACCGGTCTGAGTCATCCTGGGATGAGTACTTTTTCCCACTAGAACAGGCCCAAGTTCTAGAGTCGGTAACCATTTCTCTTACACCCAGGATCGCACGAATGCGCAAGGGGAGAGGATACTTCGATATACCGAATCGTGAAGGGTAAATTAACAAAAAAGAATGGGTCTGGTTTTCTGATCACAAGGTTTCACCAAGTGAGAGCATACTCACCTACCACTCCACAAGCACACTCAAGCATGAAAGACATGATTCTTTTTAAAAGCACCAAATTCAAAGTTTGCTAATCTAGAAATAAACAAGCACATTGTTTGTTATCTCCTTCTTTGACATGCGAATCTGCAAACATTGAGTTAGTAGTCTTGTATGTGATGGTCTTGGACACACAAAAAAGGATCGCCACACGCTACAAGAAACTATTAGTAACACAAAATATCTAATCTGGTTAACATGCAGGAATAGCCAACACAGAAAAAGACAGAAAAACAGAAAACCAGAAAATAGAAGAAAAAACCTGAAATTCGGCAATTAAAACCTAAAAACTGACAAAAAAGTTTACCAGAAAAATGCGGCGCGGTATTACCAGACAGATGCGGCTCAGTTTGTTAGATGTGTTGTTCTGTTCGGCGAATGCGGCTCGAAATGTCAGATGCGGCTCTGGAATTCTCAGTTGCGGCTTGTCATGGTAGTTGCGTTGTTTCTGTCATCAGATGCGTTGCGACGTTTGCGGCGATCCTGCAAAACAACAGAAAACAACAAAAAACCCTACCCAAAATAGAAAGCCACTACCAGAAAGGATTAGTGACAGAAAACCTAATCTTATTCAACAGGCAGGAATAAAGACAGAATGCAGAAAAACATAAGATTGGACAACCCGAAATTCAAAATAAAACCCCTCAAACTGGAAAGAAAAATGTTATACCAGACAAATGTGTCGCGAATTACAAATGCGGGTTTTGGGGTTTCAAATGCGGCTCAGGAATCACGGATGCGTCGTTTTGTTCGTCAGTTGCGTTGCGACAGATCGATTGCGGCTCTACGGTTCTTGTGTGCGTCGCGACGTATATGATGCGTCACACTGTTTTTAAAAATGTTGCGGCGATCCGTACCTGTACCTGCAAAACAATAGAAAATAACAAAAAAAGTGTACGAAAAGCTGAAATAACAACGTCGGGTTCACCAATGTAATCAAGGGAAAATCCTAATTATTATTAAGTGGTTAGCACAATAACATTAAAATTCCAATGAAATAACAAAGTACAAAGGAAGTGATGTGAAGACAAAAGGGATAGTGTTACCCTATGTCTCCACCTTCCATGATTAACCTCTGTTATACCTCCTAGCTTGCAGTAAATAAAAATGCCCTCAGATTTATGTGAGCAACTATGACTAAAGACTAAGCCCTAAGCAAGTTTTGAAGGATTTTATTAAAAGAAATGACTTGACAATAAACTAGAATGACAATGACTGCAAATGACAATGACCATGAGTTGACAGAAAATGAACATGAGATGGAGAGAAAGATCAAGAGAGAGAGAGAGAGCCAGAGACCAAGAGGGGGCCAAATGAGAACAAAATTGCCATTTTATAAAAACTGCAATTTTGAATGTGTGGCTAGGATGAGAAGATGATAAAAACCCTAGGATCAATGATCAAGATTGAATGTTGTTGTGTGCATTAGGGTTAGGTCAAAATTAGGGCAAATGATAAGGATGAAGGGCTAAGATTGAATTATAAGATAATTCAATCAAGGGTTGAAATTAAATGAGATGTCAAAAGATAAGATTTGATCTGGAGGATAAGATTGGCACAGAAAAAGAGGTTGTTGGAGAAATTAAATAATAAAAATTATTTAATTTAGGTGACCAATGAATAATTAAATAATAAATATATTATTTAATTATAGGGGAATGTGACAAAAAGAATCATTTTGAATTAAATAATGATCTAATTCAAAATTCAAGAGAGTGGACCAAATTAAATAAATAAAATTTATTTAATTTAATGAGAGAAGAGGCTAATGAATAATTAAATAATTAAAATAATTATTTAATTATAGTAGATATGGACAAAAATTAAATAAATAAGAATTTATTTAATTTTAAAAAGAAGGGGACTTAATTAGTGACGTAATTAAATAAATAAAATTTAATTAATTAATCAAGGAGAATAAAGATAAAAATGAATTAATTAAATAATTAAAATTATTTAATTAATAGAAGAATTATGACTTTAGAAAATAATTAAATAATTAAAAATTATTTAATTATTAAGAATGAAAGGGGCAATGTTGAATAATCTAAGAGTTGCAAACCTAGGACAATTTTGTGTGTCTACAGTTGTAACTGTGGCACAAAGTATCATGAATATGAGTAGTTTCTCCTTGCTTAGTCTTGACTGCAAGGGTACCTTTTCCCATTACATCAACCTCCTTATCATCTCCAAATTTAACTTGACTTCTTACTTAATCATCTAACTTGACAAAGAGATCAGATTTACCTGTCATGTGATTGGAGTAGCCACTGTCCAAGAACCAGACATCCTCTTGGTGTTCTTTTTCCAAATTGCATGTGAAGAATGTGGAATGTTTTGTATCTACAGAAGACTCTTCTGTATAATTGGCTCTTGACTTATTCAAGTCAAATTTCTTCTTTCTGCACTCAGATTCATAATGACCATACCTTTCACAATATTAGCACTGGATACTCCTTCGATCTACAGAACTTCATCCTCATCCTCTATTATTTCCTCTTCCTCTTCCTCTACCTCATCCTCTATTATTAGAAGAAGATTCACCTTGATATTTAGTGGTGTGAGAGGAAGGATACTTTTCTTCAAGTTTTACAGAAGACTGGAAAGCTTGCACCAAACTTTCCGTAGAATGTTGCATACGCTCTTCATGAGATTGCAAAGAACCTGTCAACTCTGCAACTTTGAAAGTATTTAAATCTTTACTTTCTTCAATGGCTATCACCACTGGATCAAATTTAGGAGGAAGGAATCTTAAAAAAAATTCTACAATTGTTTGTTCAGTTATTGTTTCCCCTTGAATCCTAAGCTGATTCACAACACCTTGAGCTCTAGTAATAAATTCATGAATAGACTCAGTTTCCCTCATCATTAAATTTGCAAATTCTCTTCGAAAAGTTTGAAGTCTTACCAATCTGATTTTGTTTGTACCTTGATATGCAATTTGTAAAGCCTCCCATGCATCCTTTGATTTTTTCATACCAGCAATTCGGGGGAAAATTGAAACATCCAATGCAGATTGAATGGTAAAAAGAGCTTTGTCATCCTTCTTTCTGTCTTTTTTCAGCTGATTTCGTTGTTGTTGTGTCAAGGCATTTAATGCAGTCTGATCTGCAGGTTCTGGGTATCCTCCTTCCACTAATTCCCAGAGTTCTTGGGATAATAGTAGGGTCTTCATTTTGATACTCCAATAATCATAGTTATCTCTAGAAAACAATGGAAGCTGAAATGGTAAACTGTTGCTATTGGCCATTTAGAGATAACTGCTTCTCTAACCTTGCTATCTACACAATCAGAAAATTATGCAACCTGCTCTGATACCAAATGAAAGATTGATAAGCTAAAATAGTTCTTATACTCAATTATATAAACACTTAATATCTTCTGCTCTGATACCAAATGAAAGATTTAATTCTAAAGCTGAGATTAACAGAAAACTATAACTTGATAAACTGTTTCAAAAACTTATAATTTGCAGAGAATTCAATAAAAAGTTGAAACAGTAGATAGAAGATAATTGGTTGTATTATATTTCTGTTCAACTGTATTGTATTGAAATTTGTATAACACTGTTACAAAGAATTTTATTTAAAGAGTTTTGAGGACAGCGAATAAGCTGTACAAGAACAAAGCTAAGAAAGCTAAAATAAAAGCAAGGCTTGAAGAGAAAAAGAAAGCTAATTAAAACTAAAGCTATGCCTAAGACTAACTGCACACAAACATGCAGTTTTATTATGCTTTAAAAGCTAAAATAAGGACGCTTTAAAATCTGTTTTAAAACAAAAAAACTATTGAGTCGTTCATATCTTCATACCCGGCTGAGCTGTTTGAAGCAGATTACAATTCAAGCTTGCGACAAGCTAGAGACTCTACAAGGGTTTGATGAATTGCATGCACTAGAAAGTCTTATGTTGTCCAATTGTCCAGAGCTTGAAGAGCTTCCATATTGTGCAAGTGAAATTTATCTTGAGAACATTAGCATTTTCAAATGTGGGAAGCTACAGAATATTACTTCGTCAACAAAACTTGTGGAACTCAGAAGAGAAGAATGCAGAGAACTGAAAATAGTAGCAACGATTTGTTATCGTATTGAATGTCCGGAGCTACATGAGTTTTCAGGTGTTGCCCGACTGAGCTGTTTGAAGCGAATTACAGTTCAGACTTGTGACAATCTGCAGACTCTATAAGGCTTTGATGAGTTGTATGCAATGAAAAGTCTTTTGTTGTCCAATTGTCCAGAACTTGAAGAGCTGCCATGTTCTTCACTTCAAACGTCTCTTGAGAAGATTAGCATTGTCCAATGCGGGAAGCTGCAGAACATAACTTTGCCAACAAAACTTGCGAAACTCAGAATAGAAGAATGCAGAGAACTGAAAACAGTGGTAGTGATTTGTGATCACAGGAAATGTCTAGAGTTAAACGAGTTGTTAAGTGTTGCCCGACTGAGCTGTTTGAAGCCGATTACACTTCACACTTGTAACAAGCTGCAGACCATACGAGGCGTTGATGCTCTACATGCATTGGAAAAGATGCACCTTTTATATTGCAGCAATGCAATAATACGAAATTTTATTTCCATGTTGAAGTTATTGACTTGAAGAATCCATTAAACATTCAACTACATTTCTTGATTTGAAAGGAGAGCAAGAAACTTAAATGTTTCCCTTTCCATAATTTTCTGAAATAATCTCTTCGGTCATTGGTAAATGAAAATGGAGTTTTTTATTTTATGTTTTTCAATTGCAGAGCGTGTCGTCAGATTTTATCGTCGTGGTTGGAAGAGTGGCAGATGAAGCACTATCAACTTTAAATCCAAATCCCTTTTCTGAAGCCCACGGGGTTATTCCACTCGTTTCAGAAATTGGTAGCGACACAAGTGATGGACGGGAGAAACTAACGTCAGAATTGAGTGCAGTCATCTTTTGCTATGTGATTATGATTAAGAAGGGCCCCTAAGTGGAGATGATAAACCAATCCATTGCAAACTATCCATGGTCGAATTATAGGGTCTGAGAAGGAGAATGGGTAATTACCATTGCAATTTCCAAACCACATAAAACAAGCCTTCACTATCATCGTCGCTGACTTGAAGATGTCCTCGTGAACTAGGGCGTATTGAAGAAAAGCTATAGGGTGGCCGTAACGAATGTTAAATGGTTCAAAACTCAGCGTTTAATACTTAGAATTATTGATAGGCTCTACCAGAAATGAGTGCAAGTTAGGGTAGTTATCTTCTCGTAAATTATGGCGCTTATTGTTGCTGATATTAACTGTGTATTTGTTAGTGGACACATTATTCAGCATTTATTATTTAAGTTTATTTTTTAAATGATTTAATATGGAATTAAAAAATGTATAAGTTATGTCTCGAGGTTATAGCTACTGGTAGTTGCACAATATTCAATGAGTAATAGAATAGTCGATAGGCACAAACCGATTTTGTTTTTCCATAAAGTTCTCCACTAGAGGAGATCTCTCCTTATCTCTCTCTTTATCACTCCCTCTTTCTATTTCTCTTGCTTATATCTCCTCTCTCTATTTCTCTCCCCCTTTCCCTCCCTCTCTATTTATTTATAAATATATATCTCTCACTCATATACACACACTCCCTCTTTCTCCTTCTCTACCTCTATCTCTATCTCTCTATCTTTTCGCCTATGTATACCTCTTACTATCACTTATCTCTATCACCTTCTTTCTCTCACTCTTTTCCCCCTCTATCTATATCTCCCTATCTCTTCCCCCTCCCCAGCCCCTCTCTCTCTCTCTCTCTCTCTCTCTCTCTCTCTTCTCTATATATATATATATATATATATATATATATCAATCTCTATCTATATCTCCCTCCCTCTCCCTCTCCCCTCTCCCCCTCTTCTTTCTCTATCCCTCTCTACATATATCTCCCTCTTTCCCATCTTCTCTCCCTCCCTCTCTATCTCTCTCCCATCTCCTCTTCTCTCTTTTGCTCCTCTTCCTATCCCCCTATCCATCTTTATATCTCAACCTCTCTCTCCCTTTATCTTTCCATATATCTCTATATCTATTTCTTTCTCTTCCCATGTATCTATCTCTCCCCCTCTCTCTCTATCTCCCCCTATTTCCATCTCCCTCTCCATCTCTATTTGTCTTTCTCTACTTTCTCTCTATTTTTCTCTCTTTTTCTCTTTTTCTCTCTCCCTCTCCCCTCTCTCTATATCTTCTTATATCTCTATCTTTATATCACTCTATCTTGCCATACATCTCTCTATATCTCTATCTCTCCCTCCTCTTCTTCTTTATCTCATTATCTCTTCCTTTCTATCCATCCCTCTCTATCTCTCCCCTTTATCTCCCTATCTCTCTATCTTTATTTCTCCCTCTATCTCTCTCTATATATAATCTATTTGTCTCCCCTGTCCTCTCTCATTCTGCATTCATCTCTACCTCTATCTATTTGTCTATCTTCCTCTCTCACTCTATATTCATCTCTACCTCTATATTCCTCTCTTCCCCTCCATCTCTAGAAATTTCCCCCTCTCTCTACCCATCCATCTCTCTTCCTATCTCTCCACCTCCCTCTTCATAGACCTTATTGTCTTCTTGATTGAAAGATTTTCTCACTCATTTTTAGAGACCTTTGTTGCACAACAATATCATTTTATAATACATAAATTTATGCAAAAAATAGGCTTAAAGCTTCCCTAATTGGCATTCCACACATCTTCAATGTACCCATTGCACACCAAGATGCAATTACTAATATTTATAAATATAAAACTCAAAAAAATTAAAAATCCCTTTAAAAACTCAAAAAAAAATTATAATTTCTTTGTAAAGAATCCCTAGAAAACTCACATCACCTGGTTTTCGATGATATTTAGAAAATGTTGCTCTACCAATTATCTATCCTGCGAAGTTAGGAAAACCTTAAATTTTTCTGTTCCCAATTATTAAGGGAAGTAAATACGCTTTACTGCAAATTACAGTCCCTGCAGAGACTAATAAAATTAATGACTTGGTTGAATCGTTACAAAACCTTTGCGTCTGCCATGTCTGTTCCCCCCAAGGTACATGTTACCATTCCCCAATTGTTCCTTTTCCTCTTCATCATTGTAAAATTCCTTGAATGATTTAATAAATATCTGTTTCAAACAGGCAGCGCTAAGTATAAACAAATCTTGAAAGATGTCAGGGGAGATAGAAAGATTATGGTAGTTGGTGGCCAAGCTTTGAAAGCAACACACAGACGCAAGTGCAGAAAAGAGAAAAATGCCCACCCCCCCCACACATTCAGGTTAGTACTAGGTAATGTACGCTCTTATTTTCTAAATCTAAAAATATTATTATTCATTCAGGTGCATTAGATTGGTGATCATGTAGTGTTGGTCTAGTGGGGCCTTTACCAGATCAAGAATTTGGGTCATAACAGTAGGCTCAAAGCACCTTTTTTGCACCCATGATTGTAGGGCATGACAGAACATTGGCCAGTAATTAGCATATCTTGGTTGGGAAAGCTTCGGCCGCTCCTTACCATCATAGGAGGACCTAGGCACATTCAGCAGGTATTGAATCTGTTGACGCTCCTCTACCTCTCCTATCTAGATTACAGCATAAGATAACAGAGTCTAGGTGAAATTCATTGGGAGGCAGTGGGAATGGGAGACCAGGGTAGCCTTATGGGTTGTCCAAACAAGCAAACTAATGCAGGAGCATCCAGTGGTGTAAGGGCAATCTTGCATCACTCAAAAATAGTTAAATTTCAAGTTTCTCAGTTTTTAGATTTTTTTACATTTTTTGATACCCTTTTCGTCATAATGAAATTCCCAATTTATGGTTTTTATTTTCTATTCCTGGGTTGAAAGATATTACATTTTTAGTTTCCCATATTTGCACCTGAAAATCTTTCGAGTTAGATTTGAGGCACTTAGAGTTCTCAGAATGGCCCCGAAACTAGCCAAAATTGGCGTAACAAGTTTTGAGCACGTTATTGACCTCAAGACCTTTCCAACGGTTCAAACAGTTCGCGAATCAGAGTCCCAGATCAAAAGTTATGGCCTCAGGAAGTTGGCATACTTTATAGAAAATACAATTGCAAATATTCTTTCGAAATTTGAACTTCAAGTTGTAATTTTCGGCACCAAACCACCTAAACTCAAATTTGAATGTTGTTTTGGCTCCAAACTAAAGAGGAGCCCTATTTATGGGTAGGTTTCTAATTTTTTAGTAGCTTTTTGGGGACAAGCTCACATATTGCGAAAGGGTTATTCTATAGCTTTCTGTAACTTGCATGTGTTGTAGAACTTGGGGACCTGAGATCCTTTGCATGTAAGAAGCTCCATTTTCTAAATAATAAAATTATTCTCTTGTTTGTGGGTTATTTTCTATGTCTTAGACTACACCCTAATCAAGTGGTATCAGAGCGGGGTTTTCTTGAGCGTGTGGACAAATCGCCGATCGTGAGATAGTTCGCACCAAGACCGTGGTTGTGGGTTGAGGTCAAGAAAGATTCCTCCACGAGTGATGCCTGGTAGGCGTGGTGGTGCCAAAGGTGGTTGAGGCGGCAGAAATGATAGTGGAAGAGATGCACTAGCAACCCTCCAAAGACAGATTGATGCATTACAAGAGCAGTTGAGAAGAGGGTTAAACCCGAGGGAGGAAAGTGAAGATGAAGGAGAGGAAGAAGGTTCAGATCTAGAAGAGGAAGAAGAATCAATTGATCAAGACAAAATGTAGCTAATAAGGGCCATTTCGAAGATCGGGAAAAGACCCAGAGCAGAAGTCCCTAGTTATTCCGGAAGTCTGAACCTAAAAGAGTTGATTGACTAGATCAACGAGCTAGAAGAATATTTTGAGTATGAGGAAATAGAGGACCCAGATTGGGTTAAGTTTATGAAAATGAATTTGAAGGGCCATACCAGTATTTGGTTGACAGAGGTCCAGTTGGAAAGAAATCAAAAAGGAAAAGGAAAAGGGAAGATCACCAGATGGGATCACATGGTAGAGAAACTGAAGAAGCAGTCCATACCAGTGGACTACGAGTTAGATCTGTTGAAGAAATTGCAAGGGTTGAAGCAAGGAAGCATATCTATGAAAGAATATACTGAAGATTTTCACAAGATAATCATCAAAACGGGTCACACAGAGGCCAATAAGGAGAAGGTAGCCCAATATCTTAATGGGTTACGACCAAGCATTTAGGAAGAGTTAAGCCTAGTCAGAATGACCACCATTGAGGATGTGTATCAGTTTGCTCTAAAGGTGGAAGAGAAGCTGAACAAAAGATTTGATGGCAAGCAAAAAGGACGAGGAGGTCAAAGCGGAAGGGGAAATGGAAGACCTTCAGGAAGCCGAAATGATGATGAAAAGAAAAGTGAAGATGTGGGTACCAGCCGAAGCCAAAGGAATGACAACTTCTACCACCCTCGTGATCAAAATAGTGGTGATCAGAGAGGTAGAGGACGAGGGAGATATGGACAAGGATCTAAAAGAGGTTGTTTTAGAGGAACGTGTTTCCAATGTGGTGAAGAAAGGCATCAAGCCTATGAATGTCCACAACACCAAGGAAGGGCGGACAAAAGGCCAGAAGGTCATGGAAGGGTTGTGCATGTAGATGAGGAGGCTCAATCTGAACATTCAAATCATGTTGAAAGGGGAGAAGCCCTAGTGATTAGGAGAGCCCTGGTGATTGAGGAAAAGGAACCAGAACAGAGGAAGAATATGTTTCGCACAAGGTGCAAGTGTGAAGGAAAATGTTGTGATGTCATTATTGACGGTGGGAGCATCGATAATCTAGTGTCAGAGGAGATGGTCACAAAGTTGAAGCTGAAGAGGGAAAGGCACCTGCATCGGTATCGGATTGTCTAGTTGCAGATAGACCACAAAGTTTTGGTCAATAAGTAGTGCCTAGTAAAGTTCAAGATCGGGAGCTACCATGATAAGGTACTCTGTGATATCATCCCCATTGATGCATGTCACATGTTGTTGGGGAGGCCGTGGAAGTTCGATAGGCAATATATACATGATGGCCATGCAAACACTTATTCCTTGACAAAGGATGGGGTTCGTCACAAGTTGAAACCCCTAAAGGAGATTGAAGAAAAGGTATGCAGTAGTGCTAGAATTTGTTATGTAGATGGAAGAAAATTTTTAGAAGGTATGAAGCATGAGAATGTGTGTTATGCATTGATTCCTATAGTGAGTAAGGAGGATAGTGAGAAGGTTCCAGAAGAAGTTTCTGGGATGTTGGATGAGTTTCAAAATATTATTTCTAATAATGTACCTGAGGGTTTACCACCAATAAGGAAAATCAGTCATCAGATTGACTTGATTCCTGGAGCTATTTTGCCAAATAAGGCAGCTCATAGAATGACTCCAACAGAAAATGAGGAGTTGAATAGACAATTTCAAGAGTTGTTGAGAAAGGGTTTGATACGGGAGAGTTTGAGTCCACGTTCAGTACCTACAGTACTAGCACCAAAGAAGGATGGGGAGTGGAGGATGTGTACAGATTCCTGAGCCATAAACAAGATAACAATCAAGTACGATTTCCCCGCCAAGGATGGATGACCTAATAATGGACTATTTGAGTGGAGCTCAGATTTCACAAAGATTGATCTTAAGAGTGGATATCATGAGATCCTAATTCAAGAGGGAGATGAATGGAAGACTTCCTTCAAGACCAAAGAGGGCTTATATGAGTGGTTAGTCATGCCTTTGGGCTAACCAATGCACCGAGCACATTCATGTGGCTCATGAACGAGTACTAAAACAATTTCTGGGAAGTTTTGTTATTGTGTATTTAGATGATATTTTGATTTTCAAGACGTTGGATGAGCACCGGTTCATATTCAAGAGCCTTTGAGAAGTTAAGAGAAGAGAAACTGCTGATTAATCTAAAGAAGTACGTTTTGTGAAGAGGGAGTTAGTGTACTTGGGGTTTGTTGTCTCAGCAGAAGGTCTCAAGATGGACCCAGAGAAGGTGAAGGCTATTCTAGAATGGCCTACCCCAAGAACTGCTACTGAGGTGAGATCTTCCCATGGTTTGGCTAGTTTTTGTAGCAAGTTCATTAGAAACTTCAGTAGTATTTGTGGACCCCTGGCTGAAACAATGAGAGGGGATAGAAAAGAATTCAAGTGGAGCAATGGAGCAGCAAAAAGTTTTGAACTGTTGAAGCAAAGGTGACAAGAGCAACCTATTCTAGCCCTCCCATATTTCAACAAGGTGTTTCAGTGGATTGTGATGCCAATGGTTGTGCCATTGGAGTAGTGTTGAGCCAAGAAGGTAAGCCCATTTCCTATTTCAAGTTGAAAAATTTAAATGATGCCAAGAGAAAGTATTTTGTATATGATCGAATTTTATGCAATAGTTCAAGCATTAAAGAAATGGAGACATTATTTGTTGCCGAAGGAATTTTTTCTATATATTGATCATCGTGCCTTGCGCATCTAAATAGTCGGAAAATCAAAGGCATATGAAATGGGTAGATTTTTTGCAAAGTTATACCTTTGTTTTGAAACATAGGAGTGGGAAGTCAAATAGGTCACAGATGCCTTAAGTAGGAGGCATACATTGATGACAAAGATGCAGATTGAAGTGGTTGGGTTCAATGAACTCAAGACATCAGATGCGTAAGATCCCGATTTTGCAGAGGCTTGGAAAGTTTGCAAGGAACCTGTTATAGTGGGATGTGATAGGTGGTTGGATTTCATAATCTAGGATGGCATGTTATTTAAGGGAAGTCAATTGTGTATCCCGAGGAGTTCCATGAGGGAGAACCTGATAAAGGAGAATCATAGTGGAGGAATGGCAGGACATTTTGGTCGGGATAAGACCATTGCCATTATCAGTGAGCATTATTATTGGCCTCAGTTGTTACAAGATGTGAAGAAGTTTGTACAAAGTTGCAAGATATGTCAGATGGCTAAAGGAGTGAGCCAATACGTGCTTATATCAGCTCTTACCTATACCAGAGAGGCCATGGGAGGATATAAGTATGGACTTTGTTCTTGGTTTTCCAAGGACACAACGAGAGGGAATGATTCAGCCTTTGTGGTGGTTGATAGGTTTTCGAAGATGGCACATTTCATTCCATGTCAGAAGACCCATGATGCAGTCTGCATTGCTGACTTGTTCTTCAAAGAGGTGGTGAGGCTCATGGTCTACCAAAGAGTATTGTTTCAGATTGTGACACCAAATTTGTGGGGTACTTTTGGAGGACCTTTTGGAAGAAGCTAAAGATAGAGTTGAAGTTCAATTCTACACACCATCCACAAACAAATGGGCAGACAGAGGTTGTTAATAGGAGTCTGGGTAACCCACTAAGATGTTTGGTAGGAGATAAACCCAAGGGATGGGACTTGATCTTACCCCAGGAAGAATTTTCTTACAACAATTCTGTCAACAGAAGCACTGGTAGATCACCATTCTAGATTGTGTATGGAGGTAGCCCTAGAATAGCTCCAGAATTGAGGAAGATGGACCAAGAGAAGAAAATAAGTGTTGAATCCAAAGATTTTGTAGAGCACATCAAGAATATACATGAGAAGGTATGAGAACACATTAATAAGATGAATATGCAATATAAGGCTAAGGCATATCAGAAAAGGAGGAATAAGGAGTTTCAGATTGGCAATGAAGTAATAGTCCACTTGAAGAAAGAAAGGTTTCTCGTGGGAACCTATAGTAAATTAAAGATGAAGAAATTTGGTCCCTGTAAGATTTTGAAGAAGCACGATTTAGGGAATGCATATGAGGTAGAGTTTCCTGATGGAATCAACATTTTTCCTGTGTTCAACATTTCAGATTTGATAGAGTATTATGAAGGTGGAATGGAGGAAGCACCAGCAATAGGGTAGTATGGCATTCCAGCACCTACTTCAGAAAGGGAGGAGATCAAAGCAATCTTGGATAGTCGTGTGGGAAGGAGTACCAGAAACAGGCAATATGAAGAATATTTGGTAAAATGGAGAGGAAGGCATGTGGAAGATTCATCCTGGCTATCTAAGGCAGTGGTTGACTGGTTGGGTTTTCCTCAACCATCTGAGACGTGACGGGGTCACTTCTCAAATTACCTTGGGTGTCTGATGTAGGAGCATCCAGTGGTGTAAGGGCAATCTTGCATCACCCAAAAATAGTTAAATTTCAAATTTTTCAGTTTTTAAATTTTTTTTACACTTTTTGATATACTTTTTGTCATAATGAAATTTCCAATTTATGGTTTTTATTTTCTATTCCTGGGTTGAAAGATATTGCAGTTTTAGTTTCCCAGGTTTGCACCAGAAAATCTTCCGAGTTAGATTTGAGGCACTTAGAGTTCTCAGAATGGCCCCAAAACTTTCTGAAATTAGCATAGTGATTTCAAGCACGTTATTGACCTCGAGACCTTTCCAATGGTTCAAACGGTTCACAAATCAGAGTCCCGAATCAAAAGTTATGGCCCCGGGAAGTTGGCGTACTTTCTAGAAGATACAATTGCAAATGTTCTTTTGAAATTTGAACTTCAAGTTGTAATTTTTGGCGCCAACCCGCCTAAACTCAAATTTAAATGTTGTTTTGGCTCCAAACTAACGAGGAGCCCTATTTATGGGCGGGTTTCTAGTTTTTGGGTAGCTTTTTGGGGACAAGCTCGCATATTGCGAAAGAGTTATTCTGTAGCTTTCTGTAACTTGCATGTGTTGTAAAACTTGGGGACCTAAGATCCTCTACATGTAAGATCCATTTTCTGAATAATAAAATTATTCTCTTGTTTGTGGGTTATTTTCTGTCTCGGGTTGTGCCCTCATCACAAACTCCTGTTGAGCTCCTGGTTGACAGTACCATCAATGTCCAACCTATACGCGAGCTTCGTGTTGAGCATGAAGATAAACATGAGGCAAGTGACAACAAAAACTAGGTGTAGGGACCTTAATGCCATAGAATGCCACCCTTGTAAATCATCCTTTCTTCTCTCCACATATGCCTCAATCCACCATGGAACCAAAGTCGGAGCCAATGTTGCCTTGGATTTTGGGCTACTGCTAAGGTTCTAGCAATAAAGATGCCATCGAACCCAATCCAACAAACATTGGTGGAAGCATTATAGTACAAGGCGATTAGACAATGAAATGCATTTGGTATTACGGAAAAGGTAGTGTCACTTTCTAGGCACAAGATTTGACCTGAGGCATAGCCGTCCAAATACAGTCCCAATGCTTATGAGATCCCCACCAGTTTCCAGCATCAGACTGTTGGAAATCCCAGTGGGGTTCCCCCACGTAAAATAACCTATCGGCTAATAAAAGTGTTGACGATGATTTCACTTTTCTAAATTTAGAAAATATGAAATTGTTAAAACTTTATTAAAATAAAGTAAATTATAATTTAACATTTTAATAAATGATTATTTATTTTCATATAATTATTAAAGTATAAAAAAATGGATATACGATCTATTTTTATTTTTAATCTATTGACCACTATAATTTTGTTTTTAATTAATTTATTATTATTAAATATAATTTATTTTATTATTATTAAATATAATTTATTTTATTATTAAGACTTATTTTATTATATAATAAATAATAAATAAAATAAGTTACATTAAGAATGATGTAAAAAATGGTGCATAAGAATAGAGAAAAAACCATAGCAAACTTTACAAATCACAAATATGAAACAATAGAAAAAATTTACCATATCCCCACAATTGATGTTTCCAACCTTGTCCATGGGGATACATTGGATTTAAGTAGAAGAGTGATCATTGGGAAATTCCTTGGGATGAAGCTCACAAGGGCAGAAATTAAAGAAGGGATTGTGCACAACTAGGATGAATGCACAAATTACAAATTTATGTTGAAAGGGTTCTCCATCGCTCTAATTGGAACAAAAAAAGAAGATAAAGAAAACATCATTGATGGAGACTAGACACATGAAAACAACGTTTGTATTTACATAGGTAGGCTCTGAAATTTGATCCCTTGAAAACCCACCTAGCAATGGAACTTATATAGATTCACCTTCACAATTTACCTTGTGAATATTGGTTTCGCTTCTGTTTAAGTAAGATCATAGATTGTTTTAGGAGAAATTTAGAGGTAGATTTGAGAAATATTGATTCCCTCATCTATGCAAAAATTAGAGTGATTGCAATTAAATAAATTCCTAATTCAATAAAAATATCAATGGTAGTTGGAATCTAGAAATAGAAAATAAAGGTGGAAAGCCCTAAGTTTTATTGCCTAATTTTTAAAAGAAAAAATCACTTGAGGAATCTTGTAGGAATTCCCCTTTGATCCCCAAGAAAAAATGGATCCCTAAGCAATGCAACTTGGAAGAAAATAAAAAACTTGAGTGCAATCTACTTCTTAAGGTGGAGGGTGAACATGTTAATCCCCCCATATGAACACATAAATCATCAAGGGAAATACATTTAAATAATTCCTCAAAATGGGAAATTGTTCCATTTAAATAAGGTGAGGACAAGAAAAAATGAAAGGTAACAAACCCGAACTCAAGGATGATGATGTGGTGAAAGAAGTTGATTTGATAGATCCAAGATGGTGACATTCATGGCAAAGGGCCATAGACATCACAAACTTCCTCTTTCCTGCATGCTTGCTCCTTCATAAACTCTTTCACTCTCCTCCTTTGACAAGATTGCAAAGGACAACATTTTCTTTCACTTTCCATTGCAATTTACTTTTTTATGCACCTTCTTGCTTTTGCACTTTTCTACACACTCCCCCATAGGGGCACAACATATGCTCTATCATACTTCACCAACCAACAACCACTTCTACATACTTCGCCTAAGAGGTAGCCTTTAGCATCAGTCTAGGACCAAGAATGTATCTTGAAATGCTTCCCAGATAAATGCACACTTATGCATCTAGTTGAAAGAAGGAGAGGCAATAACCCTTAACTTCTCCTGAAGATAATCAAAAGTATCTTTTGGAAGAGCCTTTGTAAAAAAATCAGCTACCTAATCCTTAGTAAGCACATACACTAAACTTCACCTTATTCTCTGCAACTTCCTCTCTCAAGAAATGATACCAAATTTAGATATGTTTTGTTCTTAAATGCATTACTAGATTATTTGAAATATTGATTGCACTTGTATTGTTACATAAGATAGGAATGGGTTTATCAATATGAAATTATGATATCTTTTAATGTTTGCTTCATCCACAACACCTATGTATAGCATGATGTTGTTGCAATATATTCTACTTATATAGTATATAATGGCACTAAATCCTGCTTCTTAATCAACCATGAAACCAACATGATTCCAAGAAAGAAAGCACCACACTTGTACTTTTCTTGTAATATGTATATCCAGATCAGTCTACATTTGTATATGCACTCAAAGAGAAGTCAGTATGTTGAGAATACCATAAGCCATAGTCTAAAGTTCCCTTCTAGTATATGAATATCCTCTTCATTGTTGCAACTTGAGTTTATTTGGGATCTTCTTGAAATTTAGCCACAAGACAAAATAAATGCATGATATTTGGTTTAGTAGCAGTAAGGTATAATAGTCTACCAATCATTGATCTATACTTGCTCTCATCTGCCTTACGAGATTCATCATTCTTGCTTAACTTACAAAGTTAGTAACCATAGGAGTACATACTAGTTTAGAATCCTCAATCCCAAACTTCTTCAATATTTCCTTAACATACTTTGACTATGATATGAATATACCTTTCTTTGATTGAAATATTTGTAGAACAAGGAAGAAATTCATCTCCCCACACATTGAAATCTCAAACTATTTCTACATCTCTTCTATAAACCTCTTGCACATACCTTCATTCCCTCCAGATATTATATCATCAACATACACAACCACAATCAAGATTTTTTCTCCTTCAACTTTTAAATACAGATTGTTATCTACAATACCTTTCCTAAATCCTTGTTGCAAAAAATACTAGTCTAGCCTTGCATACCAAGCTTTGGGGGCTTGCTTCAATCTATACAATGATTTCTTCAATATGCAGACCATATTTGCATCTTCTATCAACTGAAAACCTTTTGATTTTTCAATGTATACCTCTTCTTCCAACTCACCATTCAAGAATACAAACTTCACATCCATCTGATAAAAGCTAAAAACATTTTGATAGCTTCCATTCTTTCCACCAGAGCAAAAGTTTCCTCAGAATCTATACCTTCAACTTTTGAATAACCTTTACATACAAGTCTAGCCTTATTCCTAACAACCTTTCCATCTTCATTCAACTTGTTTTGGAACACCCACTTAGTACCAATCACATTCTTGTTTATCGGTCTTGGGATCAATTCCCAAGTCAAATTCTTCTCTATCCATTCCAAATCTAACTTCATTGCCTTGATCCAATTTTCATTTTTGCATGCCTCAATCACTGTTTTAGGTTCCATTTCAAAAAGTAAACAAAAATTTACATGTTCCTCTATCATAGCAGCTTCTCTCCTTGTCAGCACACCTTTTCTCTTATCTCCAATGATACATGATCTTTTGAATGATTCTTCTACACATACTTAGGAGTCTTAGGGATATTTTTTGGAGCTTCTTCCTCTTCAATTGTCAACTCTTTTCTCTTATCTTCATCCTTTTCTTCTTCAATTCGAGGGGATTTATCAAATTCATATCATTCAATCAGCATTGAACTTTGATGTGGTTCTTCATCCACTTTGACACATGCACTCTCAACAATTTTCTTTAAGTTTTTATTGTAACACTGATAGGATTTGCTTCTTGTAGAGTATCCAAGGAAGATTCCTTCATCAAATCTTGCATCAAACTTTCCTAAGTTCTCTTCATAGATATTCAAATATAACAATTACTTCCAAAAACTTTGAAATATTTCATATTAGGAGGCTTACCATACCCAAAGAATATGTTAAGAGAATCGACATGTTTGAATTTAAAATGTAAGGAATATTTCCTTAAAAAAGGAATGGATCAATTTCACATGCCTAATATAAATCAAAGGCTCTTTCTAGCTAGATTTTAATAGACTATCAAAAGAACATGAGCTTAATTTTTAAGGATCTTTCTAGACATGATGACATTTTGGAAAATAGGATGACCAATTTTAAGATCTAGAGGACTTTGAGGAAATTGGTTACATTAAAAAGAAAACCAAACCCAAGAAAAAGGGGTCCACATTTTTCCAAAATATAAATAGGGTGTGTTACACAGAGGAACAACCAAATAGAACCAACAAAATTTTCTAGGGGATCTTAAATATTGAGGAAAATTTAATCATATAATTTTTAATTCCTCATGAATCAAAACTTTGTTCATGGGGCCATCCACGTAGTATTATTATCATCATCAAAGAATAATACAGTGCATGACAAGGAACCTTAAGTGTGTGCAATTTATTCATTCCCTTTCTAGGAAAATTCAAGGGAAAAAAATTATTTATATTAAGCTACATTACTTGGTTCAAATTCAATTTCATTCCTTTTCGAAGGGAATATTCCTTGCATTTCAAATTCAAAGATTTCTATTATCTTACTTTTAAATTTTGGTTGTTGATTGGCTTGATGAAATCTAAACCATATGTTGTAAATAACTTTGGCACCTTGATAATAAATTGAAACATTTCAGAGAGAAATGGTAGAGAAAAAATCAAGTGGAAAAGGTGGGTGAAGGTTTTTGAAATCTAATGGTTGTGCAGGGGGGACGAGGCAAACTTAGAGGATGGGGACGATGCAAATGGTTTCCCTGGTCGACGTGTGTCCCTCCTTCACTATGCAGACCTTTTATTGGATGATGGGTGTGCAGCTTTGGAGGATGAGTTTGTCTGGTGTGCTCAGGTTGGACCAGGGAGGCTTTTGGGTGTTGCTTCGGGTGTTGTTGGATCTTGCTCAATTGGGGTTATATGTTGCTTCCAATGACATTCATTGATGGGTCCTTTGAAGGTTCTCTCTTGTTTTATGTGCTTGGAGGAGGACATTTTTTCAAACAGAGCGTTTGTTTTGAAGCCCTCTTCTTGGCTTCTCTTGCCCTTTGGAGTGGTGGTTTCTTGAAGTTTCTCTTTGAAGCTCTCCCTTCTTGAGGTTGTTTTTCCAGCCATTTTTTGGTCTCCAAATGGTAGATGGGCTTTCATGCATATTTTTTTGTTTGGAACCTATTGTGGGTCTTTGGCCCCCATTGCATAGTGTGACATTACAACTCAGGTTGGGAGTTTCTCTTTCCTAGTGTTGGAGTTAAAATGACACTGAGAGGGGGGGGTGAATCAGTTTCTTAACAGATTTGACCAATTTTCAAAAATTCATAATCATAGCTCAGATTTGATCTCAATATTACTCTAATTAATGCATTCATGAGTTGAATGTAATCATTCATAAATAGAATTGAGAAAAGTAATAATCCCAACAAAGAACTAAAACAACACTGTAAAGCAGTGAGCACATAGAAGAACAAAGAGACACAAGATTTTGTCGAGTGGAAAACCCTCCTGGGGTATAAAAACCACTCCCAAAATGCCTTGCAGGCTTAATCTTTTTAATCAACTATTCACAATGCCTTATAGGCTGGATTTTTAGCACCCACTCAAGGAGCACCAACCCCTCAAATTATATTTCTGAACAATAATCATGTCTCAAAGGATCTCTCTATTTTCAATTAAGCTCATAACTCTCTATTTTGTCATCTACATAATACCCTAAGGATTCAATAGTTGAATCCTAAAAATATTACATAAAAAAGAATATTACAATATATCTCTGCATCTTTGTTTTTCATATTTTTAATATAGAGTATTTCAATACATTTTTGATACAGCCAAAGAACAATATTCTAGAATTACAACTAGAGCTCTTACATTGTTTTCAACACTGGTTTATATATACATTTCAAGTATGTCTATCATTAAGAAGGTCTTCAAAGAATGCGTTTTTCACAAGAATCTAAGACTCACTTGCTAATTTTAGAATATGAAGTTGAACAATGACAGTTTGTAGATGATGGTAAAAATCAAGAGTAATGCTTGTCCAAAGGGCTGCAAATCATCCATTATTTCAAAAACACAACTGCCCAAAAAAGAAACTCAAAGAATATTCTGCCATGTAACCGTTCTAAGATTCGATGCCAACCAAAGATGTTGGCCTACAACTATATTTAGAAATTTCCATGCCGGCCACAGTGTATGAGTCTTCATTAATCATTCACTGAGACAACTACATAAGTATGCCAAAGGAAATTATAGCATTGTCAGTCGCCACGTGTTCTTTGTGATTTTCTATGACCTTATGCGAGTTGCATTTCCTTTTCCTCATTTGCTTTCACCATGACCCAGTGAAGTCGAGAAGACCTCTCACAGACCACATTAAGTTTAACCAAAATCCCTTTTATCTATTATGTGTTGTTGTGACATTCTATTGTTGGAGAGATGTTTCATAGATGATGCTTTGTTTTACTGAAAGTCATCCCTTCATCCCGTGTCGCTAAGACAATCCATAATCAAGGAGAGGTCCCAACAAATTCATTGAGTCATACTGAAACACCCTGTGATTCATTCGTGATCGTTGAGACATTACCAACCTCTCACCGAAAGCCATTCATTAGACTTTGTCGCCAAGACTTGACAAGTTCACTGAGACTCTACATCAAAACTCACGAGTCTTACCAAAATGTATTTCATTATCAGTGGTCGGCAAGACACAAAAACCTCGCCATGACCTCACTTTGATGAAAAAGTTTCTCACCGAAAAGTTCTTTCTTGTGCCAGTCAATGAGACACAATAGTTCTCTCACCGAAATGTAACCTTCATTCTCATGTGGGTTGCTATGAAAAATTGTTATCGGGGAGACCTTATGTAGATTTCATTATGTTTCACTGAAAGACTTTATCCATTCTGAGTCACTGAAACAAAAACACACTCTCACCGAGATGTATCCTTCATCCACCTTTGCCAAGACAATGCATAGTCGGGGTGACTTCTCGTAGAGCATCCTATGTCTTACCAAAAGCCCATGTGATCATTCCTGTTCGCTGAGACAACTCAAAGCCTATGCTGACAAGGTCCATATGTATTTCATCAGTGAGACCCACAAGGTTCGCTATGACATTATATCGATGCCGCAACTCTTGTCGATGTGTTCCCATTCAACCTCTGATCGGTGAGACATAACAAACTCGCTGTGACCCTATACCAACAGTATAACTCATGCCGATAGGGATCACCCTCTATCGCTGAAACCATGGAGAATTCCTACCTAAAGCTTCCTATGAAACTCCATGTGTAATGTCAGTGAGACTGAAGGTCACTCGCCAAGACCTCACTTCGATAACCCTAACTCTTACCGATGTATCTTCCCGCCACCGGTTGGTGTGACAATGTACATTTGCTATGACTTCACACTGAAAGCAATATGTATGGCCGAAGTGAATCTTTAATGTGCTAGTCGGTCGATGTAACAAGTCAAACTCACCAAGACACAATGTCGATGAAGGATCACTTACACCAATGAACCTCCTTATGTATTAGTCTGTGAGACCCGACTCATTCAGAAAGACCTCTCAGCAATGAAAAATACTCATGTCGATAGACCTTTCGTCTGTTGCCAAAACCACGTGAATGTCATACCGATAGATACCCAAAGGTGAATTTTTCATCAAGGACAAACCAACCAGAACACAACTAAGAACCAACACCTAGTTCTCCCCTCTTGTTCAATATTGTTCTTCTTTAGTATATGGGGGATGGTGTCTTGGTCTAACCCCTCTATGGGTTTGAGTTTTTTGTTCTCCTATTGGGAGTTCTTTTTTCCTTCTAGTGCTCTACTTTGTTTGGTTCCATGTTGGGGCTTGTTCTAGGTGTGCCTCAAGAGGTTGTTCTTCAATGTTTATTTTACTTTGGGGGATGTTGGGGAGTAGTTTTTGTCCCTCCCTACTGTTGTTGAACATGTGTTTCTAGAAGGCTTTGAAATATTCTCAGTGTTCATTTTTTGTGACTGGACTCTCTTAGCTGGGTGGATTTCCATGTTTTATTTTCAAACCCAAATTGGAAGGTTGTTGGTGGTCTTGGATGGGTTGGATGGGTTTCTCTTCATGTTCTTCTTTCTTTCCCATGTTGGCTTTTTTAATTTTTCTGTAGGGTATATCTTCGTCGTTCTCTTGTTGTCCTTTTGGCTTGAGTTGTTGGTGGATATCATGTTTCTCCTTGCTACTGGTTGGATATCTCTCTTCTCTTTTCTTCAATATAAGTCTTCTTTTGAGGTGAAGATTACTCCTATTGGGTTGCAGCCCTCTCTTCTAGAGGTAGATTTGGGGATTGTGGACTTGAGGAGGTGCTTTCCTTGGCATTGGTTGTCGATGGTACAGTATCTATTGAGGTGTTGTGCACTCCTATGGAGGTGGATTTGTTTCTTATCTCAGTGTGGTTGCAATGGTGGTAAGGTTTTTCATGATGTATGTTCCTACAGAGAGGAGCTAACTCCTATTGAGGTGGAGTGTGATTCAGCTCTTCCTATGCGGGGATGGTGCAAGAGATTTGATTCTTCTCGTTGGTATGGTTGGATGGCCTCCTTCCTAGTGGATCTTAATGGTATTTGTGTGAGTTGTGGGTACAAGGTCCCTAGTAAAACCCGATATGATGTGAGGGACGTTGGTCCTTGTTTTCTGATTGTGAGTGGGTTTCAGATTCCCCTCTAAACCTATTTTGGGTCCAAGTTCCCCTATTAAACTTGGGTGTGTTTTGGGTTCTAGGTTCCCATTAAAACCTTGCTTGTTGTTTGCAGATCTGGTTTGTCTTGTTGATCAATTGGTTTTCTATTGTTGGTATGTTTTAGGTTGGTTGTGTTTTATTTTTGTGTAGTTGGTTCCTCTTTATGTGGGTTTTGGGTCCCCTTCAAAACCTATTTGTTAATGGTTTCAGGTCCATTCCAAACATGTTTTTCCCAAAATAAAAAATTTGGCACCTTGATGTCTATAAAAGGGTCATTTTTATTCTTTCTAAGGAACTAGAAATTATCGATAACTATGGATCTGTTAATTAAAATCATCATTAATTGGTTTCATTTCACATAAGTCAGTAATATTGCTTGTTTATACTTACAAAGTTGTAATGGTGATACCAATCGAGTCATGTTACACATTGTAAATCACATGTGACTTGTAAGTTTCTTGTCAACATATTTGAAATATCAAAGTATTGTATCATTGTTTAGGTGTATTTTAATCCCTTTCTTAAGTCTATAAGTTTCCTTTGAATATTGATACCATTTATGTGTAATTGTGATTACCTATGGCAAAGCATAAACTAGTAATGGTGTCCATTTTCAAATTCAAAGTGTATGCATGTATTGTTGCTAAGAAAAATATATTTCTAAAACCCTATCTCTTTTCATCCCTTTTTTTATTTTCTTTGAATGTATTTTAAAAGAAACTATCAAAGTTATCAATAATTCTTGAAATCTTTTTGAAATAACTTGTGATATGCACATAATCAAGATGGCATTGTGTTAAATTTTCACCTATGTTTTATAAATTCATCTCAATATGAGGATTCTTCAACCATAAATTCCCTCATGAAACATTATCCACATTGAACTATTGAGTTACCTTGTTAGGCAAGACTTAACATTTGAATCCTTGGGTAGTCAAATTATGTTTTAGAATTTTTTTTTTGTCAAGAGAGGTAAATTTATTTGTTAATTTTAACTAGATTTTTATTTGCATACAAAACATGTCAATAGAAGTGGCACTAGGAGGGCCGAACTTTTCAAATTAGAGTCTAGAAGAGTTCTTATTAGATATCAACCTAATGAATCTAGAGTTGAGTTTCTTGAGTTAAGAGATACAAGAATATTTTAAGAATTCACAAAGTGAAGTCTAAATTTAGAATTTGTTCCAATAAATTTAAATTGTATTGCTCCTCCTACAGTTCCAATGGCATTCTTCAATGTGAATTCTTCGATCCAATTTTCATATATCATGATCTATCAAAGAATCCTAAAAATATTTTCTCTAATTATAACTTCTACAAATATGTAGAGGATCATCTCCAACATTTTAAAGGATAATTAGTTCATTTTCTATCTTATAGAAAAATATCAATAAGAGGATGATATTAAATAGATTTTTAGTTAGTTGAAAAGGTTGACTAATGAGGTGACTCGCCTCAAGAATCAAAACATTTATTTGAAAAATAATCAAAACCAACAAAATAGAAATCAAAAACCTCTCAAGCCAACTATAACATAGAACGCTCAACTAAACAATGAAGGGTTTATGTCACCCCTACACTACTATGGACAACATAAATTTAGACCTCCTGCAATGGTGAACCTGATATAAGTATCACTCAACAATTGGTGTCGTATTCATAATACAAGTGCTTGCACTAAGATAGATTTTCCTTAGTTCAAAATAGCTTCTTATATTTTCTAAAATGAGGTCTTCAATCATCAAATTTTTGAATTTAACACTTCTTCTAAAAGAGAGTTGGTCCCCATGGGCTATGAATCAACAATTATGTTGTAAATATATGCTTTCCATACAAATGATAAAATGAACCAAAATAAGAAATAGATGAAGTGCATTCCTTTCATTAATTTCAAAAAGGTCATAGTTATAATTTGAAGAGAAGCAATCACCCTAAAGAACCTTTAATAACTTCAATTCCACCAAGAAATTTCAAGTGCACCTCTAGACATACATTCAATTAATAATCCAAACCACCGAACAAAATTCACAACCCACTACTAGTTTCCAATCTTCAGTACAAGTAAAATTGAAACTCCTAATTCAAATAAATTGAATAGTTATATTTTGAGGAGATTAAGAATATAATGATTAATTTTCCGCCACTAGAGCTATTAAGGATGTCTATGATTAAAAACTATTTCCTAAAATCTTTGGAAGAATATTCTTAAAATAAAATACCATCAATCAAAGAGACATCTCCAAAAGACCAAGCATCTAAAGTAAAAGAGAAAAATCCTATTTAGATAGTTGAAATGTAGGTAGCTAGTATAAAGAGAAAATTGAGTCTCCTTTTCTTCTTACCTTGAGAATATTTGGAAAGAATCTACATAATTTCTTGGTAGATTTGGGTGCCTCAACAAATTTCATGACCTTTTCTATATGCCAAACATTAGGTCTTACTCCAACAAAATATTTCAAAAAAATTATTGAGTTAGATAAAACTAAAGTGAATGTCATAGTTGAATTAAATCATATCCATATACAATTAGCTTATAACCCTAGGGTTTGACATTACATTTGCATACAATTTGTGATTATTCATGAAGCTTATGGCATGATTTTGAGTAGAGATTGGTCTAAAACATTGAATGGATACGTAGAAATTTATTTGTTCCATATGTGTTTTCCATGGAGGGGTATCCTGAATAAAATCAAAATAGATAGACAACCAAGAATTAAGCATATAATAATTGATTACAATCAAAACAATGAAATATTATATTCTAAAGTGGAATCCAAAGTATATGGGAAAATTTTATGAATATATCAAAATGAATAAGTCTTCATGTACCATATCAACTATAATAATGATATAAATATTACCCTAGTCATAGATTTTTTATAGAATCATATTATGATTCCTCATCAAATGAAGAAGTGGAAAATTTTGAAATCTTCCAAATATTGCTTTCAAGATTTTCAAGTAGCCAAAAGGATCAAATTCTCATGGAAGATATTTTCTTACAAAATTGGTGGAGTACATAACTTGGCTCATTTTGAGCTCACTTATTATCTTTTCCTTATAGCTATAATCCATGGTAAGGAAATCTATACAAAAGTTAATAGCCAATTTGTTAATAATCCTCAACTAATACAGAATATATTTGTGCAATCAAAAGGACCTAAAGTAGTCAATCCCATCCAACAAAGTGAATTGACTAGAAATAAAGTGAAAATACTAGAGATAATAATTCCAATTTATAAAAATGAAGGACACAAGATTGTCAAAAATCTCATCCAAGAGGATGTAAAGCTAGATATGGGCACTTAAATTTGATGGATCTAAATTGAAGCAAGGAGATCAAGTAGGATTTGAATTGTTTAGTCCTCAAGGTAAATATTTCCATGTTGCTTATAGATTATGGTTTCACTTTAATAATAAAATAGCAGAATATGAATGTTTAATTCATGGAATTTTATCAACCCTAAAAAAGTGTTAAGATGTTACAAGTTTTAGGAGATCTAGATATTGTTGTTAAACAAGTAAAAAATAAATATTTTTTTTCATTATAAGAAATTTATTTTTACAGTAGATTATAGGATTTGATTGAAGTATTTTATGCTTTAAAAATTCAATATATTCTTAGGAATTTCAATCATAGAGTTGATGCACTGACTACTATAGCCAGTACCATAGAACCCCTGATTTTCTTAGGATTGAAAATTTTCTTGATTGAACTGGTATCTATTAATTCAATTCTTGATAATATGAAAGACTTCCAAGTCTTTGAAGATGATAAAAATATCTTGAAATTCTTTACCAATTCTAGAGAATTTGAAGCTCGGGTTATTGAGAAGAAGATAGAGAGGAACTTGAGTTAGAAGAAGAAAATGGTATCCTTAATCTGAAAACCAATACTATTCTTAAGGGTTTGATTGAAATTGAAACATTTTTTGGAATAGATCAATCAATAAAACCAAAGGATATCCCCAAGTCTAAAGGTGGTAAGTATGAGCCTTTCAATATAGCACATGAAACTAATCTTCAAAATTTCCTAATTGGTAAATTATGCTCACTAGAAGAAAAGGAAGGTGATGATAAAGCACTAGAATATTATCAAAATTCAATAGAAATAAGTTATGAATATTTGAAGATATGTGATACATCCATTATATCACTCACATTGTTCCATTAAATCCTATGTACTCAAACCTTTTAGACAAATATAGAGCCTCGTTAATCCACTCTTGGAGACTTTGATTTTCTAGGAAGTGAAGAAATTGTTGTTAGCCAAAATATTTTTTGTAGTTTGGCACTCAACATGGGAAAAAAATTGGTGCTTGTAAGGAAGAAAATTGAGTTATTTTAAGAATTTAAATAAGGATTCTAAAAAGGATAATTATCCTTTTCCTTCATTAGATGAATTCCTACATAGTGTGAATGGGTCACAAATTATGTCCTTTTTGGATGGATATTCATTTTATAATCAAGTTATGGTGAATCATGAAGATAGGTTAAAGACTTGTTTCACCACTAAGTAGGGAACCTTTTCCTACAAAAGAATTACCTTCAAGGGATAATCAATGTTGGTGCTACATTTCAACAAGCAATGGATATAGCATTCAAGGACTTGATAGGTAAATGTATAATCATATACATGGATGATGAGGTAATCATGTGATAGATTTGAGAAGAGTATTACAAATATTTCAAGACCATGGGATATATTTGAATCCAAAGTTATGCATATTCGGAGTCTCAGGAGAAAAATTTCTTGGTCACATTATCTTAGAAAATTGAATCTCTATAGATCCAAATAGAATTAATTCAATAATGAAGTTACAATTACTTGCAACAAAAAAGAGCTAAAATCATACTATGGCAAGATCATTTTTTTCAAGAAATTTATCACTATATTTATAGAGATAGTTATACCTTTGAATATGATGTTGAATAAAGATGCAAAGACTGAATGGACACCTAAAGCCATAACAACCTTTGAAGAAATTAAGAAATCTAATATAATGCTCTATTTCTAAGTAGTCTAGACTACACCAAGCCATTCTATATTCATTTTCCTCAAAACACACACACACATAGTCATCCTTAGAGGAATGAGGCCAAATAAGCAAATCCTATTTCTTTTATGAATGCACTATTTGAAGATCCAAAATTAAAGTATCCAAATGTGGAAAAATAAACATATGCTTTGGTAAGATTCGCTAAGAATTTTAGACATTATAACCTAAGAATCCAATTGATTATTGGCATGCCCGATTCAACAATAAAGAAACTATTAATGTAAAATGAACTGTGATAAAGGAGAGAAAAATGGATCACAACCCTCCAAGAATTTCATATGGAAATTACTCCAATAAAGTTAGTGAGAGGCCAAGCATTAAAAAATGATTGTAGAAACAAATCCAAACTTGAAAAATCATCAATATAGTGTAGAAATGATCTCAAAGGATGATTGGTATGTTGATATTATTAAATATTTTTTGAATAAAAAATATCCTTCAAATTTGAAAGCCTCACAATGAAGAGCATGGAGATTGGAAATTTAGAGTTATATGATAATAGGAGTACTTTTCAAGAATTAAAATGCAATTTATTTGATATTCCTAAATCGTGTTGAAGTAGATCAAGTGTTAAAATAATTTCACGATAAATTTGAGACAACCCATGGATCATATATGGTGATAATGCATTCGATTTTAAAGGTTGGGTATTAGTGGCCCATAATTTTCAAAGATACTCAGAACTACATGAAGTATTGCCATACTTTCTATATTGCTTCAACCAAGGGATGAATGTATGCTCAATCATTGCAGCATGTAATGGAAATGCACCTATTCACACAATAGTGTTTAGACTTCATTAGTTTGACTAATCCACCATCATCATTTGGACATAGGTATGTGCTAATAGTAACTGATTATTGTACTAGGTGGATAGGTGACCTACAACAAAAAATTTACACCACTAATTTTGGTGAGCTAACCCTAATGGAGCCCAACCTCATAGGTCTCAAATATTCTAATTATAGAGGCTTTATTGCTAAAATTTCTAAGGAATTTTATTTGTCATATTTTCAAAGTTTAACCTTCCTAGAGTACCTTTCCCCCTAAAACCCTAACCATTTACCTTAATTTTTCTTTTGGTGCCAAATTTGTTACCTTTTCAACCTTCCCCTTACCTAGGTACCTCAAAACTTGGATCATTGTTGACTCCAAAATTAATTTATTTTCACTTACTTTATTGAAGTTAGATTTGCAGCCTTACTTCTACCTAGGTACTTGTTCCTTGTTATTCTTGAACCCTAAGCTATATCATTTCCTTACTACATATTTTTTGATTTATGCATTTTTTCATCACCTTACCTAAGTATTTCATCCCTAGAATCCTCAAACCTCTACACCCAATAAGATCCCTTCATACATCCTATTGAAAGCAGAGTTTCAAAATCACCCTTTTAATCTAGTACCCAATATACTTTAGGGAAATTTCTATCCCAGAATACCATCTAAGAGCTCGTATGCACATCCAATATCTTTTATTTTCTCTAATAAAAGTACATAAAACTATATCTTATAGAAAAAAAAACACAGTTTTAATTTTACCTATTAATCCTTAGAGGAAAGAAATGTAGTTTTTAGATCTAGGATAATTTCAACATAACAACATGTAAAATCAACATGTAAATAATAGAATAGACAAAAGATAAGGAAAACATATATATGTGTGGAAAATCGTTTTAGGTAAAAATCCCCACACTCCAAAGCATAGAACCATTGTATTATTAGCAACACAACCAGTTACAATATAATTGTAGGTCATAGCCTTATCATGGAGATTGCATCTCCAATTTACATTGAATATTACATCTTGCCTTCTAGAGAAAATCCGATAGCATAACCCTTGTTGACAAAGCTTCTCTCATCATCATGACAAATGACTAAGTCATTAAACATTTATGTATCTCCAATATGGGTCCCTAGGGTTTCTATATTTCATCTCCATAATCTTTGAATGCATGCAAACAATAATAGAGAACATTCATTTGTCTTAGCTATACATAAAATCATCCTACCAATCATGCACTAACATGCATGAACATGCAACCAATATGTAATTGCATGCAACCGCATGCAATATTAAATTTACCATATATCATGCAACAATAAATTTAGGAATCCACCATGAGAAAATCAAGTCAACTACCAAATTTGAACTCATCTAAAACTCTTAGTCACTCTGAGTGACAACTTAATCTTCACAAAGCATCTTTCCCTTCTGATCTTTGGTCCACAAGTTAAATTGATGCCACATGGAGTCACGGCACACTTTCTTAAGGTTTCTCACAACATTATTTTCTCAAAATTCCCTCATGATGATAAGTATCACCCTTCCTTGCTCTTTGGGCTCATATAAAGGAATATGCCAACAACAGGTATCAAAGCTCACTACACACTGACAATTGGCATCCAAGCATTCCTCCTAGAAATTTTACAAATTCCTTTCCTTGGAATGAGCATTCAAGTGACAAGTGGCACTCTCCCATAATAGTGGTTGACTAGTTAACATGCCCCCTACAAAATAGGAAAATTCCAACTGGGTCCCACTTCCTAGAAAATATGAGAAGCTTAATTCTTCATTTCCCAACATGGAAAATACTCCTATAAAATAGGAAAAAAAATTGAGACACTAATTCCCAACATTCTCCCACTTGTTGAAAACCTTCCAAGAGTCCATGAATCCAACAAAAACAAACTGCAAGAGTTGAATCGATGAAAAATATCACTATCATCCATACATGCAACCACATAAATTTTCAACTATGCTCTCATGCTCCAACGTGAAATCTACACCAATATCCAATATTTTGACCATATTAGGAAACAATTCCTATCATCCTCCAATCTCCCACCCATGGAAGAAAAGGAAAAATCCAAGGTGTATATGCACCAATCCAAAGAACACAAGCATCAAATCCAACTAATAGAAAAGGCTAAATGATAGTGTCACAACTCCATTGTGCTCATGAGCTATCAAAAAACTCCAAAAAAGTAACCAAAACACAACCCAGAAGCTAAAGAGTCCTCTAGAGAATAAGATAAAACATCATCCAAAACACCAACCAAAAAATTGGCTACTCACATTCAACTAATAAACACATGTGACCAAAATAGCACCCACAACAAATCTTAATCCATCCATTCAACCATGCCTCAAAGGTATCCAACATCAGTAAACTTATGCCAAAAACATATCCAACTCATAAACCACAATTACAAGCTCCAAGTATCAAGTAGTCAATGAAGGAAAACACCTCTAGGAACTCCCATTCCATGGGTAATGTTTAGTCTGATACATCAAGGCATATTGAGTCTACCAATAGCACCACCAGAGGATGTATCCATGCAGTATCAAGAGCCATCCACAATGAAATGCACAACCTACAACCAACTATTGCAAGTACACCTCTCACAACAATTCTCCAAAGCCCTCCCATGTTCTCCACATCTAACAAAGGATAAAGATAAAGGAACCCCCATGACATCACCCAAAACCAAGTGACAACATATGACCACAAACTAGTTATCACCATAGCTCCTCTCATGATTTCTAATCTAATAACATGTGAATTTGAACATCCCATGAAGAACACCAAGACAAAAGAGAGAAACTTTTCACATCATACACATGTAGAATGTTCTTTTACATACACCTCTAAATGTTGAACTATGTCAAGAATGTTCTCCACACCCCAAAATAAAAGCCCCAATAACACCCATCCTATATTATCTCAAGATATCAAACACAATAGATGTATCATGTAGCCACATTGATGTAAGCTTCTCAAACCAAGAAGATGAAACTATGCCATTTCCCATTTTAGGAAATTGTCCCACTACCATCTCCTCAACTCGTCATAAATGACATCACAATGTCAACTCATATGCTCAAGGAGATAACCATGCTAAACATCTCTCAAAATTGAATCCTCCAAAACCATCTGATCGTACCTCAAGATTCATATCTATGAAATAGAAGCAAAATACCTAAAAGGAACAATAGGATATTCCTTTCAAGTAACAAACCATTGAGTAGACCAAGAGTTGGAAATGGAATGCTCCTCAACGATATCAAAGTCATCATGACTCATCCAAGAGAAATCTCCTCACAGGTTTTTTTTGAACTCACATTCAATCAAGGTGTAGGCTCTTCAGACTTTCAATTGAGATCTCATCAAGAGTATCCATCTCAACACACATCTCCCATCATAGGAGAACACTAAGTCTCACCTAAGTCTCCATGTATTCATGAGTACCAAAAAAATATTAACCCATGCTAAACTCCAAATACATCAAAGCATTCTCATGAAGCTATCAAACACATGACCAATGCACTCAATACAAAGAGAACTCTCCAAGCCACTATCAAATCTCTAATAAACCAAAATAGAAAAAGGAACCTATCATGAAATAATGAACTAAACATCCTCCTTAGGATATCACATGCTCGAAGTGAACACAATATGGTCTCAAGAGAGATGTTTCATGCCAAAACTCTAATCTAGAATCAAGAGTATATCATGGCATAGTAGCACAATACACTAAACCAACAGTAGGTCTATCAAGCATCACCAACACCCTGACCAAAGACTCTAAGATTCATCCACAACTTCAAGATGTTACACTCATCTCCAATCTCATGGAGATTACCATCTCAAAATAATTTCCATGAAAATACGAAAGAACTCTTTGGAAGCAACAGGATCTAAGAGTTGCTCTTTCTAGTAACATCTGCAACACTAAAGAAGATCATCCATCACCAAGTGATGAATCCACAGTCACTGCTAAAGCTCCCATTGAACAATGATAAGCTCTCCAAGCATCATGACCATCCATTTCCTAATATAAAGATCCTCCAAATCCACACACTCACATGTCTATCTGACAATAATATCAAGTAGCACCAAGATCTCTATGGCAAGGAAATACACCATCACAATCACACAAGCTCACACAAATTAGTGTATCGAAGCTATCCATGACATAGTGATAAACATGCTATATGTCCTATAACTATCCAGGAACTCAACTCCATCCATCCTCTCATCCCTAAGCAACAAACCAATGCACAAATGGCCACAAACAAGGTCAATTGATACAATCTTCAAACACACTGAAACAACCTCATGGATATAGAAAGCTCAAATCTGAGTTCTCCCACTACAACCAAAAGGGTGGCCTACCCACATGACAACATAACTCATAGATCCAAACAATTTAAAATGCAAAACCATCATCACACTAGTAAAATAAAACAAAGATATCAAAGAGGATAATCATGTAGACATCACTCAAGCACATATCCGATTTGCTAATCAAGTCCACATCAAGCACCATAGTCTAGGAACCCATCAAGCATCCACCACAAAAAATTTGAGTGACTAACCATGTGCCAACATCTCCATGCAGAGAAGAAAAAAAACCTCATCTCACCATGAATGAAGCATGCATGCAAAGCTATAACTATCTTTCATCCAAAATCATCCATGATCCAAAAAATAGTTTTTTGCAAATCTACAGAACCGCAATTTTTTCTTTGATTGTGCAAAACCTGCAAAGGAACTGTGTTTTCCAACACCCATGAAAATACACATCCACTTAACATTTGGAAGACCCAAAGGTCAAAAAGAAAACATAACAATTTAATCCAAAACAATAGATTTTTATGAAAATGCATCACCATAGATTTTTTAAGAAAAATCTATAAAACCCTCATATCCAAGGAACATGATCTGAGCCATGCATGTACAAACATCCACCGAGAAAATAGTGGTTTAGGAACTCTAGGCCCATTTGTAGGCCAACTTCACCACCATCATGCACATGCTTTTGAGAGAAGTTAGGCTATTCTAGAAGCTTCCAAATCATCCAATGATCAACTCCATAGCCTACATGCAATAGGGACAAAAAAAGTAGTTCCTTTCAATACTGAGAATGTTACACCACAATTGTGTAATTACTATTTACTATTACTATGTAGAGTAAAATGTGAATGTAATGTGAATCCAATGGATGAATAAATTGTGTGTGCACTTTTTTATCACTACTTAAGAATGAATGTCATCTCATTTAATGTTATATGAAGGAATACATTTATGTGTCGGGATGAATATTGTTTTGATATTCTAACTTTGGATATGTAATGTATTTATTACATATTTTGTAAACAATTGACTACCATGTACATGTGTTAGTGTTTACAAGTACATGTTCAATTCCTCCAGGTGGAGTGGAAGTATCACCCAAGGGAAGGTCTTGATCGGGTAACCAATATTGAAACCTATCTAACCTTACACACACACTTGATTAGAACAATTGAGTCAGGATAATAAGTGGAACGTTAGTAAGTCATCCTTAGTTGTTATGTCTGCTTTAGTAGAAGTCCAACTTACTATTGTATGCATCGCTAGGAGTTGATTATTTGATGAGCTTATAATTTCCTTCTTGTTACCATGCTTGGATTGATATTTGGAGCATATTGGGTATGTGTATACGTACACACTTGCATGGTGATGATAGACTATATACACACCAAGGAATGCACACATGGGGGTACATGGGAAGACGTACCTATGCATGCTCATGCATGAGTTGCTTATGTGAATAGAACTATCTGATGGAACCACTGGCATGGTTTTTTATAGGTATAGACATATTGCTTGTAATCTCATATCGAACACCATGGTAATTTTGGATTAGTTTGATAAGTGAATCAAATGTATATATGTGTCTGTGTGTGTATGTATATGTATATGTATACATGTATCCATACACACGTATGGCAGCAAATGGCTATGTCCATGCGAATGTATCGATACATGTACACATACACATACATGTATATAGCAATGTATATATATAATATATGCATACATACATACATACATACATATATATACATATATATACATATATATATATATACATACATACATACATATATATATTTGTGTATATATATATATATGTATATATATATATGTATATGTATATATATACATATGTATATATATATGTATATGTATATGTATATGTATATATATATATATGTATATGTATATATATATGTATATGTATATATATATATGTATATATATATATATATATACGTATAAGAATATACAATTGATATGTTAATATGACAATTTGATTTCTAAGTTAATATACTCTTTTATATATCAATTATATATACATGCCTTATTGCTTTATGATAATATAAATATACACATTAACATATATATATATACATATACGTATATGTGTGTGTTTGTGTGTTCATATTTAATATATATATATACATGTATATATATATTTATATATATACATGTATATATATTTATATATATATACATGTATATATATTTATATACATGGTGATTTCATTTAAACATAATTCATTATGATATCAACTATGTCAAACAATGAATGATAGTTGATTATTATGCAAAATATAATGGCTAGAGAGTCGATATTCATGGGTGACTTAATAGCTAAACTCTTGGAAATGAATATGATTGTATTGATAATCCAATTTATAAGTCTTTGCTTTCATTCTTTAAATTGCAATCTGCTTTATCATTTAAGTTGATATTGAAGAAGTCAACGTTTTATTTCATCTTGGACTTGGTCAAAAAGCAAACCATGAATTGTTGTAACTATTAAACAGCTATTGAATGTTCCAAACAATTGATGACTTTGTCAAAATGAAATGAGTTTATGAGTCTACACTCAACATGGAATAAGTTGATGCAAATAGGGGTGGCAAGCTTTGGTTATTGACTATTTCTCTCCCTAGTTAAATCGTGCCACATTTTTGTTCTACTTAGCATAGAAGTCTGCAGTTTTATTTCATCACATGGAAGTTGATTTATTCTTAAAATTGATGTCATGAATTGGGTTGATCTGTTGGTAATCAAGCTGAGTATTTTCTTACTCATTTTCCACCTTTCTAAGTTGTGATAGTGGCATTGTTGTGCATGTGTGCAACTGCCATTTTCATGCCTAGACTATAGGCAGAACAATTGCTTGTTTGTTGTATAAAAAGCAACAAAGAATTCTTTGTTTGGGACACCTCATTTTCACTATTTTTTGAGTTATTTCTTGTGCATCGTATTTGCTTTTAGAGAGCCTTTCCATCTGCAATATTCTGATCATTTGTGAGGCAGAGTCTTGTGATTTTAGAGAGAAGTTTTAGTTGTCTTTTAAGAAGGAGCAAAATTGCCAACTTGAGAGATAAGAAGTTGTTAGTATTTTTGGAAAGAGTTGATGTTCTAAATGAGTTGTGACTACAAATAGTTGAATTGGGAAGCTATAATACAAGCATGGGAATATTCTTCTTTTGATTATTATATTTTCTTGATTGTGCTATGTTTTGAATGATTGAACTAGCCTTGAAGATACTTAGATAAAAGTAATGGTTACTTTGAAACAAAAGTAGAATCTATATGTTTTGTTTGTAAGATGTTTGTAAGTACTCCATGATAGGAGAGACTATTTTTCTTGGGTATTAATATAATATACATTTGTATTCAAGGGTAAAGGTTATGTTTATCATAGGTATTGTTATTATACTAGATATGATTAAAACATAGACAAGCTTAGGGTATGCTCAATACTAGATAGTTGTTTATGCTAGTTGGCTAGTAGGTTACTCCTAGGAATTTTTTTTCCAAAGAAGGGAGGGAACTTGTACTTTATTTATTGAGTGTTATTACCTTAGGTTATGTTATTGAGATCTCGATTATCTTGGGAAGTAGCTTGCTAGTGGAGAGGGATTACCTAGGCATACATATAATGGCCTCAAGTCAAAACAATCTTTCTATAGTGTATGTGAATGGTAGACCTTCGCTTGATTATACTGAGTGAGAACACTTTGGCCAAAGTAGTGGGGATGTTTGATGACTCCACTGTAGATAGTGTGTAAGTCGAGACTCCACTATCAGTTCACTATGTCTACTTAAATGCATGAAGGGTACCTAATGTAGGTTATAAATCCTAGTCATGTTTAATACAACACTAAGCTCATAGTGGTATGTCGTATGAGGTTACCCGACCAATACCTTTGTCGAAGGGTTAGGCCATTTGTCATTGACAGATGTGCGTGGAACCACATATGGGTTCATGGTTGACGGAAAAGTGTTTGAGTGGTGCTTCTCCTCCTCAGCAAGTGACAGAGGACCAAGGTTTTGAAAGGAGGATTCTTGGACCATCTATATCTTATGTCATAATTCTCATTAGAGCTATGTATGTAGTTTTGTACTTTCTTGGAAAAATATACTTTATGAAGTATTGGAATGGAATGGAAATCTTACTGTATGTTGTATAACATCTTTGTTCATATTTTTTCAATAAATAAATAAAAATTATTGCAATGGATTGTTACATAATTTCTATTTATTTGCATAGTAAAACTTAATAAATTTACCACAATGAATTTTTAGCATGTTACAGAGAAAAACCAAACACCCAGGATAAGCACATCACTTCATATTTGAAAACAACCCAATTTTATTCATATCACTAGGGAGCCTCTCACAGACACCCAATATGAAAACTTTGTTAAAAGTGACCAAAAAAGTGTAAAAGCACACAACATGCAACAAGTTTATTTAGTTGTCTAACTAGGAGCTCCAAATAGATTTCATGATCAACTCAAAACTCCATCTTCTCTATCCTTCACACTACTTTTTGTCTCCTAAAAATAAGATCAACTATAGAGCCTCCACTCAAACAAGGATTAATTTCAATCCATTCCTCCAACTCAAATTCCCTCAAGCCTCCAAGGCTATCCCCATGATAAGGCTATGGGCCTGCAATTGTATTGTAACTAGTTGTATTGTTGATTCCTCATGATTTGCCTATAAGGCCTCCATGATTTTCTCTTTTGGAGAAAATATAACAGCATAACCCTAGTAGACAAGGCTTCTCTCATCATCATGATAAATGACTAAGTCTTTAACATTTATACATATCCAATATAGGCACCTAGGGTTGCCATGTGCCATCTCCATAGTCTTTGCATGCATCAAAATATAATAGAGAACATGCATTGGTCTCAGTTTTCCAAAAAAGAATCCTACCAATCATACATTGACATGCACAAACATGCAACCAATATGCAATCACATGCAACCATATGCAATATTAAAAATCACCATAAATCATGCAACAATAAAGTTAGATGACCACCATGATAAAATCAATTCAACTACCAAATTTGAACTCATCCAAGACTCTTAGTCACTCTAAGTGACAACTCAATCTTCACAAGCATCTTTCCCAGTTTGAGCTTTGGTCCACAAGTCAAATTGATGCCACATCCAGAATTATGGTGCACTTTCTTGAGGGTCCTCACAACATTATTTTCTCAAAGTTCCCTCATGATGACAACTGTCACCCTTCCTTGCTCTTTGTGCTCACACAAAGAAATATTCCAACAGTGGGTCTCGAAGCTCACCACACATTGACACATGGCATCCAAGCGCTTCTCCTAGGAATTTTACAAATTCCTTTTCCTAGAATGAGCATCCCAAGTGACAAGTGGCACTCTCCCATGATAGTGGTTAACCAGTCAACATACCCCTTACAAAATAGGAAACTTCTAAATTTGTCCCACTTCCTAAAAAGTAGGAGAAGCTTAATTCTTCATTTCTTGGCTTATAAAAATACTCCTATAAAATAAGAACTATAAAATCAGACAAAAGGTTGAGACACCAATTCCTAATATATACCTTACCTCTAATCCCCAATTCCCTGCCTTCATTCCTTATATAAATATTTCTGAGTTGTGCATCCCATCATCCCTTTCTTCCAAACTCCACTCTTTACCTTACCTTTGTTAGTGAATTGAATTTCCCCTTATCGATATGTCTCACATTTGAACCTTGATCCTCAACTTGTGGTATGAGTCTTAGGGTATCCCCAACACCCAAAATCTGACACTCCCATTTTCATTATTCATCTCACCTACCTCTAGGCATGATACAAAGTGTCATTAATGTATAGATTTTATGCATAGCTTCTAGAAGTATTCCCTTCTTACCATAAATGTTATTTAATATTTAGGGAATGAATCTATGTACCTCTAGCTATGAAATAGAGAAAATGGCCCTTACCACCATTGATGTATGATCATGATTTCTAAACCCATGAGACCTCTCACCATTATTACATAGGACATTTATAAGGCATAGGAAGAGCATCCTTGTGTCTTTCAAGTATAACCCTACACAAATGGGCATGATTTCTAGTGTGATCTAAAGGAAAACTATGCTCAATAGAAATGGATGGCATTGGCAGTGTACCATTTTAGTGTTCAAGAATATTAATTGAAATATTAAAATTCTTTCCAAGGATATTTAGGGTTCAAATTCTTCAAGGAAGTATTATTGATTCATTACACACACAAAAACCCTAATTAGAGATGTTTCCTTGAGCACTCATGTTCAAGCAACCAAATCTAAGGAGGAAAACCCTTGGATTTTTTAGAGATCAAAGGATGAAAACCCTTTGATTTTACCAATTAGAGGACACACACCCTTTGGTTTGTAAGAAAACCTCATATAAATTTCATGAATATTCATGGTTGATAAATCTAGCACAAGTTTATATAATACATTTTGTTTGAAAGTGTAAGAAATGTATTAATATTTGTTATGGATGTTGTAGCAACATAGTTTAATGTAGAACTGGCCTTTGATATATTGATTTTTTTATGATTTATTTATATTTCATGACCCTAATTGGATTCTTGAGTATCAATGAATGCAAACATTTGTAATGAAATGTGGGTTTGCATTATCTAATTTTAAATATTATAAATCTTAAAAGTTATTTTCCCTAAATGTTTAGACAAGGACATTACATTCTTTGAGATGTTTACATGATATGAAATATATAGTAGGATTGTAGTTGAATATTACACTAGATCCTAACTATCATCCAAACAAAACCTCCACCTATTTTGGAGTTTTTTATTTGAGATCTTTTTTTGTGTACTTTGTAGTGGTCCAAGTTTTATCTAATTTTGATGCACAATTTGAAAAAAAATTATAGATGCTCATAGGTGACACTATACAATTCCCATTTCAGGACCTTCTAAGAATTCATAATTGCATTTATGTGCTCCTTTTCAATTTCTTTTTTTTTGTACTTCATAGTTGTGTTGTTTGTCTCATTTAATTCTATTTAGAAATGTGTGTTTAGCAATATATAGCCTATTTTTAGCATTTGTAAACCTTTGAAACCACATCCATTAGTGACTTTTGCAATTGAAATTTATAATCATTTTGATTATAAAATACAAAATCATTTTTTTCCAATGGTTAATCTATTGAATGACAAGGAGGTGTTCTTGTGTTGTCTTCTTTTCGCACTTTCTTTTCTACACTATGGATCAAATAAGAGTTCATCCTGATAGTCCATATAATTACTATGATTGGAAAATCTAAAATTCTAATATGTCTATGAAGCAAAGGATTATACAAAACCACAATAGGTCAAAATTTTGAATGCTCACTTATTAAAGAAAAATATTGTTATGGAACTTTTTTTCCAAAGAGAATATTTTTTCTAAGAATTAACCCATTCAACATTAGAAGGGATATAAAAAATAAAGGTGTTTATGACCCTTTACTTAAAAGGTGGGATAATAATGAATATTTTTAATAAATTTATTGCAAGAGAGAAAATATTATTTTTTGATACATTAAAAGTAGCACTAAGGGGGTCAAACCCATAATTACAAAACATTAATAGCACAAAAAAGGGGGGAGATTACAAAAACATTGTTTACAACAAACAAAAACCATCCCCCACTTTGATGTCGAGCCCCTAGCCACCAACACCATTCAACATCCCCACCACCATTGTCAACTAATCCTCCTCCTTGCCACAACACCACCTACACGCTGGAAGTAGCTGGGAGGGCTAACACAAGATTGGGCCCCTCAACCATGAAGGCTCTAGATGTGAAAATTCTATTGCAGTTATTGATTATTATTCTCCTATCTAAATAGATTATTTGACTGCAAAAATTTAATTCACAACAAATATTGAAAAATAACACAATTGCAACTTCACCAATAAAACCACAAAAAAAATATACAAAATAAAGAACACAATACTTTTGGACAAATTGTCCCTAGAAACACCCCAAAGGGAAAACTAGTATTGTAGATGAGGAATTTTATTAAACTTCAGAAAATTAAGAGATACATAAATTGTTTGCCTCTAATTGGCAGAGCTCTGACACTATTCTTCTCCGAAAATTCTTCCCTCAATTTCTCCTACTGAAATTCCACAGCTGCTACCTCCAACACTATCACTGCACCCTTGCTACTACTACAAAACTATTTTCCATCACTGCAAATTTATTTGCTATCATTGCAAATGCTTCTCAAGTGTGTGTTCTCCAAATTCCCATTGATCCCCTTTTATACTATTCTCATTGAAAAATCAATGGCCATGATTTAATCTCAATCAATGGCTAAGATTAATTAGACTCTAACAACCCTTACTAACTAGATTCTAGAATTCTCTAGAGGAATCAATTAATTAATTACATAATTATCTAGACAACTAACTCCTTTCTAGAAGTCTCCAAAAAAAATAAAATAATTAATTAAATATTTATTGGGAATTGAGAAACTTGTCCAAGCTACTAAAATTAACACTCCCTCTTAGTGAGGAAGGTGTTCTGCATGACACCCAACTTATCTCTAAAGAAGATGAATTTCGCCTTCCCCAATGCCTTGGTCAAAATGTCTACTACCTACTGATCTGTAGGTATATACTGTAGTTGAACAATCCCTTGTTGTACACAATCCCTGATGAAGTGATACCTAATGTCTGTATGCTTATACCTATCAGGAAACACCGAATTCTCAAAAAAATTGATGCAACTTTGATTGTTGCAGTGTATTATGATAGTCTCAACCCTCTAACCAAACAAGGCTACCAGCAACTTCCGAAGCCATATCACCTCACACGTCACCATGCTAGTTGCTATGTATTCTACCTCTGTAGAACTCAAAACCATAAACTTCTGCTTCCTACTATACCAAGAGACAACTCCTAATCCCAAGCTAAAGCAACACCCTGAAGTGTTTTTCTTGTCTGTTGTACTACCTACCCAATTTGCATTAGTATAGCCTATCAACCCAATACCATCACCACGAACATATCTGATCCCATACTCAATTATACCACACAAATACTGCAACACATGCTTTGCTTCTATCCAATGTACTCTCTTCAACTCAACCATGAACTAACTAATAGAGTTTACTAAAAAGGATATATCTGGCCTAGTGTTGACCAAATACATGAGAGATCTAATCAACTGCTTGTATAAGGTGGGATCTACATCCTTCTCCCTAGATGAGTCTACCTTCTTCTAGTTCATGATCATAGGAGTAGACATGGCTCTACAATCTTCCATCTTGAACCTCTTCAATATTTCAATGCAGCATTTTCCTTGTCCAAGGAAAATCTCTCCATCTATCTACCATACCTCCATGCCTAGAAATTAGTGCATAAGCCCATAATCCTTCATCTCAAACTCTACTGCAAGGTCCCTCTTACACTCCTCTATGAGCCCCAATGAACTTGTTAAAAACAAGTCTTCCACATATAGAACAAGAATAAGAACCTCATCCTCAACCACCAAGTAGTAGAGGTTAGCATCTGCTTCACTCTTCACGAAGCCCATTCCCTACAAGTATCTATCAATATGCTCATACCACACCCTAGGAGCTTGCTTGAGTCTGTATAATGCTCTCTTCAATCTACACATGTGGGTTTCATTGTTGTGTGCTACAAAGCTCTTTGGTTGTTCTATGTACACCTCCTCTTTCAATTCACCATTAAGAAACATTGTCTTGACATCCATTTGATGGATTTTCCATCCCATATGTGTTGCAAGTGAGATCACAGCTCATATAGAAGTATACCTGGCCATTGAAGCGAATGTATCCTCATAGTCAATTCCCTCCTTTTGAGAGAATCCCTTGGCCACAAACCTTTCCTTGTATTTCTTGATGCTACCATATGCATCGTTCTTGATCTTATAGATCCAGTGTGATCCAACCACTACCCTAACCGTCGATCTAGGGACAACCTCCCACACATCGTTCTGCACTATTGAGTTATATTCCTCAACCATCACATCTTGCCACACCTGCTATTGTGTGGCCTCCTAATAGCTAGAAGGCTCACTATCCACCAGCTGACTAACTAATTCCATATAGTCATTATACCTAGTTGGTTGTCTCCACTATCTACTACTCATCCTAGGAGCTCCCACAATCTACTGAGTACCCCTATGTGTTTGTTGGTTCTTGCTACCAACTGTAGAGGATGAATTATCAACCCCTACATCTTCTTGATGCATCTATTGTATCTATTGCATCTCTTGCCCCATACTTTGTGAACTCTTAGCACCTAAGCCTGTGCATGTACTAGTAACTATACTCGAGCTTCGTTGCCCCTGATCTGATTGAACGATCCTTGGAGCTTTTGCTCGCTGCTCTTTTTGATCATCTGCTCGCTCTTTCTCATCATCTGCTAGAAAATATTTGGACCTCCTAAATGTCTTGTCCTCCATGAACTTGACATCACACCTAACTATAGTCCTCCTGGTCCCTAGAATACATATCCAATATGCCTTTGAGGTTTCACTGTACCCCACAAAGTACCCTTTCTCTGCAGTCTGATCTAACTTGGAATGTGTGGGCCCTAGAATGTGACAATACGCCAAACTCCCAAACATCCTAAAATGCTAACATCTAGCTTCTTCCCTGAGAACACCTCCTCTGGTATCATCTTGCCCAATAACTTATGTGGAACCCTATTATGTATGTAAATTTTTGTACTGCATGCCTCTGCACATAAGTAACATGGCATATCCTAGTCATACAACATAGCCCTTACTGCCTCTTATATAGACTAATTCTTCCTCTCATCAACCCCATTTTGTTGTAGGTTGTAAGGAATATTCCACTCTCTCTTGATTCATTCCCTAATATAGAACTCCTAGAACTCTTTCCCTTTGTACTTGCCTTCATTGTCTGATCAAAGAACCTTTATCTTCTTGCCTGTCAAATTCTCCACAAGAGCTTTGAACTCTTGGAAATGACTGAAAACCTCATCCTTGGTCTTCATGAAGCATATCCAAGTCTTCCTAGAGAAATCATCTATAAAAGTAACAAAGTACTTATATCCTATGAGAGACTTCATCGACATTGGTCCACATATGTCTAAATGTACTAGATCAAGAACACCCTTGGATCCGGTGTCACTCCTTGGAAAAATTTCTTTTGCAAACTTCCCTAGTACACATCCCTAGCACACATCGTCATGCTCTGTGCTCACCTTTGGAACACCTGTCACTATCTCACGAAGAAATTTAAGTGCTCCATGATGTATATGGCCCATCCTCCTATGCCATAGCTCTCCTTGATCTCTAGAATTATTGTTGCTCATCAGTGCCTTATGAGTATCAAACTTTAACTTGTAAAGTAGACCACTCCTAACTCCAATAGTTGTGGGTGATTTCCAATCCTTATGCTTGATTAACACATTTGCCCCTCTAAAGAGTACATTGTAACCTTTATCCTGAAGAACGGATATAGAAATTAGATTCATACCCAAGCCTGGCACATGCAACACATCATGAATGGGAATCTTCTTGTCATTCTCCCTCTGAAATAGAATAGTCACTTTCCCAACTAGAATGATTTTGGACATGCTCCCCATAGAAATTTGTATCCTGATGTCCTCCTCTTTATAACTAGAGAAGTACTCTCTAACTCCTATCATATGAAATGATACCACGTTATCTATATACCAAACACCCTGTGAGGTTGAGCTAACCATACAAGCTATGAGAGTGAACTCATCCTCCATTCTACTAGAGAGCTCATCTGCACTTGTTGAAGCTACCATCTGCTTCTTTCCTTTCTTTCCATTCTTCTTTCTTTCTGGGAAATCACTGACATAGTGGCCAAACTCGTGATAGCCATAACACTTGATCTTAGACAATTCCTTATTCTTCTTTTCACCGTGTGGATTTGATCCTTTGCTAGACCCCTTCTTCGCTTTCCCTTTACCTACAAGGACAACATTTTCCCATTCTGCCTAACTTTTCTGACTCTTGTTGTTGGTTCCACTGACAAGACTAAGTTTAAGCTCCTCCTGAGTGAAGTCACTCCAGAGTTGATCCCAACTTGGTAAGGTGTCTTGTCCATTAATAACTTGAACAAAGACATCCCACTACTTAGTAAACCCATTTATGACTACTCATACTAGCTCCTCCTTATCTAGTTTATCTCCAATAGTTGCCAACTCATCTTTGACACATCTGAGTCTGGTGAGGTAACTTGTCACATCTTCTCCCTTGTTCATCCAAGTATTCCTCAACTTTTCTCTGAGAATCAGCTTTTGATTGGTGGTAGCATTCTAGTACAAATTGAGAATGGTGTCCCACATCTTCTTTGTTGTGTCTAACTCTGCGACATGCAGAACAATATGGTCCTTGACACCATCAAGAATCAACCTCCTCACCTTGGAATCTTCCTTCTTATATACTGAGAGTTGTGTTGGATTTGTAGGTACAACTACAACACTAGTCACATATTCCTTGATCCCATTCTCTTCTAGCAAAAAAGAAATTTTGGCTTTTTAGACACCAAAATTTGAGGCTCCATCCAATCTATCTTGATCTCTTAAACCTATTGAGGCTATCTCAAAAGATAAAAGAAATAATAATAAAAATAATTTGAAGAGGTAGAACTGGGTTTTTATAAACCCTCAATTTTCCCTTCTTGTGCCTACACTGAGCTTTTTGTACCCTCAAATCAGCTCTGATACCATCTAAAAATTCTATTGCAATTATTGATTATTAACCTCCTATCTAAATAGATTATTTGACTGCAAAAATCTAATTCACAGCAAATATTGAAAAATAACACAACTGCAACTTCACCAATAAAACCATAGAAAAAACATGCAAAGTAAAGAACACAATATTTTTGGACAAATTGTCCTTGGAAAAACCCCAAAGGGAAAACCAGTACTACAGATGAGTAATTTTATTAAACTTCAGCAAATTAAGAGATGCATAAACTGCTTGCCTCTAACTGGCATAGCTCCAACACTATTCTTCTCTAGAAATTCTTCCCTCAATTTCTCTTGTTGAAATTCCATAGTTGTTGCCTCCAATGCTATCACTATGCCTTTGCTACTAATGCAAAACTATTTTCTATCACTGCAAATGCTTCTCAAGTGTGTGTTCTTCAAATGCCCATTGATCCCCTTTTATACTATTCTCATTGAAAAATCAATGGCCATGATTTAATCTCAATCAATGGCTAAGATTAATTAGACTATAACAACTCTAACTAAGTGGATTCTAGATGTCTCTAGAGGAATCAATTAATTAATTACATAATTATCTAGACAACTAACTCCTTTCTAGAAGTCTCCAGAAAAAAATCAAATAATTAATTAAATATTTCTTTGGAATGGAGATACCTGTCCAAGCTACTAAAATTAACACTAGAGAGTTCCTTTAAAAGGGAAATGTTTCCTTTGACTTCCACTGTGCGGGCCTCCAAGTCTTCACCAGAGCATTGTAGCAGAAATGGCACCCATAGGTCATTATAGTGTTGGGTGAGTGAGGGCCACACCCCACCCATGGGACGTAAACCCAATCCAACCACTGCCATCTCCAAGTAATATTTCATGCCTTCTCACCAGCAATCCTTCCCAAGCTTCCTCATCATCTAATGAATTATATCCTTCTCTTCGTGGGCTTGTAGAAGCCAAGCCATGAAGATGGAGGCAAGGTCTATGTTGACACAGAATCTATATGAAGACATTAGAAACCATACCCCAAGGATTTGCTTAACATCCTTTGTAACCTCCACATCCTCTGCATTGAACACTCTCCTCAGTCTACTATCTGACGCTAGTCCCCTGAAAGCCATTTGTCATTCTTTGGCACCCAAGAAAATTGTGGACTCCATTGTCTAAATTTTGGAGGATATACACTAAAGTGGGGATATAAAGACTCATTGTCATCATCCTTACTTCACTAGCCATCAACGCCTAACATCTTCATTAAGACGCCTCAACCCTTGAGGCCAAGAGGCATCCTTCGCTCATGCTAACTATGCATCCTGAATGCTGCATAGACATTGCCATAGATTTTTATCAATGTCTACTACAACTAGCCCCCAAGATGCTTCCCCATTCCCCTCACGATAAATGTGGTAACCATATACTCCTTGAAATAATATAAATCTTTCAAAAGGAAAATTATGATTTTCTCAAGCTTCCAATTTGGAAGACTTTTGATGAATGGTATTGATGGTGATTAACGAGTCCCCTTCAATGTGTAATTTCTTGAAACCCAACTACTTGCAAATCTTAATCCCTAGCCAAGTTGTTTTCATTTATGCTAAATTATTCACTCCCTCCCCTAGATACCTAGTTAAATTGGTTTGAGTATTTCCTTCATGATAATGCAACCTACACCAGCCAGTCCCGAGTTTCCCTGGACAACTCCATCAAAATTCAATTTCGCCCACCTCTCATCTGGGGGGTGTCACTTCACATCTAGTCTTGGATTAGAGGCTAGATCAACTTGAGGCATCCCATGAACGGGTACATGAGAGAGAATAATGTTTATTAAATAAACTAAAGAAAACCTTTGTGATAGGGTGTGATGGTTTGGAAACTTCCCTTTGAAATTTCTATAAAAAATTTGTGTAAGACTTGGAAAGGGCATGGAGGTCACTTAAGGAAGAAGGTGGTTTGGTGGGCTATGGGCATAGGAGAAAAGAGAAAACAAAGTGTATGTGACTCGAGGTATAAAGTACACTCGAGATTATCTTGGACAAGGTTGTGATGTATAAGTATGGTGCATGTAGGCACATTATGTGTTTTTACATTGGATCTCTAGATCATGGCATAGCAATGAAGACCAAGACCACAAAAATATTCCTAGATTAAGTGGCCTTTCCAAGTGCTCTTTAAATTTAGATAAGTACTGAAAATCATTAACATTAAAAGATATTAATAATATTATTTATAATATCTTGATGTTGACTTGATTGAATTGTGTGATTATTATTCAATTTACTACGGCAATTATTTAGTTTAGAATTCTTACTAAATTATTACATGTATTTTACGCTGGTTATTTACATATAGTTTGATAACATTGCATATTGCAAATTATCTTAACTCTAATAGCTACTCTATTAAATTTGCTACTAATACTTAAAAAACTCTAGGAGAAAAGTAGAATTATATTTCGATATCAAAGCCTAATAAATGGATTCTGTTTTGTTGAGATTTGTGATTATGAGATTGCTTGTTGTCATTGTGACTTTAATTGTATTAAGACTTTTGACCAATTCTTTGATTATTTATGTAATGTCCCCTTTTCTAAAATTAGCACCTACTATTTTTAGTAAGTGTGGTTGCCCAAAAATAGTAATTTAGGAATGTTGGATTGACCAAGAGACTAATATTTTTTATTTGGTATTTGATTAAATAAGCAAATATTTAATCAAATAAATATTATATTTGTTTTATCACCATACTTGGGTGTGGATTTTGATGGAGCACTTTACGGCTAGAAAAGTTGGAAATTATTAGTTATGGCAATAATTGTCAAAAAGCAATAATTATAGAAAATGGCTAATTTTTGGCAACCATTTGAGAAAGAGGAGTTACAAAATTATTTCCCTCATCTTGGCATGAAATCTTGATGCCCAAATTTGGCTTTTGCATGTGGAATACTTAAAGGGAAATTTTTTATTTTTTATTCATTCATTCATTTTGTTTGCTAATGCATTTTTGTTGTTCTTTAAAGCATGTGGAAAAGGAGGCTCAAGAACAAGATGTTTCATTTTTTCAGGTGGACTAAGGACGGGAGTCAAAGGTTCACTATGGTGCAATCTTATGCAAAGATTACCATTGTGCTGAATGGTGTAGTTTTGCTTTAGTTTTCAGTGTGTTGTAGGTGTGGTGTACAAGGGTTTGGTGTGAAGTGTTGGGGGAGTGTTTTCTTTATTTTTCTATAGCTTCTATGGCAGCAATGGATCTATAACTTTGCTGATTTTTACATTGTTAAACAATGTTTCTTTCATTCCTAGTAATGGTGTTGTCTGGTACAATCTTTTAGCATTTTCTAGAAGTGGGTTGTAGAGTTTGAGCTCTTGTTTTGGGGCAGTCTTGCAATCTATCTTAGCAGATCTGAAAGTGCCTTTTTACAAGTTGTTATGTTGCCAAAAAAATTGTAAAAACATTATTCTAATGTTGTGTTTGTTGTTGTAAATGACATAATATTAATGTCAAAATCATGTTTTACCACAGAAAAGTATACAATTTCATTTGAAAAATCAGAAGAAAAAAAACGTAAACATAAACATAAATAAAAACAAAAAACAGAATTAATATTACAATTTCATTTTACCTGATTTCATATTTTGGATGTTTGAAAAACAAATATTTATAACAGATTTTAAATTAATTTAAAAGAAGATATTACAATTTACCATTTTATAACTGTAATTATAAAATCAATTTCTAACATTTTACCAAAGCTTCTGATCTTGTAAATTCAATACATAACATATAAACTATTTTTTAAAAAGTGACACAAATGACATCCAAACAATTAAAAACATATATATCACCTCCAAACATATATAAAATTTTATATTATATATGTTTATCATTCTAAATACGCACATTTTATAAATAATATTTTTCTGCATCATCTTTTTTTCCTCGATACACCCTCTTATATTCTCCAATTGTTTCTTGATCCTTATTCTACACTTCACCATCCCCTTAAATAAAACAATTCTTTCTCTTTCTTGCTATTAATTGGTCATCTCAAACAAGCATGACCATTCATCAACCTGGTTTTATTTTTCAGAGGACACGTACCTCACTTTGAGAAGATAAATGACATGATTATGCCCTTCATTAAATGGTCGACAGATTCCTTCATGTCATCCAAAACAAGGTAAACCATTCCAGGGGGCTACTAAAAGATACAGGAACTACTTAGTACTTTTTCGAGAATGAAAAACCTTGCTTTGTTGCACATAATTGTGAAACACTCTAAGGTATCCCCAAGTCTCTTGCAGTAAAGCTCAGGCAAAGAAAAAACTTATCCAATCTCTATTTCTTCCAACTAGTCTACTATGTCATCTAATTAGGCCAATGGTTCTTTCACTTAATGAATTCAGGAATGGGAGAAAATTGTGATCTATTTTGTTACCTTATAGTTTTTGTAATAGTCGGCATTCATGGGTTGATTAAAATCTTGTTAGGTGAAATTATTGTCCATATTTCCTCGATAGTTTTCCTATGCATCATTTAAGTGGCAATGGAGGACATCTAAGCTGGTTGTATTGAAGTTATAGTGACTACAGACCAACAGATTAAGAAGTCATATTCTCTTATGAACACCATAACGAATGTGCTTCGGGTATCTGTCATTAAATGTTGATCATCATCTCCATCTGTTTTCCACTACTTTTCTCATTTGTGTTCTAGTGGTTTTTGCTAAATGGCAAAAATCATAGGACAAGAAATTGTTGTGTCTTGAGAAAAGCTCTCCATGTTTGATGACTAGCATTCTGTCATTTACTCGAAACAAATAATTAAGAAAGAGAAACAAACATCTCCGAAATAGTGAAAAGAAAATATAAAATACATTTGTTAAATTATGGACTGAGTATGATAAAGCTAATAGTTGGTATCAAAATCATAGAACTGATTACTTCCATTTGAGATTTTAGTAATTATGGATTTTAATATAAGTACAAAGATAGAAGTTAATGTTTTCTTTATAACTTTATTTTTTTTTAAATAATTAAAAAAAACAAATGCTTGGATGGGGATACGTTTGAGGGACGAAAATGACCAATTTCAATGATATATTGATGAAGAGATTATTTAAGTTAGCATCTTTGCTTTAATTTTGAGGTTACGGTCTTAGTAATATGTTGAAGCTTGCTTGCATTATCTATGTTTTAACCAAAATTTATAGTTGAAGTTACAAATTATTGGGATTTTTGTTCAATAAGAAGTTGATGTGTGTTAGTTTATTATCTTATGCCTCTTTTATGAAACTTTGTCCTTTAATGCAATATAAGGGTCAATTGTGCATATGTTCTATATATTGACTAAGTTAAATTGAGTTGGATCCTTTATCTAAGTAATATGATGTTGGGTTGGAAATTAGGGACTAGAAATATGAGTCTAGTTGGGAATTAATTATGAGATGGATGGTAGATGATAGAATATAGCTTCAAATTCTCATTAGATGCCAAAGACATCACTCAATAACCCTTATGGAGCTTAGGTTCTAGTGTGAGGGGTAGTTCAATGGAGCATCTAACACAATATGCTTGTAAATGTTTGCAATAAGAGTTAGTGATTTAGTATTTGCGATGATGAAATCTGTATATTCATGATAATTTCCATTTAGTTGTCTCTATTTTAAGACAATATTTTTACTATTCTTGTTATGTCTAGTTATTACTGAACTTATACTTGTTGGATTTAGAATTGCCTTAAAACTTTGTTTCAAAGATTGAAATACTATGACCACTTCTATGGGAAATTGTTTGTTTATTTCCATTTAATTATATTTGGTATAGGAAAGGAGGATAGTAGATTATATGGTAATCAACCATGAGCAATTGCATAGTATGTGATATGCATGTTATTCACTAGGTAAAGTGTTATGTGATCATATGATAATATTTTTTCTAAATTTATATTGAAGAAGAATAAAAATAAGGGTTTACCTAAATAAGCAAATTGTTACAAGACATAAGATTTTAATATAAACTTGCAAATTAGCTCCTTCTAAAATCATGATTTGCTTCATGCAAAAGTATATTTATAGTTTCAATCATGTTATTCATTAGCAATGCATTTATATTTGATCTAATTTTCAATAAAGCTAAAATAGAAAGAATTACAAGAAAAGATATAAAATTTGTGAAATAAAACTATAGGTGAATTTAAAGTGCAATAGATTTACTGTGATATTGATAGTGTCACATCCACACTTATTTTACTGATTATTATCAATGAGTTATGATGTAGATTCAATTTGACCTATTGAGAACAAAAGGTAATTTACAAGAGGAGAAATATTATGCAATTTTTTTCTCAAAGAAAAAAGAAAGTTATTTTTCTATTCATTGTGTGAATTTCAAAAGGGTGTGATGTCTTATCCTGCAACTATTGTAGCATCTGTTATCGTGACTCCTCCCATGCTTTGTGCATCGCTGCGCTTGCCCCTGCGCCTCCTCCCTCTTCTGTTGTCGAGTGAGCCCTTGTGAACACTCGTGACTCCTGCATGGGATTTTTCTTCCGCGAAGTGTTTTGCTCCTACTCTATCACCACTTAGAGAAGGTTTGATGCATGGCATTTCAGACCATTTCGTGTTTGGGTGTGTTCCTTTTGCGGTGGACTCTAATTCATGTGCCCTCCCTATGGGTTCATCCCCCTCTAGCCCTCCCTCCATGAATGCCACTCCTACAGGGGCTCATAGTTACTCACAAGAGGCCAAAACTGGTCCTACACACCCTCCTAGGGTGTGCCGTACCCCTTGTGCCAAACCATCTCCAGTGGTGGTTTGTGGGGAGGATATTGCTGAGAATGAGAATTTCTACCAGCAGCAGGGTTTGGTTTGTTGATTTTCCAATTTCTAGCCCTCTCTTCTCGACCTGGACAAGTGGGTTTTAGATTCTTGGAAGACCTTAGTGGCTGGTAAGATTGATCTCTTTCTTTGTGCTAAAGATTTTTTCATTGCTACGTTTGCTTCTATTAAGAATTGTTGCTCGGTGTTGAGTATGCTTTGGGCCTGGGGAGAGCACTCTCTCTGACCCAAACCCTAAACATCTTCCTTCAATCCACTTACCGAACCTCTCAATGTGCATCTGGTGTAGGTTAGACTCCTAAATCTCCCCCTCTAGCTATGGGAGGTGATATGCTACAAGACCATTGGTAGTTCTCTATAGATTGCTTTTTGAAGGTGGATGATTCTACTTCTTTTATGAGTCATTCGACCTTTGCTCAAAACCTAGTGGATATTGATATCTCTCAGCCTCTTTACAAAGATGTGGTTTTGTTGGTTGGGGATCAGCCCTAATCTCAATTTCTCAATTATGAGGGCCTTACTTTTAGGTGTCGTCGTTGTTTCGCTACTGACCACTTGGATTCGGCTTGCTCTCTCCTATGTCGTAAATGTGAGGCTACATGGTGGAAAGATGCTAATGGTGATCTCCTGATTGTTCTAGCTTCTGCCTCTCTAAAGGATACATCTTCCCAAGCTTCTAATGAGAGCCTTATTCTTTGCGTAGTTTGTCCCAAGGTTTTGGTTGGTGTTTCTCCTCCTCCGTGTGCTTCTCCTGCTCCCCTTGCTACTTCAACTTTTCCCTAGGTATCTTTTGAGGATGGCACATGTTATTCTCCTTCTTTCCCTTCAACTCCCCCCTCGTGTGTTGATGGTATTCCCATGGAGCATCTCATGTCCCCTTAGTGATGGGTTCCCATATGATAGTACCACTTGGACTGTCATTCATCGAAGGCGTAAAGGTCTCCCCTCTACCCCTTCCTTATCTCTTTCTCAAGACTTGTTGGATAAGTCTGGTGTATAGGTCAAGACCCTTGTTTCTAGTTCCTTTATGGTTCTTTGCTCTGGTCAAAAGCATTGTTGGTCTTTGGTTGGTTCCTTTTAGTCTCACCTATGGTCAAATTTGTATTGCCTAACTTGATAGCTATTTTTATGTATCAAGTTCGGGCCCTTCCCACTTTATCTTAATCAAAAAAGAGGAGTAATAATACTTAATTAAATAAAAAGAAGGCCTTTGTGAAAGTGTGTGATGGTTTGGGAACCATCCCTTAGAAGTTATATAAGTATTTGTGCAAGATTTGAAAAGGACATGGAGATCACTCAAGGAAGGTGGTGTTTTGGTGGGCTATGGGATAAGAAAAGGGGGCACACAAATTGTTTCCAACTTGGGGTACATAGAGCACACTTGGAATTATCTTAACCAAGGCTACGATGCATAAACATGGTGCATGTAGGCACATTCTATGTTTGTACATAGGTTCTACGAACTCTATCATAGCTATGAGGATCAAGACCATTGAAATCTTCCTAAGTGAGAGTGGTCTTTCCAAGTACTTTGAGTTATTTAAGTATTAAAAACCATTGATGTTAAAAGATATTGGGAATATTATTTATAAGATATATTGATGTTAATTTGATTGAATTATGTGACTATGTTATTATTTACTTTATTATTCTTACATGTAATTTAAATTGGTTATTTACATCTAGTTTGATAAGATTACATATTGCAAATTATCTTCTCTAGTGTTTACTCTATTAAATCTATTGCTACTACTTAAATAACAATGGGAGAAAAGTAGCATTACAAATATAACTAATGCAACAAATGTGATTAAGCCTATGGATTATTTTGTCTATTTCTCCTAATCTTCTCTTTCACATTGTATTTGAAGCTTCACCCAATCAGATCTAAGCATATTGGAGATTTTGCTTGGGAAGCATGATGGCTTAAGAGGTCATCAATTAGAGAATAAGCTCATCAGTTTGAGTCATAGCAATTTGACACCATCTAGGATTTCTTCACTAAGCTAAAATCATTGAGATTGCACTTAAAACGATGTTATTTTTTCCAAACTTAGTCCTAACTACTTGATTTTTGTTTCTACATTCCATGGCACTAAGGATGCTCTTAGGAGTGCATGGACTATGCCATTACTTGATTTTTCCAACTCACTGACCAAGAAACAAAATAAGTTCATGCACATGGGTACTCTAAATTCATCAAAATCACATGCCACTATTGTCAATCAAGAAACAAAAGAACATAAGGCTTCAAATAATAGGGAAAAGAAACAAAAAGTAGAGATGAAGGATAATGAGCAAAGAAAGAAACAAAAATCTAGTAGTGCTTCCAAAGTAACTTCTAGGACCTCCTCTTCAAAAGGTAATAAGCCTAAGAAGGAAAGCCTGTCAAATATGCCTATTGTAAAAGGCTTGATCATGATGAACATGTGTTTATTAAGAAATATGTTAATCACCTATTGCATCTTCTTAAACAAAATCACATCAAGGTTCCTTATTCAACCAAACTAAGTTCATTGGTAGAAGGGTATTTTAAGGCATCGAATCATAGCAAGGTGTGTGTCATTGCAGTAGTTGGATCTCCATCTACACATGGGTGCTTAAATCAGGTCATTCACACCACATGGATTCATCTCATAATGATGTTGCATCGTTGGAGCCTTGTTCTATACCAACTATTTCAATGGCTAATTAGACTCATATTGATGTATGTGGGATAGGGTTTATTGGCATGAGTGATAGGACATTTCAAGATGTTCTTTATCTACCCTTATAGTCAACTAATCTCCTAACAATCTATAAAATCACTCACATAGATTTAGGCAAGAAAATTGAGTTCACTCTCAATTCAATGGTTATTAACAAGTTGCACGATGCTTTTATAGTGCAACTTGGGAAGAGAAGATCACTTGTTGTAGCTATATCTCTTTTCACTTTGTCCATAATCCTCCTTCAACTACACTTCTCACTCATTCTGATGAGGTGAACAAATTGTGGCATGAGTAATTTGAACATCTTAACTACCACTACTTACAATAGCACAACCAATAGAGCATGGTTACAAGGTTATCTCATGTTTTCTTTTCTAATGGTGTTTTCCAAAGTTGCATCTTTGGTAAGCATCTTGAAGAGAAGTGTGATAAAGATAATGCATGGAGAGCTACACAAATTATGGATCTTGCTCATAGTTATATGCCTAGTCCATTTCCACATTCTTCTTTCATTAGGGTCAAATATTGATTGGCATCCATAGATGATTTTTTTAGGTTTACTTGGGTGTATTTTGTTTGAAAAAATGAGGTCTTTGTACATTTTCAAAACTTAAATCTTTTGTCGAAAAATAGTCAATAAAAGCCACGAAGATTCCAAATTATTTTTAGTTTTTCAATTTGAAGGGGATCAATTTATGGCATATAGTTCTATAATATCCTCAATAGAATGGTGTGACAAAACAAAAGAATATATCTTTGAAAGAAATGGTTAAATATATGATACACTCCAAATCTCTTGCACCTTAGTACTGGGTAGAGGTTATTAACTATGCTATATCCAAAATTGCATTCATCGTCAAGCCTTGAAGGGAAACACTCCATTCAAAGCTTGGAGTAATTAGAAACCCATAATTAAATGTGTAATGTCCCCTCCAAGCCTCTATGTTGTGAACATCACCTTTAGCCAATTCCAGAGTCCATGTTGGCTAAGTGGTTCTGATAAAGGGACTTAGTTCTAGCTCTGCATGTTGGGGTTTGTAGTTTTCTAGAAGACATTCTATTTTTAGCAGGGCCAATATGGTGCTCATTGTCTACAGTGAGTGTTGGTGCAATATCAGTATTTCTCCAGTTCGATCTTTTGGGATGTCACTTGCTATTTTTAGTACTTACTAAAATAGTAAGTCTATTTTGGGTATGTTGGACTTGGTCAAGCTTGTCACAGCAACACATATTTAGTTGGTTTTGAGTTATTAAAGTTAAATCATTTAAATATTTGATTTAAGCTTCGAAATGTGAGCTTTATTAAAGTAACTTTATATTTTTTAATTGAGGGGTCATAAGGGGACATTAAAAAGGGACCTTGGACACCTAATGCAATCACTTGAAGTTGTTTTTAAACAACAATATCATTTTTAAATGTTTCTTATGACTTGGGCACCCAAGCTTTGGTAAAGGTGAAAATTAAAAATAAAAGAAAATCAAAAGCATAAGGAAAATGGTGTTGGTTTTTAGGGTAGCTTGGTCGCCCTAATTGAAGGAGGCATCTTTTAAAATTTAAGTTTTGAAGCTCATTTGGTATGGTTGAGTTTGACAACATACAAAGATGTGGTTGGTTTGCTACCAAAGAATCTAAGAACAAGATTGAGGACAAAAACCCTCAATATCCATGGCTAGTTTTGGCAGTGAGAGACCTACTCAAGTTGGTGTATGGTGGTTTCAGTCAGGAATCACAACTAGGCGAAGAAGATGAAGATTTTCCAGTTTTTTTGAGTGCCTTTTAGTTTGGATTTGGTGTGAGATTGCTAGCTTTTAGTGTGGTGTGGATTTCATTTGATTTTTGGTGTGATTCATTTCAATTTATGGGCTCTTATATTCTAGATTTCAACTCATATATTTGCTCATAGCTCTGAGATGGTCCGGGTTTTCAAAGTGGGTATTTGATCTTTGGAAACCTCTGCTCTTAGCGATTCTTTCAAGCACTAGAATGTATTTTTTGATGAAGGTTTTTATTTTATAAAGAGAATCTACCTTCTAAGAAGGGACAACCTTTGAAGTGGTTGACTTTCAGTTTTTGGAACTTGCTAATGGTATGGCATTTGTTGTTGGATATTAAGGTTGGTTTTGTAGTGTTTGGATTGATAAAAAGCAAGGTGATTAGGGCCTTGTATTTGTCCCAGTTTGTTTCTCTTGAAAGATTCATTAAAAATTTTCCAAGCATCTTGCTCAAGTCTAAAAAGTGTTTTATTCTCTGATGTTCATGGATGTAAAAATTTGTATTTTTTGTTAATGAAAATTTGAATATTGAAGGAGAAAAAAAATTAAAGCCTAGCAATTTTCTTGTATGTTACATTTTCATTTATTTATATATGATTTGGCTTCATTACATCATGAATGGCATGTGAGAAAAAAAATCAAAAAAACCTGAAACAAACACTAAAAACTGCATACAGTAGTTGGGAAGAATCAGGAAAAACAAAAAAAAAAATTTGGGGGTTGTCTATTACAGTGGTATCAAAGCCAAATCAGTCCTACCAACCAGTGGGTGTGATTTTATATGAGCTTGAGTGATAGGGAAAGAAGGTGTTTAGAAATAAGTAGAAGAAAAGAAGAGGGATATTAGGAACATTGGTCACCATTGGAGGAATGGCAACACTTAGAACCATCATCTAGTGGGTCCTCTAACATTGAAAACATGGGAGATAGAGGTCGTGAAGGTGAAAAGAATGATAGGAATGAAAGGAATGAGAGGAATGAGAGGAGTTAGGCACCTCCTCAAAAATTAATGCTAGTTCTTGATGCTTTGGTTAGGGGTCAAGGTAGGCAAACACAACATGCACATGACACTAATGAAAGGTTAGTAGAGTTAATACAGAGAATGGACCAATTGGGTCAAGGAAACAAGGAGCTTTGGCAAGGCCTCTAATGCCAAAATTTCCACCAAGGATTGAAGCAGCCGTTAATCCTGAGCTTACTTTGTTGGAACAACAAGATCAATTTAGATAGGATTGGCTTGATGCAAGGCCAGGATTTCAAATGGACATATCTCTTAGAGACTACATTGATTTGAGAATGAAACAATCAAACAAAAGGGGGAATAGGGACTAGCAAAATGAGCTATGAAGGAAAGTGGGGAAGCTTACACTTCCTTATTTTGATGGGTCTGGAAAGATGGCAGTGAGAGCATGGGTACAGAAGCTCGATACCTACTTCACTTTAAACCTTATTCCTAAGTTAGAGTCCATTTAGTATGCATCAATAGAAATTGACGAAATTGCTCATGAGTGGTGGTACAACAGTATGTTGACTTTGGGGCATACTCAAATAACTTCATACAAGGTGTTCACGGAAATATTAATAGATAGATTTGACAAGAAGGACCTAGAGTTGCACTTCAAGGAACTAGCTCAACTAAAATAATGGGGTTATGTGGATTCATACATTGCAGATTTCCAAAAGCTATCTATGCAGTGACTGATATTTTTGAGAGAAGGCTTATAATGTTGTTCATAGATGGACTTTTTGATCTATTAAGGGGTTGGATCAAATATTTTAACCCTTCTAGCCTTTACGAAGCCATCAAAAAGGATAGAGATATGGAGACATCAACTTTCAAGAATAGATTTCAATCAAAGGGTTCGCTACAAAAGAAGGATAAAGACAAAAAAAAATTATTACAAAAGAACATGAACAGCCCAAAAAATAATACACTAAGATTGATAGTGAGAACCTTAATGAGTTCAGAAGGAAGGATTTATTCTTCACATGCAAAGATCCATACACACAAGGCTATAAATGTCTAGCTAAGGCTAAGGCATTGCTAATAGAGTACCAATCGAATGATGAAGAAGTTTTAGAAAATTCAAAATAGTAAGTTGATACTAAAGAAAGTGAAGAGGAAAAAGCTTTAGGAGAAGGTGAAAGGGTAGAGGAGAGCAATGGGATGTTAGCTCAGCTTCACAGTTTCCAAAAGAATGAGTCTATGCACATTAGAGGAGTGATATAGGGGTAGTGTATGGTGGCATTGATTGATACATGAGCTGCCATAACTTCATTGATGAGGGCTTAGTGGCACGCAGAGGACTTCAAACACAGGAGGTTGGTGGTTTTAGAGTTATGGTAGCAGATGGATTTACTATCTAGTGTACCAAGATGGTTCCATAGTTGAGCGTTCAGTTGGGAAGTCATGAGATTAAGGAAGATTTCTATGTGGTGGGCATAGGTGATACAGATTCAGTGTTCGGACATTCATTGGCTTCGTTCTTTGGGAGAGATTACTCTCAACTTCCAAACCATGGAGCTGAAATTTAAATAAGAGGGTAAGAATGTTGTTTTGAGAGGCTTATCTAATGGAGGGCCACGTGTTGTGTCCTTCAAGTGCATGGAAAGACTATTTAGACATGATCAGGTTGAGTGGGTAGTAGAGTGTGTTATTATGTCTTTGATCACTGAAGAGGTCAAGAGGACCTATCCACTAGATGTACGGGAGCTCCTTACCAAGACAAGCAAAGTTTTTGATAGCATACCACCAGGGAGGCCACCAAATAGAGGCATTAAGCATGTCATTGGGTTGGAGGATGGAGCCAAACCAATTATTACCACTCCCTATCATCATCCTAAGAGGCACAAGGATGAGATAGAGAAGGCCATTCAAGAACTTTTAGAGATGGGGCACATTAGACCTAGAGTAAGAGCCCATTTGTGTCTTTAGTTGTTTTGGTGAAGAAGAATGATGGGACTATGCGCATGTGTGTGGACTACAGGGCCTTAAACAAAAAGACTATAAAGAACAGGTATCCCATTCCACGTATTGATGAGTTGATTGATGAGCTTCATGGGCCAGTTTATTTCTCCAAAATTGACTTGAGATCAGGTTATCACTAGATTAGAGTGAGGGAAGAGGATGTGGAGAAGACAACTTTTAGATGCCACTTCAGGCACTTTGAGTTTCTAGTCATGCCTTTTGGCTTGACAAATGCACCAGCCACCTTTCATTCATGCATGAATAGATTTTTCAGCAAGCAACTTTGTAAGTATGTCCTTATCTTCTTTGATGGAATTCTTATCTTCAGTAAATCTTGGGAGGAGAATTTGAACTACTTAGATGAATTACTTGGCATTCTTGAGATGGAATCATTATTTGCTAAAGAATCTGTGTGAATTTGGGATGACTGAATTACTTTATTTAGGTCACATCATTAGTGCCAATGGTGTACATATTGACCTTGAAAAGATTAAGGCAATACAAGACTAGCCACCACCTACAAACTTATCATAGCTTAAGGGGTTCTTTGGGTTATGTGGTTTCTACAGGAGGTTTGTGAAGGGGTTTTCACAAGTTGTTGCCCCACTTACAAATTTGACCAAGAAAGGGGCATTCTCTTGGTCTGAATCGACACAAAGAGCCTTTGATCAGTTTAAGGTTTTGATGAGCTCATGCCCTATTTTAGCTATTCTGAATTTTAATAAACCATTTGAGCTTAAGTGTGATGCTTCATGTGACTATATAGGGGTTGTCCTAATATAAAATAAGCATCCCATAGCATTTGAGAGCAAAAAATTGAGGGGAGCTGAAATAAATTACTCTATTTATAATAAGGAAATGTTAGCCATCATGCATGCCTTGGCTAAGTATAGATAGTGTCTTATTAGGGGCATATTTATGCAGTCAATAAATCCCATCCCATAGCATTTGAGAGTCTGAAACTCATCATCATGCATATTTATAGTGAAGTCGAATCATAATAGCCTCAAGTACTTTTTAAATCAAAAGGATTCAAGTGAAAGACAGCAAAAATGGGTAAGCAAACTTCAAGCCTTTAACTTTGATATTGAGTATGTTAAGGGGAAACACAATGTAGTTGTTGATGTTGTCTTTAGGAGGCCACACTTGTGTATTTTTTCTGAGATTGCAGTAGATTGGAAAGAGAAAATACAAGTTGATTATGCAAAAAACACATTTACAAACAGCATTCTTGATGGTGCTTTGAATGATGAAAAGTATAGTGTTAAGGATGGGTTAATTTTCTACAAGGACATGATACTTTTAGTGCCTAAAACTAAGTTAAAGGAGTAGATTTTTAAATCATTTCATGACACTCCAATGGCTGGTCATCTAGGGTTTTACAAGACATACAGGCAGATCCATGAGAGATTCTCATGGAAGGGTATGAAAGGCAATATAAATAAGTATGTTCGTGAGTGTCAGGTGTGCCAACAGAACAAAAATGATCACACATTCCCTATTGGTCTATTGCAACCATTTTTCACTCCTACTCAAAAGTGGGAAAGCATATCTATGGATTTCATCACAAGACTTCCCAAGGTGCAAGGGAAGGATTGCATTTATGTGGTAGTTGACCAGTTGACTAAATTTTCCCATTTCTTTGCCATATTAGTAGGATTTTCAGCATTACAGGTGGCAGATTTATTCTTCAAATAGGTGTTTAGGCTTCATGGGGCACCTAGAAATATCGTAAGTGATAGAGACACCAAATTCATGAGTTTATTTTGGCAGAAATTATTCAAACTTTGTGGTACAGAGTTGACTCCCAGCACACGCTACCACCCCCAGATAGGTGGCCAAACTAAAATTGTTAACAAGTGGGTGGAAGGTTATCTAACAAATTACATTTCAGGATAGAAGAAGGCTTGGGTTAGATGGTTGTGTTTGGAGGATTTCTGCTATAATTCTACTTATCATATGTCCATTAAGATCTCACCCTTCATGGCATTGTATGGGTATGAGGCTTCCAACTTCATTAATTTATTATTTGGTGACTGTAGAGTGCCCAAGGCCAAGGATTTCTTGCAAGAGAGATGATACATCATGAGATCTTTGAGGGAGAACATTCAGCATGCATAGAATCAAAAAAAATTATGCGTTAATCAGCACCGAATAGAGAGGGAATTTGAGGTGGGAGACATGGTTTATGTCAGATTATAGCCTTACAAGTAGTTCACTCTCAAAAAGAGTGGATCGGAGAAGTTGAAAATGTGTTTCTATGGTCCATTCAAGTCACCAGGAGGGTTGGTGAGGTTGCTTATGAGCTAGAGTTACCTGAGGATAGTAGAGTGCACAATGTGTTTCATGTATCACGCCCTAAGAAGGCACTTGGACATAATGTGGTACCTTCAGCAGTATTACCTCCATTGGATGAGGAGGGGAGATTGGAGCTTATAGCAAAGGCGGTTATTGATTTCAGATAGAGGACCGTTAGGAGGAGAGTGATCACCGAGTACTTGGTGAAGTGGCAGGACCTACCAGTTGAGGATGCTACATGGGAGAGTGAGCAGATACTACAGCATCCAGCATTACAATTGCTTGAGGGAAAGCAATCTTTGGGGAGGGTAGACTGTAATGCCCCTTCCTAGCCTTTGTGCAATGGACATCACCTTTAGCCAATTCTAGAGTCCCTATTGGCTAAGTGGTTATGATAAAGGGACTCAATCCTAGCTTTGGACGTTGAGGTTTGCAGTTTTCCAAGAGACTTTCTATTTTTAGCAGGGCCAGTATAGTGCTGACTACCTACAATGAGTGTTGGTGCAATATCAGTATTTCTCCAGTTCCATCTTTTGGGATGTCACTTGCTAATTTTAGTACTTACTAAAATAGTAAGCCTATTTTGGGTATACTAGACTTGGTCAAGCTTGTCGAAGCAACACATATTCAATTGGTTTTGAGTTACTAAGGTTAAATCATTTAAATATTTGATTTAAGCTTCGAAATGTGATCTTTATTAAAGTAACTTTATATTTTTTAATTGATGGGTCATAAGGGGACATAAAAAAGGACCTCGGACACCTAATACAATCACTTGAAGTTGTTTTTAAACAACAATATCATTTTTAAATATTGATTATGACTTGGGTGCCCAAGCTTTGGTAAAGGTGAAAATTAAAAATAAAAGAAAAGAAAAAGCATAAGGAAAATGGTATTGGTTTTTAGGGTTGCTTGGTCACCCTAATTGAAGGAGGCATCTTTTAAAATTTAAGTTTTGAAGTTCATTTGGTATGGTTGAGTTTGACGAAATACAGAGATGCAGCTGGTTTGCTACTAGAGAGTCTAAGAATGGGATTGAGGATGAAAACCCTCAATATCCAAGGCTAGTTTCTACAATGAGAGACATGCTCAAGCTAGTGTATGGTGGTTTCAGTTAGGAATGACAACTGGGCAAATAAGATGAAGATTTTCCATTTTTTTGAGTGCCTTTCAGTTTGGATTTGGTGTGAGATTGTTGGTTTTTAGTGTGGTGTGGATTTCATTTGATTTTTGGTGTGATTTATTTCAATTTTTGGGCTCTTATATTCTGGACCTGAACTCATATTTGCTCATAGCTCTAAGATGGTTCGAGTTTTCAAAATGGGTATTTGATCTTTGGAAACCTCTGCTCTTGGTGATTTTATCAAGCACTAGAATGCATTTTTTTTGTAAGGTTTTGATTTCATAGAGAGAATCGAACTTCTAAGAAGGGACAGCCTTTGAGGTGGATGATTTTTAGTTTGGAACCAGCTAATGGTATGGCGTTTGTTGTTGGATATCGAGGCCAATTCTACAGTGTTTGGGTTGACAGAAAGCAAGGTGATTAGGGCCTTATATCTATCCCAATTCGTTGCTCTTGAAGGATTTCATTAAACTTAGATGCCAGGCATCTTGGTCAGGTCTTAAAAAGTGTTTTATTTTTCGATGTTTATGGATGTAAAAATCTATTTTTCTTGTCAATGAAAATCTAAATATTGAAGGAGAAAAAAATTTAAAGCCTAGCAAGTTTCTTGTATGTTACATTTGCATTTATTTATATATGATTTGGCTTCATTACATCATGAATGGCATGTGAGAAAAAAAATCAAAAAAACCTGAAACAAACACAGAAAACTTCATACAATAGTTGGGAAGAATCAAGAAAAACAAAAAAACATTTGGGGGTTGTCTATTACAAAATGATTTAAGGTGTTCAGTTTTGGAGCATGAGCCCACATTCTTTCATAAAAACATAAGGTCATGGAACCACAGAGTAGGCCTTTCACTTTTGTAGGTTATTTGATGGTATTAAGGGATATTAATCCCTCCTTATCATGATTTTTCATCAAGAAGAGTTCCTTTTGAGGAGGGATCTTCAAGTACTACTTCTCATCCTACATTCACATTGGAGTCACTAGGCATAAATGACAACTCTAAGGATTCAAATCCACTTGCGTAAATCTTTGATGATGAGGACCTTCTTCCCCCACTTTTGATGATGATGGGGATCTACCTTCTCCCTCTCCTAGTCATCTTTTAGAGGCTAACGAATCACCTTTAGATTCTTAGACTACTAGTCCACTTTAGGCAAGAAAGGTACTACAAGTTGTAGGTAATTGGGTTGGAGATCCATCAAACAATAAAGGACATGTTTATAGTTTTAGGGACTTTCAAATAATTGCATTGCCACTACCTCGAATCCATGTTTTGTTCGTGAGGCCTCTAGCATTTTTGAGTAGGATGTAGTCATGCAAGAGGAGCATAGTTCCACTTGGGATTTGGTCCCACTTCCTAAGGAAAGGAAACCTGTTTGATGTAAGTGGATGTATTTGACAAAATTTTCAATAGATGGGTAAGTAAATAAGTTCAAAGAGTAGTTGCAAAAAAAAATCATAGAATCCTACATTAATTATACATAGACATTTGCACTACTTGCAAAGACAAACTCTATTTGACTCACACTTACTATTGTTATAACTCATCATTGGTAGGTTCAAGAGATGGATGTCAAGAGTATATTTCTTCACAAGAATCTTGAGGAGAAGATATATTGGAGCAGCCACAAATTTTTCTACAAAAAAATTTCATGGATTGTAGACTTTGAAAATCTATCCATGGCCTCAAACAATCCCCTTAAGCTTGGTATGCCAAGATGTATTCCATCCTTCTCATTATTGGGTTCTCCTAGTGTTATTCTAATCCAAACATATATATTTTACAACCAAATATTTCTCTTGTTTCTGGTTATATATGTTAACAACCTATTGATAATTGAAAGTTCCTCATCCTCCATTATGGTAATGAAAACTACCCTACATGATAGGTTTTTTATGAATTAGGTTTACTATGTTGTCTTCTCAATATTGAGATCACTTAATCTACTTTCTATATCACCATTACACAATCCAAACATGCTCTTCATTTATTCTCACAATTTCACATGGTTGACTATAAACTTGCTTTGACTTCCTTTTTTTTTGAAGTCAAACTTGAGGCTCAATGTTCTTCACCATTGGTTCATGGTATTGTGTATCAACAACTTGTGGGGAACCTCATTTATCTATCTCACACAAAGCCTAATATTTCATAAATCATTGGTGTGGTATCTTGGTTTATGCACAAGCCCATGAGTTTACTAGAAAGCAACCAAGTGGATTCATGATTACATTCAAGATACATATAATTTTGGGATTTGCAATACAAGTGTTGATATTTACTTAGTAAGGTATACATATTCAAATTTGGGTGAAACAATTATCAAAATCACAAGTCCACTTTAGGTTACAACTTCCCCCTTATTCCAAAACCAATATGTTGGTCAAGCAAGAAGTAATTTTTTATTGCTCTATCTTCCATAGAAGTCAAGTATCAAGGTTAAAGTTTTCATCGAGGCCATTTGGCTTCAACACATCCTCTATCGTTTATTATGACAACTAGAATGTCATTATTTTATTTTTTTATTTATTTTATTACTTTCTTGCATATTATGCACTTAAAATAAGATTTCTTAGGTAGATATATACTTGGGTATGGTGTACTTGCATCATGTGACTTGTACTTTCCTAATTTGGTGTAATTGATGTACACATGACTGCATCTCCTTTGTGCTACATTGATTAAACATTCACAAATCTTGGTGGTGTATTCTATATATATCCACATATTATTCTCATTATGTATATTGATCATGCATATTGCAATTTGTTGATTTGTTAATTTATTATAGTTGTTTTTTGTCTCTTGATCTTGGGTGGATTCCATAGCCAAATCTTACAATCTCCAATACAAAAGAGAAACATATTCCAACAAACATTCTAGGATTAAGAAATGGATGCAATATTCTCAATGTACAAACCATTTCAAATGGGGTTGTGGGTCCTATTTCTTTGGGATATTTCCAATGCTCTTAAGCTCTCATTAATGTTCATAAATCAATGGTGTTACATCTTTCAATCATGTTAGAATATTATATTCCTATTGTTAATGGTCAATGTTTTATTGTTAAGTTAGTTTAGTTTTACTATTTCTACAGTAATAGGTAGGTAGTTAGATATCTTTAATATCTACAGTACTTATCTACAGTATTATGCACTTCTATATAATGTAACCTTTTATTTATGTTAATTGATGTGGAGAAAAATCGTCTCATATTCAGTCGTGATGTTGTGATTGATGAAACTATTGGTCCATTTGTTCCTACTACCAGTCCTGGGGATCAGCCTATGAAGGTTTCTAATGAGGGTGTTTGTCTTCCTCTTGGTTCCCCTGATGGGAGGGCTTCAGAGCATTATGACTCTAAAGATGGAGTCTACAAGTCATGATCTAGCACCACCTAATTTTCCTCAGGACTCACATCCAGATGACTTTGTTCCAGAAATCCCAGGAGATGTTGTTTCTCCTATCCCAGATGTTGGTTCTTCTACTCGTCGACCTAAGTGGTGGCTCAAGACTATCAGTGATCTTCATAATGATGAACTCACTGAGGGAAGATTAACTTGTAGCAAGAGAAAGTAGTAACACGCAGTCAATTTTTCTCTTATGGCCAACATCCACAGCATCTATGAGCCTCACACATATTCAAAGGCTAAAGGAATTCTAGAGTGGGAAAAGGCTATGGCAACAAAATATCATAGTCTTATGAAGAATCACACTTGGGTTATTTCTGATCTTCCTCTTGGGAAGAAACCTATCAGCTACAAATGGGTTTATAAGGTCAAGTATCATGCAGATGGTACTTTGTATAAGTACAAGGCACGGTTGGTAGCTCGGGGATTCACACAGTGGGAGGGAATTGACTACGAGGAGACTTTTTCTCCTACTGCCAAGATGAGCACAATTCATCTTCTTCTCGATATTGCAGCTCAATTTGGATGGAAAGTTAGTCAGATGGACGTCAAGAGTGCCTTCCTCAATGGTGAGTTGCAGGAAGAAGTCTACATGACATAGCCTCATAGTTTCAACATTGTTGGAAAAGAGCATCAGGTATGTCGGCTCGTGAAAGCACTCTATGGATTGAAACAAGCTCCTCGTGCATGGTACATCAAGATTGATCAATACTTGGTTGATCATGGTTTTCAGCGCAGCCCTTCTGAGAGTAATTTTTATGTCAAACACTCTAGTGATGATATTTTGTTTCTTTTTATCTATGTTGATGACTTGATCATTACTGGTAGTTTAGCACATTTTATTGCAGCCATCAAACAGGACTTGTGTCAAGATTTTGACATGGCAGATCTAGGGCTTCTCCATTATTGTTTGGGTATTGAGATTTGGCAAACCGCTAGTAGCATCTTTATCTCTCAATCTAAATATGCCAAAAGTCTACTTGACAAATTTCGGATGCGGGACTACAAACCTACTTCCACACCTATGGAGAAGGGGTTGAAGTTAGCAACCAACTCTGATTCAAATCTGGTCAATGAAATGACATTTAGGCAACTAGTGGGCAGTCTCATCTACCTCATTGCCACTAGACCTGACATTAGTTTTGCAGTGAGCTACATTTCTCACTTCATGACAACTCCAAAATTTGATCATTGGATTGTAGCGAAGTGAGTGCTGAGATATGTTAAAGGAACTTCAAATTATGGCATTCTCTATGGCAGATGTGAGGATCCAAAGTTGATTAGTTACTTAGACTCAAATTGGGCAGGTTCAGTGGATGATAGAAAATCTACTTCTGGGTATGTATTCAGTTTGTGTACAGGTGTTGTAACATGGACTAGTAAGAAGCAATAGGAAATGGCTCTTTCCTCGACTAAAGCAGAGTATCGAGGAATAGTTAAAGTAGCATGTGAGGTAGTTTGGCTTTGTAGGATTCTTTCTAACATGCACATGTCACAAGTAGGACCTTCTCCCTTATACATCGATAATCAAGGGGTGCTCAAACTGGCCAAAAATCTAGTCTTCCATGAATGTACCAAGCATGTTGAGTTTCATTGTCACTACATTTGCATGCTTGCAGAAGATAGATCAGTTCAGCTGCAGTATGTTCCAACTGTGGATCAGACTGTAGATATTCTCACCAAGTCTCTGAGCCCGGATAAGTTTGTAAAATTCAGGGGGCAACTTGGTGTTGTTGATGGATTGACCATTAAGGGAGGGTGTTAGAAGATTATATTCCTATTGTTAATGGTCAATGTTTTATTGTTAAGTTAGTTTAGTTTTGTTGTTTCTACAGTAATAGGCAGGTAGTTAAATATCTTTAATATCTACATTAGTTATCTACAGTATTATGCACTTCTATATAATGTAACCTTTTATTTTTGTTAATGCAAAAATGTTTTCCACCATTTACAAATCATTGGTTTTCTTTTACATACATTAAAGGAAGGAAATGGAGCTCTTGGCCCTTCATGTAAACAAAATTCAAAAAAAAATGTAAACAATGTCTTACCTCCAAAGGATCATATACATAAGTTTCACAAACTACCTGTTATCTTAGACATGGATAAGTAAGCTAACAATACCAAAAAGAAACATCAACAATTACATTACTCATCATCTATGGTGACGTCGATGACCTCAACCTCCAATCTCCCACCCAACATATTTTACTCTAACAAAGTGTTGGGACAACCTCAAGAGTAGACTTTTACACCTCACAAAATAAAGAAAATTGGAAATAAACATGGAAGAGATATGTGTTTACTGTTGGAAATATATGCCTCAATCCCACAGGCTGAAACCTCTGAAAGGGCCAAGTCGGTGTGACATTTTTTGTGTTTGGCCGACTAGGAGTTTGAATCTTGTTGAACAATTCAGGTCGCTGTGACCTTGCTTTTGTCTCACCGAATGATCCTATCGCTATGACATGTTGTGTTCGGTGTGACCTCTTACCGAGTGGAAATCTCTAGCCGACAGGCCATTCATATCGTATATCAGGGAGACCCTTGGCCGAAAGGCTTAGTTCGGTGTGAAGTCCCAGCAATAGCTAAAGTCTCGCCAATAGCGTTTTATGTTGAAGCCTTCAGGGAAAGTCTTGGGTGTTCGATAAGAAGTCTTACCGATAGGAATGTCTCACCGACAGTATTCACTCGGGGTAACCCAAAGGTCTCGGGAAGAAGTCTCAACGACTAATGAAGGTCTCGCCGACAGGGATACACATGGAGTCTTCGTGGTGACACAAAGACTTTGGTATGAAGTCTTAGCGATGGACAGAAGTCTTGCTGACTGTTGCTTGGTGCTCGGTATGACTTGTGAGTATTCGGAGTAACGTCTCAGCAATAGTCGTATGTCTTTATGAAATGCTAATGTTTTGGTATGACTTAGGACCTCAGTATGAAGTCCTGGCGAAAGTGATGAGTCTCGCCGACTGGTGGATGCACTCAGATTAACTTGAAGGCTTAGCGTGAGGTCCTAGTGAGAGCGGTATGTCCTGCCGACAATATGACTCTTCGGTGTGACTTAGGACATCGATATGTGGTATCACCAAAGAGCGATAGTCTTGCCAAAAGGAAAACTGAAGTCGTTTGTGACTTGTGAGCATCAGTATGAGTCTTTCGATGAGAAATCTCTTGCCAATAGGAATGCAATGGATGTCGGTGGTTACGGTATGACTTGTGGCATTCGCTACATCATCTTGCCGACTGTTGGAACCTATGCCGATATCAACAATGAAGCCTTTGGGCATCGAGGAGACACGGTTAGTGTCTCACCGACATGCCAACACAGGATGATCGCTTTGACTGATAGAAGACCATCCTACATGGTGAGCCAATAACCAATTAGAGGAGTCGAATGGGAATCGCTAGCAGTTGGACTGTTGCGGCCGTTACTGAGAGGAAGCTCAACAGACAGGGACGAAATGAATATAGTCTGGAGTAGCAGTTGATAACTGGTTAGATGGTTGGAAGAATCGACAGATTGTTGTGTGGTTGTATAATCAGTGGATGAATTCTATTATGTGAAGACTGTAACGTGAATGTTCTGTAACAAGGTTGTTCATGGTGAATGCTGCTGAAATATGACATCAGAAAGATAAGTCTGATATTTGTATATAATTTCCATTACTGTAATACAAAGTGATTTCTCTTGGTGTGGTGGGTTTTTCTCCCGTAAGGGTTTTCCCATGTATATCTGGTGTTCATATGTGTTTTTCAAATACTATTTTTTTTTTATTGCTTTCAAGTGCATCTTAATTCGACTCTAATTGTAAAAATTTAAAAGAGTCTTTGTGTTCTTCCCTGAGGTTTTGACGTTAGGAGAGTTGTTTCTGCATCTATCTTTCCTTACATTTACCCGACTTCTTACCTTAGCAACTAGTCTAACCCAATGTCTTCCATGATAACACTCTCAATCATCAAACTATATGACAAAAATGGACTTCAGTTGCTTCTCAAAAATGGCACCCTTAAATGGCATGTCCTTCCTAGTTGCATATAGTTGGAATTTTGGCTCCATCATATACGCAATAAGAGTCCCAAACTCTATCAATAAACTTAAATTTAATAATGTCTATAACAAGGGTAATGCACCACTTAATCTTGCCTTTGCTAGTGCTAAATGTACCAAAGGGCAGTGATTTGAGAGTGGTTGTCTTAGAGATTCAACCCTAGCTATAAGGTAAGATGGAAATGTCTCTGGAGATGGATAGGGAGCCCCCTTACAAATAGCTCATATATTGTATAACTCACAACACCTTTCTATGCTATCTCCAATCTTTAATTCTTCCACATCATCAACATCATTGTTGTCGAGGAAACTAGTAACCCATCACTTTCTATAAAGCAACCACCACAAAGTAAAATGCTAGTGCATCAATAAGGGGGCATGTTTGGCTTGGAATATTATTCAACTTCCTAAGTCTTGGGCTCATAACTCCAAGCATAGTGGAACACTACCATAGAGTTGCACTTGAAGTAGATAGTATAAGTCTCACATTTTATAATGAATTACAATCCAAAGATGAGGGCCACCACCTCTACCTCATAGTAATCCCAATTGAGAGTTTTTTTGAGATGGTGATCCTAATATCATCCACAACATCTCTAATCACTCTCTAAAAGCCCCAAAATTCCCATGAGATGCACTATCAAATTTTAGTTTTAAATGGCCAATTAGGCATGGGAGCCTCTTGGAAATTTTCCTCAATTGAAAGGAAGACTAAACTCTCCCAACCCATGAATGGGATTCCAGGTGTTGCCTTTTTGCTTATATAGTTTTTTTTTTTGTTAAGGATAATGACTAGATCCAAGTAAGCTCTCTATATCATATATATTCTATCACCCATGAGACTGCTTGTGTTTGTGTAATCTTGGCTTTCATTCTATTGTTGCAACTTGCACTAATTGGAAAGCTTGAGATGACTAAGTCTAGGTAGCTCCTGTATTGTAGTTAGAAGAGCTTATGTCTAATTAAGCCATTGACAAGATAATATATGTTAATTTCAAGACGAATCTAAGGTAAGGTAAATGAGAGATGTATGAACACCAAAGCACTTCTTCTGTGTGGTGGAATCTTCCTCATATATGTAATGTCCCCTTCACACTAGCCACTCCTAAGAATTATTTAGCCTTATTTATTCCCAAAGGCTAATGGAAAAATAAGGGAATATTGATTAAATTAATTATTTGTAAAGTTATCTCAATATTACAAAATTATAAGATAGCTTTATATTTAATTAATTTAATAAAGTGACTAAAATAAATATTATATCATAAAGTCATTTGGAGTAAAATAATATTATCTTCCAGAAGCTTCTTGGAGGTTGTGAACCCCAATCCAAATACCTGCAAAACACAACAAATGAATACATTAAAAGGTGAAATGCAAGCAAGAATAAGGATTCCCCATGAAATCTATTAACAAAACTCAAAATAGGAATGAAAAGATGAAAATAATGAAAGAACAAGAAAGTAAATCAAATCCTATTGAAAGCAATGCAAACTCTTGATCCCATGGGGAATTGGTGCCAATTTGATGTGAAAATTGGCCCTTTGCCAACTCCAATGATGTAATATTGATATGTGATGAAGAGTGATCCACTTTGTTGATGCTTGATGTATGCTGCAAGATGAAAATCTGCATAAAACCTAACTATGCTTGGATGAAATTGATGATAAGTTGCTATGGATTTGAGCATAGTAACTTTACTCAAATTGTGGATGATTCAAATGAAGGATGAGCTCTTTATTTATAGAATGATAAGATGGATGAATGTCCAAATTTGATCAATGTGGGACTAACATTCAACCAATGGCAAGGTGCCACTTGTCAACATGTGAATGGAGGAAGCTTGAGCACATTTTGATCAATGTGCAAGTTTGAAATTTGAATTTGATGAGATGACATGTTTAGGGGGGATGAAAGATGAGTTAAATGCCAAGTGGGAGACATGTAAGAGACAATGTAAGAGCCTTAAATGCTTTGTTGGATGGACAAGTCAATTTGGGGGAGATTTCAAATTTGAGGAATATTCCCACTTGGATGCTTTTTTGAATGAAAATAGGTGATTTATAAATAAATTAAATTGATTTTCATGTGCAAGTTGCAAAATCTAGAGGATTTGAGTGATTAGGATTAAATTAATCAAGATTTGATTAATTTAAGGGGAGATTTACTGATTTGACTATTTGATTTAGATTTTAGGATTGAAATAAATCAAAAAGAGATGAAAATGATTAAGACTTAGTTAAATAAATATTTTTGATTTATTTAACCAAAGGGGGTGATGTTAGATTAAATTAGATAAATGTTTGATTTATTTAATTTAATCAGATGAACTTTAGAAATTTAATCAAATAATATGGATTATTTAATTAAATAAAAATAGGAAGATGAAATGACCTAGCTAATTACACAGAGATAATGATTTAATTAAATTGAGGGATTTATTTAATTAAAAGGGGAATTATGATGACTTTAATCAAATAAGGCTATTCGATTAAATGGTTAGACAGAGGGATAATTTAGGATGAAGCGATGTTAGTAGATCAGGATCAAGTGTGCGATATCAATTTGTATATTTTTGATGTCTACAGAGGTGAATGAGAATTCTTTATAAGGAGCTCAATGCAAGTCACTTTCATCATGTCTTGAGTTATTCTACTTTCATACATGTTTGGTAAAGAGTTGCATGCTTGCATTGCCCGAGGGTTTGAAGACTCTAGGGTACCAGTTTCGGTTGTGCAGCATCAACCCTAACAAGGTTTGAGTGGGAGATATCTCAATCTCTCAATTGGAGCAAAATTTAATGGCCATTGACCAAATTTTGGAAATAAGGAGATATTCAATTTTGGAGAGGATAGTTGCAGACTTCTGATGTTCATTGTAGCCACTTGATTTCGAATTTTTAAGGAGATTGGAGAAAATATTTTCATATTATTATCAAGTCAATTTTCTTCATTTTGAGATCATCTTGGCAGTTTCAATACAATTCAATTTTTGACACTTGAGGGTCGACTTGCTGGCTGAACCAAATAGGTGGCATTCAAGCATTATTAGTTGGGGTGATTTTGCATTTGGGAGTAATAAATAAATTCATTTTGGTTCAAGGAAGAATCGCATGACATCTAGGAGTAGCGTTGCATTTTGGGCATAAACATGATGACTTTGGAAGTTATCATTCTTATTGGCATAGCTGGTTGCACTCTTTGGCAATACATTGAACTAGATTCCTTTGTTTTGCATCTTAGTAGCATTTAGCTATTACTTAAATCATTGGCTGGTCACTTATATTCTTTGCATTTGAGTCATCATTTCAGTTGGGTCCAATCACTATTATAAACAGTGATATTCTATTGTAATGTTTGCATATATGTAGCAGTAGAGTGTAATGAATATCATATGCTAAATATAGTTGTCATAGCATTGCATTTATGGGAGTTGGAAGTGTCTTATATCATTAGCAAAGTATGTACCTCAGTTATGAGCAGCAATAATATGGAATTTGGAGTTGCATACAAAATGTTTGTTATAATGTCATGATGTTGTAGTTGTAAAGTTGCATTAGTTTCAGTCACTCTTTTACATTGGAAACTCTAAAAGAAATATTGTATTGCATTTCCATTTCTATTTCAGTCGTTAGAACATTGCATTTAGAAGCCTTATATTTATACTATCATCATATGCATTCCAAAACACAAAAAGAATTCACAAACAGTAGTTAAAGAAGACAAGCAAACTATTTGATGAAATTTCAGTGCATCAAAATCAAACATTTAAGGACAAATTGGGCAAGGCTTCTTATAGTGGTATCAAAGATATGATTCTTCCATCCTAGAGGGTTTAGAGTTATCTTATGTAGCCACTTGAAGTGGGTCCTCACAAGTACTACACTCGTAAAGTAGCACAACAAGGGAAGCAAATTGCAGATACAAAACAAGACACAATGGGTGTTGGAAGAGGTGGCAGTGCTAACCGAGAAGAACAAAGAAGAGAAGAGTTATCAGGTGAAGCGCTCATGAAGGAACATTCAGATGAGAAAAGAACAACAAATCAGAGGTTAACACAGATGATGGATCTTCTAGTGAGAAATATGCTCAATAATAATAACAATATGAATGGGGGAAACAATGGTCAAGGGGACAACTCGGTCAACAACAGGACTCTTAATCATCGAGCTACACAAACAGGGTCAAGACCCATGATGCCAATCTTCCCAAATAAAGAAGAGCCAAAAGAAGATAATGAGCTCACAATGATTGAGTTGCAGGAGCAACTTAGACAGGATTGGCTTAATGCTAGTCCTAGGTTCCAACATGATATTTCTCTCCGTGAATACATAGACATGACAATGAGACACAAACTCAGCAAGGGTAACCAAGAGAATCACAATGAACTCGAGAGGAAGGTAGGAAAATTGAGTTTTCCTTATTTTAATGGATCTAGGAAGACATCAGCACGAGCTTGGGTGCAAAAGGTTGATACTTATTTTTAGCTTAATCCTATGCCCAAAGATGAAGCAATCAAATATGCTACTATACATTTGGATGGAGTTGCACATGAGTGGTGGCATCACAGTTTAATTACAATGGGCCATGACTAGATCACCTCCTATGCAGAATTCACTGAGAGGTTGATTGAGAGATTTGATGTCAAGGATCCTAAACTCCATTTCAAGGAGTTAGCTCAGCTCAAGCAGTGGGGGTCACTGGACACCTACATTGCTGATTTCCAGAGGTTTGTTGTCCTAGTAACTAATATCTTAGAACGAAGGTTGCTAGTTTTATTCATGGATGGGTTGATGGATCCCTTGAGAGGTTGGGTTAAAGCTCTCAACCCTACTCATTACAGGAGGTAATCAAGAAAGCTAGAGATATGGAGTCTAGTAATCAAAAGAACAAGTTCTCAAGCAATCAGAAGAACAAATATCTACCTCATAGTTCTTCCTCACACAAGGACAAGGGAAAGAAACTTGCTTAGAAAGAATGGCCCAAAAGAAGCAAGCAAGAAGAAGAGGATTGTGAGGAGTGTAGAAGAAAGAAAATATGCTATCACTATAGAGAGCATTGGGAGTGTGGACACTGTTGCCTTGGTAAAGGCAAGGTACACTTCATTGAGGTCGGATCAGAGAGTGAAGACAATGATGATGAGGGGCAACCACAGGACAGTGAAGATAGCTCAGATGAGGAGCAGCCCCAGGACGAGGGTAAGAGTAGCATTGTTGCTACCTTATCAGGCACACCAAGATTCAACTCCTTTAGAGTAAGAGGAGCTTTACAGGGATAGTGCATCACAGTGTTGATTGATAGTGGGGCCACCCACAACTTTATTAATGCAGCCTTAGTGGCGAAGCAGGGGTTGTTAGCAAAAGATTTTGAGGGTTTTAATGTGGTCACGGATGGATATAGCATGTCATGCACCAGGAGGATTCAGCAATTGCTTATCGCATTGGGCAATTACACAGTCAAAGATGACTTCTATGAGGTGGACTTAGGTGACACAAATGCTATCCTTGGTATTCAGTGGTTCCATTCATTGGGGAAATATTCACAAAACTTTCAGACCATGGAGCTCAAGTTTAGGGCAGTAGATGGAAGGAGAGTGGTACTTAGAGGCATGACTACTGGGCCACCAAAGGTTGTGTCAGCTAAATGCATGGAAAGCATCTTTCGGCATGGTGATATAGCATGGGTAGCAAAATGTTTGATCACCACTAAGGAGACTCTTGATTCAAATCAAGCATATCACATTGACATTTAGAAACTATTGGGGAAGCATGACAAGGTGTTTGGAGAGATACCCCCAAGGAGGCCACCTGATCAAGGATTTGAGTACACCATTAAGTTGGAGGAGGGGGCCAAGCCAGTCATCACCACACCCTATCGTGATCCTAAAAAGTTCAAGGATGAGATTGTGAAAGCAATCAAGGAATTGCTTGAGATGGGACACATTAGACCGAGCTCCAGTCCTTTTGCTTCTTTGATGGTCTTGGTAAAGAAGGATGGGACAATGAGAATGTGCATCGATTACAAAGCTCTCAATAAGAAAACTATCAAGAACAGGTATTTGATACCTAGGATTGATGAGCTACTTAGATGAGTTGCATGGTGCAATCTACTTTTCCAAGATAGATCTTCGCTCAAGGTACCATCAGATCAGAGTCAAAGAGCAGGACATACATAAGACTGCATTTCAATGTCACTATGGACATTGAGTTGTTGGTCATGTCATTTGGTTTGACAAACGTACCTACTACATTTCAGTCAAGTATGAACCACATCTTCAACAAGCAGTTACGTAAGTTCCTCTTGGTATTCTTCGATGACTTGCTCATATACAACAAGACTTGGGATGAGCATTTGATACAGCTTAATGAGATTTTGACTATCATGGAGGGGTAGACATTATATGCTAAGGCCCTGAAGTGTGAATTTGGCCTTAGAGAGATTTTGTACTTGGGGCATGCGATCAGTGCACAGGGGATGCAGGTTCATTAGGAGAAAATACAGGCAATACTTGATTGGCCAACATCCAGGACACTCACTGAGTTGCAGGGATTCTTTGGACTATGCAGCAATTACATGCACTTTGTTAAATGTTTTTCACAGTTGGGAGCACCTTTGACAAATCTCACTAAGAAAGGTGCATTTAGTTGGTCAAATGAGGCACAGCGAGCTTTTGACAAGCTCAAGGAGGTGATGAGTAGATGCCCAATCCTAGCAATTTCAGACTTCACCTAGCCTTTTGTTCTTGAGTGTGATGCTTCAGGTGAAAGCATAGGAGCAGTATTGATGTAGAATCGACACCCCATTACTTTTGAGAGCCGCAAGTTGAGGGGACCTGAGAAACTCTACTCCATATATGATAAGGAGATGCTCACCATAATGCATGCATTGGCGAAGGTCAAACAGTATTTGGTTGGAGGGAAATTTGTGGTGAGAACCAACCACAATAGTCTCAGGTATTTCTTGGAGCAAAGAGATCTAAACGAGAGGTAGCAAAAATGGGTTAGTAAGATACAGGCCTATGACTTTGATATAGAGTATGTGAAAGGGAAGAAGAACATGGTTGTTGATGCCCTTTCCAGGAAACTTGCTGCTTGTTCACTTTTAGAGATCTCAGTTGATTAGAAGTCTCTCTTGCTGGTTGAATACTCCAAGAAAAAAATTTCTTGTGAGGTGATGGATGGACTAGTACGAGATGACAGGTACCGAGTGGTGGATGATGTGATTTTCTACAAGGATAGGATCTACTTAGTGCTAGAATCTAAGTTGAAGGAGAGGATATTGCAGGCTTCACATGACACTCCTCTAGCAAACCATCAGGGCTATTTTAAGACATACAAACAGGTCAGAGAGAGGTTCTCTTGGAAGGGCCTCAAAGAGGATGTTTTGAGACATGTCAGGGAGTGTGTGACTTGCCAGTAGAACAACTTCGAGCATACACATCTAGCTAGTCTATTGCAGCCTTTGCCCATACTAGAGCAGAAGTGGGAAAGCATTTCCATGGACTTCATCACAGGTCTACCCAAGGTGCATGGGAGAGATTATATCTTTGTGGTGGTAGATCGGTTGACGAAGTATGCCCACTTCTTTGCTATTCCTACAAAGTACAGGGCACCACAGGTAGCTGAGTTGTTCTTTAGAGAGATCTTCAGGTTGCATGGGCTATCGGGATTCATAGTCAGTGACAAGGATAGCAAGTTCTTGAGTGCATTTTGGCAGGAGCTATTCAGGTTGGCAGGTACTAAGTTGACACCAAGCATGAGCTATCACCCACAGACAGATGGTCAAACAGAAATTGTGAATAAGTGGGTTGAGGGGTACTTGTGTAACTACATTTTGGGACAACAGAAGGCCTGGATTAAGTGGTTGCACTTGGGAGAGTATTGTTACAATACCACTTATCATATGTCTATTGGGTTGTCTCATTTTCAGGCACTATATGGATATGATGCACCATCATTCATGGATTTAGCTTTTGGTGAGAGCAAGGCTCTAAAGGCCAAGGATTGGATCCAAGAGAGTTAGGATATATTGAGAGCACTCAAGGACAACCTATAGGTGTCACAGAATCCGCAAAAGATTTATATTGATCGACATAGGGTTGAGTGCAGTTTTGAGGTGGTAGACTTGGTCTACCTTCATTTGCAATCCTATAGATAGTCTTCTTTGAAGAAGAGCAGTGCGAAGAAGCTAAAACCTAGATTTTATGGGCCATATAGGGTCATCAAGTGTGTTGGAGAGGTAGCATATGAGTTGGAGTTGTTGAAAAGTAGCAAGATTCATAATGTATTTCATGTATCATGCCTCAAGAAGGCACTTGGGCAACGAGTTCTTCTTCAGAGCTTCCAGCGTTGGATGAGGAGGGACATTTGGTCCTAGTCCTTGAGGCGATTATAGATATCTGGGAGAAGAGATTGAGGAACAGGGTGGTGAAGGAGTGTTTGGTGAGATGGAGAGACTTGTCAGCCGAGGATGCCACATGGGAGAGTGATCAGATTCTACAGCATCCTAATTTGCAATTGCTTGAGGGCAAGCAATTCCAGGAAGGGGGGACTACAATGTCCCCTTCACACTAGCCACTCTTAAGAATTATTTAGCCTTATTTATTCCCGAAGGCTAAATGGAGAAATAAGGGAATATTGATTAAATTAATTATTTGTAAAGTTATCTCAAAATTGCAAAATTATAAGATAGTTTTATATTTAATTAATTTAATAAAGTGACTAAAATAAATATTATATCATAAAGTCACTTGGAATAAAATAATATTATTTTCTAGAAGCTTCTTTGAGGTGAATGAGAATTCTTTATAAGGAGTTCAATGCAAGTCACTTTCATCATGTCTTGAGTTATTCTACTTTCATACATGTTTGGTAAATAGTTGCGTGCTTGCATTACCCAAGAGTTTGAAGACTAGGCTACCGGTTTCAATTGTGCAACATCAACCCTAGCTAGATTTGAGTGGGAGATATCTCAGTCTCTCAATTGGAGCAAAATTTAATAGCCATTGGCCAAATTTTGGAAATAAGGAGATATTCAATTTTGGAGGGGATAGTTGCAGACTTTTGATGTTCATTGGCAGCAACTTGAGTTCGAATTTTTAAGGAGATTGGAGAAAATATTTTCATATTATTCTCAAGTCAATTTTTTTCGTTTTGAGATCATCTTGGCAGCTTCAATACAATTCAATTTTTGACACTTGAGGTCGACTTGCTGGCTGAACCAGATAGTCAACATTCTGCATTATTAGCTGGGGCGATTTTGCATTTGGGAGTGATAAATAAATTCGTTTTGATTCAAGGAAGAATCACATGACATCTGGAAGGAGTAGCATTGCATTTCTGGGCATAAACAGGACGACTTTGGAAGTAATCGTTCTGATTGGCATCGCTAGCTGCACTCTTTGGCAATACATCGAACTAGGTTCCTTTGTTTTGCATCTTAGTAGCATTTAGCAATTACCTAAATCGCTGGTCGGCCAATTATATTCTTTGCATTTGAGTCATCATTTCAGCTGGGTTCAATTGCTGTCATAAACAGTGATATTCTATTGTAATGTTTGCATATATGTAGCAGCAGATTGTAATGAATATCATATGCTAAATATAGTTGTCATAGCATTGCATCAATGGGAGTTGGGAGTGTCTTATATCATTAGCAAAGTATGTACCTCAGTTATGAGCAGCAATAATATGGAATTTGGAGTTGCTTACAAACTGTTTGTTATAATGTCATGATGCTGTAGTTGTAAAGTTGCATTAGTTTCAGTCACTCTTTTGCATTTGAAAATCAAAAAGGAATATTGTATTGCATTTCCATTTCTATTTCAGTCATTAGAGCATCGCATTTAGAAGCCTTATATTTATACTATCATCATATGCATTCCAAAACACAAAAAGAAGTCACAAACAGCAGTTAAAGAAGACACAAGCAAACTGTTTGACAAAATTCCAGTGCATCAAAATCAGACATTTAAGGACAAATTGGGCAAGGCTTCTTACAATATAGTTGGCTAAAGTGGAATATAACCCATCACTAACGTACTAGTATGCCCATTCTATAGCTAGCAATTTTTCTTCTGCCCTTGGTTCTAAGGGAGAACACTCATTTACTTGAATGTGGCCTCTTCATGTAACTCCCACTAGCTAAAAGTTTGCTTGCAATAGCTCTAAACCTTGGCAGACAAGTCATACGCATGAATGTGGCCTCTCACAGTTAACTAGAACTGAGAAAATATTTGCCTACATCAATTGCAATATCCAATTGCAAACTGACAACAATATTTTTATTGAAAGAATTATGTCAATCAAACTCTAGGACCATTTATTTATGCATCTTTCATCACAATAGATTAACACCTATTTCTAAATCGATGATTATTCCAAAGCATCACACTAATCAACAATAGAAAAGGAAAAAAAGGAATATTAAATATTTCATAAAATTTTCCCAAAGATGCCATATCTTTTACTTCAGAAAATTGGAGTCAGAAATTACTGCTACTTGCCAATCAAAAATAGTAAAATATCATGAAGCCTACATTGGATAAATAAATAGTTCTTGCCCTGGACAGGTGTTAGAAAGATTTGAAGACACTACGGAACCATGAATATGATTGAGTTTAGACCATCATTCCATAACCTTGAACAGATGTTCGTTTGCATGGTAATGTCTATCAACTATGTTCATGGTTTTAAATGGTGATACCTCTACATCATACGCAAATAAGTACAATTACGAAGCTCACTATTATAATCAAAAATTCTTCCTTGTTTTCTTGTACCTGTGTTGTTCTGAGGCCAGGATGTGTTTCGTTTCCACACATTGGTAAATGCTTTGTTTAGGAAATTTGGTGGCACTTCTGCTACGCACAGTGCTCCATAGTGGTGTGTGTGAGTTTTGTTTTCAAGAAAATAAAAATCTGACACAGACGAAATAATTCAAATCCCTCTATCCTCATGAACAACTTAACCACAAAATCACAATTACAAACAGCCCATTCAATTTCATAACTTTGAAGCGCACATTAACTATTTTAACAATTTCATTTGTCAAATTAGAATCCAATTCAAAAATTTCACAAGAATGATGAATGACAATTTATTCCAACTGATTGTAACATCACATAATTTTGTTTTGAATTTAAAACTACATAATGAATTGGGCAATTTCAATTGTGCAATCTGCAACTTATTACATGCTCTGTTCTTCCTACCAAAACTTGGCAGCCTCTTTTCAGCATCCCTACTCTCCCACTTGCGTCCCTCTTGATTTATTCACTAAATTATTTTCTGTGTTCTATGGACTGTGCAGCTTATCCTCATTTTCACATTCAATATACTTCCTCAATTAACATGGCTTGATGCCAGTCGCTAACCCCTCTCTCCCTTCAAATATCACAGCTTTCTTCTTTTAATAGTTTTTTTCCAGCATTTAAATTTCCTCCATCTCCCTCTAACTGCGTAGTAAAATTGATCTGGATTACCTTATCTTCCTCTGTGGCACGACCTATCCTCTCTGTCTTGGCAGCCTCCTTTTTGGCTGTCAGTACAACATTTAACTGTGAAACTTTTTGCCTTCTCCCTATTGCGCCCCCCTTCCTGGCACTTGCATTCACTTATACATCACTGTATGGAGCAGCCTAGTTGCCTTGCCCAATCAGCAATTTCCTGGCAGCTATCTTCCTTTCTCAAAGCTGCGACCTGTTCACATCTCTCTATCAGCATGTTTATTTAAATCTAGGCTGCATTTATAGAAGGCATCATCCTTTTTATTGTCCCCTCACCATCATTTTATATCCTCATTAGAGGATGCACAGTCTCTCAAGCCAATCTGCATTCATAAATTTCTTCAGAATGGCGTGCTGTCTTCCTTCCCCTCTGGCTGCACTTGGAAGCAGCTTATTTTTATATTTTCCAAAGCTGCCACCCCTTCCTCCATACATTCCCTCTCTGGCTGCACGACCTTCCTGCCAGCCCCCTTCAATCTGCCATTTTTTTCTTTTTAATTCCTTCCACCCCTTTGTTTTCTCTTCACACATTTTATTAAATTATATCTTTTATGTGCGTGCCTTTTCTCCCCTCTGCATTTTATGACTTACTAATTTCCTGCATACTATATTTACTGTGGCCCTTAGCATTCTACATTCATTTTGATCTTCAGTCAAATGATATGCCACTTCTACTTGGGCTTTGAAAATATTCTCTCTTTGAATTTTATTGGCTTCCATATCCGCCCGCTGCTCTGATGCTCCTGCATCAAAATCCGAAGACTAGTCCTGGCTGTGTAACATTTTGTGTAGCTTGAATTCATTCTACATTCATATTGATCTTCAGTCAAATGATATGCCACTTCTACTTGGGCTTTGAAAATATTCTCTCTTTGAATTTTATTGGCTTCCATATCCATCCGCTGCTCTGATGCTCCTGCATCAAAATCCGAAGACTAGTCCTGGCTGTGTAACATTTTGTGTAGCTTGAATTCATAGGTAGCTAAATGCTCTCCTCCGAAAAACTTATCATTGGTTCAAAACTTCAAATGGGTGTATAGTTGTAAAGATATTCACCCCTCGCATCATATTACCTTAGGAATACCTATGCAATAATTCCAAACATGAAGAAGAAAGTGCTCAAAGAATGAGTAAGATCGTTAGACTCCACTACTTCAAACATTCTCGAAAAGTACTAAAGCAATAGTGTGTTGCCTGTATATATCTTCCATTTTTTGTTGAAACTTGAGAACCATCTTTATAAATACTCAACCTACAACTTGCTAAGAATGAAAATGTCTAAATGATATCAACATTCCAAATATGAGCAATAAATATAATTCATTAATTATATATTTAGGTACAGATTATTAAAAAATGTGTAACCCTTCATTTTCTCTGATATGAGGATGGTAAAGCAAATATTTGCAAATAGTAGAAAATCTGTATCTAAATAATTCTTGAATACAGAAAAATTAACAGCAGATTACTAGATAAAAACCTGCATTTAGTTTTACAAATATAATAATATTTAAAGAAAACAAACTTGAAAAAAACTTGATAGCAGGGACAAGAGAGTATCATATACGAAGCCAGCATTCTTGTACAAAAGTGAATTACTACATCAAGACAAAAAATTCTCACATTTTACAGTAACAATGCTCACTTGTCATAAAGATACCAAGCTGTATTGATCAGCCAGGCTTATACAGCCATGAAGAAGAGTTTCACCTTAGATGGTGTTTTGCTTCTTTTCTGTCACTATCTTTGACATTTCTATCATAATCTCTTCTAGAGTAATCTCTTGAATTGTGATCTCTTGACCGTTTGCCATCATCTCTCTCATTTATCTCTCTTAACCTTTTGCCATCATCTCTCTCATTTGTATCTCTCAGCATTTTTCCATCATCTCTCAACCTTTTTCCATCATCTCTTGCATTTGTATCTCTGTGTCTTTTTCCATCATCTCTTGCATTTGTATCTGTCGGCCTTTTCCCATCATCTCTCACATTTGCATCTCTCAGCCTTCTTCCATCCTCTCTCTCATTAGTATCTCTTGACCATTTTCCATCCTCTCTCTCATTTGTATCTTTTGGCCATTTTTCATCATCTCTCTCATTGGCATCTCTCAGTGTTCTGTCTTCATCTCTCTCATTTATATCTCTTGGCCTTTTCCCACTGTGTTTCTCATTTGTATCTCTCGACCTTTTGCCATCATCTGTCTCATTTGTATCTCTCAAGCTTTGACCAACATCCCTCTCATATGTATCTCTTAACTTTTTGCCACTCTCTCTGTCATAAGTATCTCTTGACATTTTGCAAGCATCTCTCTCATGTGTATCTTTTGATCTTTTGCCATCAGCTTTCTCATGTGTATCTCTTGGTCTCTTGCCATCATCTCTCTCATGTATGTCTCTTGACCGTTTGCCATCATCTCTCTCATGTGTATCTCTTGATATTTTGCCATTATCTCTCTGTGTATCTCTTGACCTTTTGCCATCATCTCTCTCATGTGTATCTCGCTCATATATATCTCTAGACCTTTTGCCATCATCTCTCTCATGTGTATCTCGCTTATATATATCTCCAGACCTTTTACCATCATCTCTCTCGTATGTATCTCTTGACCTTCTGCCATCTCTCTCATGTGTATCTCTTGACCCTGATCCAAAATCTCTTTTGTAATCTTTCTTCCTGTTAGCTAGTGTATCCATATAGCGGCTTTGATCATCCTTCTGCTGGTCCTCGTCCATTAACCTATTCTGGGTTACCTTTTTGTCATCAGGCTTTGACCATCTAGCATCTTTTTCCTTTGTGTCTGTATTTTTGGCATCTGGATGCCTATATTGACTGTGATCTCCTTTTGACAGCCGGCCAAGATTTTGTGAAGGTCTTGACCTTTCATCTCCATCTTGAATGTCTTCTCTTGAAGTAACTCTAGGTTTTGTCTGCTGGCCCCTATTGTGAGAATGTGCATATTCATCATGCTTCCATTTTGAATCGTCTTTGCCACCCCAACCAGTATTTGCATTCCTCTGGTAATCACAGTTCAAATAGCACCAACGTCAATAGAGAGACACACAATCATGTCAGTTCACGTTGAGAAAACAAGAATGATAATACCAAAAATACCACCACTCAAAATCCATTGCCAAGGCCTGTCACTGTTGAATGATACTCCAGAATCTATAAAAAAAATATCGTTCTAATGCATGATTTATTCAGAAAATATCACAAATGTCCTTTTTGAATTTATGAAGCAAAAGATTAAAATTATCTGGTGCTAAAGACAGAATATTTAAGTGAAATTCATTAAATAATTAGGTCATCAAATTCAATGTGGGTTTAACTTTTGTTTGCTTCAACAAGCAAAATCAAACAATAAAGCTGTAAGCACCATACATATTTGAACTACATGTTCAAAAAGTATACATAAAAAACTCCAGTTAGTAACAAGAAAATGATAAAAGAATGCAGAAACAATATGGTTAGGAAACTTAAAAGATCACCCTTGCAAATAAAGACAATTTACATCTTGCAAGGCAAAATCGTATATGGAATTCAGTTCGATCACGCAGGAATCTTCTGTTAGACATTTATTAGAAGTTTCTCAAAAATGGGAATGGTAAATTACAGATAAGGCAATCAAAACGGAAACCAACTTAGTCTTTCAAGATTTCAAGCTCTTATCCAACAAAGCCCGTCTAAATTACCAATAATATTTTTATCAATCTTACTCCTCACCTGTTCATCATGTGAAAATCTGCATGCTGATCCACGGTTGCATTCACCTCTCTGAAATGCATAGCAAACTCCACGCTCCTCCCTTTTCCGCTGCTCTTCCTCCTCATCCTCTTGTTTTTTCCTCTTGTAGTTTGCTACATGATCAACTCTCACAGTCCGGCCAACAACAGTTGCCCCATTTAAATTATCTGCAAGCCATAACAATCAGATACTGGTCAAGAAAAATTAAAACATTTTAACTGAATAACAATCACGCAGGCAATATACTATCATTTATTTGATCTCCAGACCCAAAATTTTAAATAATCTAAAGCTCGATAGATCATTGTCACACAATATAGGAATGTGTATTAGGGTCTGAAGCAAAACTCAACATAAAATTTGTGTATGTCATTCATATGCAGCTAGCAAGTCAAAATCATATAATGAGAATGCCCCATAAGTTATAAAATAAAATAAGAATTTCAAAAGACAGATACTAACCCTTTCTTGTATTCTACAAAAGATTGACAGGTACAATACAAATTCTAACCAGTGGCACAAGCATAATTTGCCATGGAATAATCGCAGTTGGATGATGGCCAATTTAAGCAGTTTACAAACAGAATTTGCACGAATGACAATATGTTAGGATAAATAGAGATGGAATGTTATCAAAAAGTTGGCATTCCAAGCCATCTTGGTACATTGTATTTCAGTTAAATATTCTCCTACTAGATCAGTATGTTTGAATGTAAGTGACAAATGAAATCTTGGAGAACTGTATTCCATTTATGTGTAGATCAAAAGCCCATAATAACTAAACTATATAACGAATTGATTTCTTGAAACAAATTTAAGTAGGGCTGAATTACAGAGATATAAATATTCAAAGAATTTGAAAGTAATTTTTCTTTGGTTTTTAGTTACTCCAACATAGTTACTTTTAAATATGGGGAAGGAATGGGGGTTTTTGTGAATCACATTTGTACAGGGGGAAGTTGCGAGATTGGTTGCAATGCAGGATATGTAACATTTTTAGAAAATGACTGTACCATGTAGGAGATTGCTGGACTTTTAAGATTATATATCTAGGCATGTCAACCCAGGTAAGCATTATTTTCTTAGCATTTAGCAATGCTATGTATTCTATAGCAGTTTCCTTTCTTCTGAGGTAACCAGTAGAGACGTGGGAGCCATAACAATGAACAGCATACAGGGCTTTTTGGGAGCACCCTCACTTTTATTTCATAAGCCTGTATGGGGCCTAATCAGACACATTGCCTGTCTATTGCATGCCTAACCCTGGGATCACACATTTAGTTTATTTCAAACGCTACAGGCCACAAGGCAAAAGAAACAAGTGACAACTACTAAATGTGCCATTCTATGGAATTGGCCTTTTTAACAATGAAAGTAGAGATGGCATGCGCATGCACATGCACTAAGAATACAGCACTGCATGAGTAACATGGCACAAACAGACCAATTCTGTTACACAATTGTATGCTTCATATGGCAGGTGCAACTACTCTTCTGTTCAACAAGAAAGTAAATCAAGGGAATAGAGAGTACATTCAGTTGCAACAGGAAAGTGCTAGGGTGAAGGAAACCTAGATTCTGAGGAGTAACTAAATGCAGAAAACATGAAAGGGTGAAACTTTAGTGGTTAACCACAAGCCATGTGATCTAAACAAAATAGAACAATGAGCTGAAGAACTAGGTCAGAGACCATAACTGGAATCTAGCTCTGTTGCATGTCACTAGCAAGCATAGAGCCAAATGGACCAAAGGAATCATTATCCGCTAGCACAAAAGGACTGATGTAAGACCTAAGACACAACCAACCTATCTCTCAGAATTTCAGAAACAATAGAACAATAACCACACAGCAAAATCACATGCATATTTTTGAAATAAATAATGTTATTTGATAGTACAAAATGCTGATATGTAATTAAAACTTATTAATAGAATGATTAAATAACATTTTCTGATACATATGTTCCTATCTCGCGTTTAGGCTCTTAGGAGAATGAATACATGGAATTACAATGTGGTTGTAACTTAATAGTAAAATACTAGTTAGACATAACTAATGTGGTTATTACATCATTAACATAAGAAATAAATTCCTGTGTATGAAGTGTATTCTAACCAAATCCTCAAAAAATCGCAAAAAACCCGATTTTCAAAATATCTTTGGCTGAAATGATTTTTCCCCCAAAAAATTGCAATTTAATCAACCACAATTTCAACAATGTTCAACATTTTTTTAGGGTTTAAATCACAAAAAAATCATCCAACTGACCCATCGCAAAACCCTAACCACACAACATCAGTATTTAATCAGGTTTTTTCATTGATTTTTAGCACAGAACTGAGCATTGGCCACCAAGATGTGGTTCACCATCAAAGATTTGCTATATTTCATCAAGTTGTTGAGGCAAATCATAGGTAGGCGACCTTGAATGGACGTCTATTTCTAATAGATGTTAAGGACGTTAAAATAGAGACATGTTCTTTGGTATGCTTCTACATTTGATGTTAAGGACATTAACATGGAATGGTTAAGAGATGTGTTGTTTTTTTCTCAATATTCCACACTACTGTTATTTGCCTTAGGCTCATAGTAATGTTTTCCATGTATTAAAATCCAAAGATACAATTTAGTGGAAAACAGTAGTCAATATCATAAATACTAAGGCTTTTGACTTTTTTAACATATTTGAACCTTATAAGAGTAGTTGCTTAAAGTAAATATAGAAAGCCACACTAAAGTAAAATGAAACTCTATTGGCTTGATATCAACCTTAAGAGGTTTGTTTCCTTGGAATTCTTGTGATCCTAACTATTCAAAAGAATTTTAACATTTCAATTGTCAACAATAATACCAAGGTGGTTGTTTAAATTACCAACGTTAGCCAAATTTCCTCTTTAGATGCTAAAAAAATGCAGTGTTCCACGGGGACGCGTTTCCCCCCAAAAATGACCCGTTTCCGAAACGGGGACGTCCCGGGGATGAGGGGACGGGTATCCCGCCACCGCCACCGGTGCTACGTCTCCACGTCTCCAAGTTTCCTTGGAGACGTCTCCAAGTCTCCTTTAGGCATTTCTCGGGAGGCTGGAAAACGCCTAGCCATCTCCCGTCTTGAGATCAATGGACGCATAAATCAAAATTTAACTTAAATTTTTAGTTTATATGTATTTTGTTGTTGCCCTAATTTGGCGTGGGTATGAAAACATTAAGATTTGATCATTTCAATCACATTTACCAAAGACTGATTTTTTTGCAGCCAGCTGAAGAAGAAGAAAAACAGTGAAGAAGTCAATAAAGATTGCGCAAGAAGAAGAGGAGGAAGAGGATTCTACTTCGATTTTTCAAGCACAAGGTAGGGTTTTTGAAGTTTTTTTCAAATTTCTTGTTGTTTTTCAAGTTTTTGTTTTAAAATTTATTTTCTTAGTTTAAACTTGTTTTCTTTTTTTCTTATTCATCTCAAAGACTCAAAATCCTTGAGAGCAAAATGATGAAGATGAATGAATCATTCATCATTTTTCCCTCAAGATTTAACATCAATTTTTTTATTTTAAAATTTTAATATTAAAGTTTAAAGTTAAAATGTAAACAGCTTGCTTTTTTAAATTTTTTTCCTCAGATCCTTTCTATTTCTCAAATACTATTAGTTATTACTTATTTAATTGCTTATAGAGCTTGTCTCAAATCCTTTTTATTTTCTATTTGCAAACTGCAAAGGTTTGTTTCAATATTCATTGTTTCAATTTGTTAAAGTAGGCTGATTTTATTTTAATTTTGTGAAATGCAGTGTCACTTTCACGATGAGCACCCAAGACATGAGTGGGGATGACATGGAAATTCACTCTCATAGTGAACATGATTCAGATTTTGAACCTGAGAATGAGGGGGATGACCATGGGGCTGATCCTGCAGCCCAATCTAGTTCCATGGCGAGTGCACCAGCTAGTACAGGTTGCCCTTCAGAAATTTGGCAGAGTTTGCTAGGGGTCATTTTGATCCGAAGTCTCCTCTCAAACAGTTTGCTACAAGAATACAAAGCACATCAAGTTCAGGTGGGGGAACAAGGAAGTGGAAGTGCAACATTTGTCATATGGAATGGTTTGGTAGCATCACTCGAGTGAATGCACACTTTCTTTTTTGGACAGGAAAAGGTGTGGAGCCTTGTAAGTTTTTGAAGGAGGCTAAAAATATAAAATATAGAATGGAGTTTAACAAGCTTTGGGGCATTCCAGAGGACACAAATATTTCAGTCCCTACTACTTTGACTTAGGGCAGCCCTTCAGCAAATCCAGCATGCATCAGTGCCACATACTTTTCAGACGGGAGGAATGATGTTTGGATCTTCATCCATCCACTTCTAGTGTCGCTAGGGGGACAGCCACAGGGAAACGCAAGTTGCAGACATCACAAAGTAACCCCATAGCTAATATGTTTAATGTGCAGTTGAGAGATGAGATAGATGAATCCATTGGCAAGTTCTTTTTTGCCAATGGAATTCCATTTCATGTTACACGGTCTCCTTATTATAGGGAGATGATGGCTATGGTGGCTAAGGGAGGAACATCATATGTGCCACCAGGTGAGACAAAAATGAGGACCTCGATCTTGGATAAGTGCTATTCCAAGATCAATATTTTGATGGAGAAGATGAAGGCATGTTGGGTGGCATCTGGGTGCAGTATAGTTATGGATGGGTGGAACATTAGCCATCGTCCACTCATCAACATCATGGTCACATGTGCAGAGGGCCCATACTTCCTTAGAGCAGTTGATTGTACAGGCATCGCAAAGATGCTGATTTTCAGTTTCATCTCCTCAGGGAGGCTATTGAGGAGGTTGGGCCACAAAATGTGGTCCAAGTAATCACAGATGCAGCCCATGTGTGTAAAGCAGCAGGGAAACTCATTGAGGCAGCCTATAGACATATTTGGTGGACCCCATGTTGTGTGCATGCCATGAACAATGCACTCAAGGACATGGGGAAGATTGATTGGATTAGAGGAGTGGTCACTGATGCGAGAGATGTGCAGATGTTTATCTGCAACCACCACACTTCCCATGCACTCTTCAGGACCTTCGCGAAGAAGGAGTTCTTGAAACCGGTGGAGACCCGATATGCATCATATTTCATTCTCTTGGAGAGAATGATTGAGTTGCAAGAGGCATTGCAAGTCATGGTTATGACTAATGAGTGGAATAGGTGGGCCGAGGCCAAGACAGCACAGGGGAGAAGGGTGAAGGAGATAGTGAAGAGTGATGTGTTTTGGACTATGCGAAATACATTGTCTCCATCATTTCTCCAGTATTCCAGGTTATCAGATATGGGGATGGGGATGCACCTAACCTTGGAGAGGTGTATGAGTGCATCGACTCTATGCTTGACCAGATGAGGGCTGCTGTGCAAGTGAAGGACCCCTCTCTAGCATTCTACAATGAGCACATCCGGCCAATCATTCAGCGCAGATGGGACAAGTTGAACACTCCTTTGCATATGGCTGCCTTTGCCTTGAATCCTAAGTGGTACATGGCTAGACCAGGTAGAGTGACACCGATTCAGGATGATGAGGTGTTTCTTTAGGTGCATAGAGAAGATGTATGATTCTACAGATATTCGCACTGAGTGGACCAGATTTAGAGGCTATTCAGATGCAGCAAAGGTGGATATAGTTTCTATGGCACAGGAGGACCCACTTTTGTGGTGGAATTGTCATGGCTTTGACCACCACTCTAGCTATTCGTCTGCTATCCCAAAGTTCTTCAGCTGCTGAGAGGAACTGGTCTACATATAGCTTCATCCACTCTCTTAAGAGGAAAGACTTACCTCTAAGAGAGCAGAGAAGCTTGTGGCTGTACACAACTCATATTGTGTACAAGGAGAGTTGGGATGTGGAGCCAGAGGAGCCTTCACAGATTGATGAGGATGATCCTACCACTTCAGATGCAGGGCTGGTTGGTGTGAGCTTGAGGGATCTTGACCATGTGGAGAAGTTCCAGTGATGGGGAGTTTGTAGATGATTAGAGGCCTCCATTCACTACATTTTGAGTTTTGACATTTTGGCATTTTGTCTTTTCAGTTTTCATTTTGTAATGCTACTTATTGTAATGATGAATCATGTAATCAATTAATCATCTTTATAGACTTTGTCATATCATCATATCTCATATGACATCAGATATTTATATTTGGGGATATAAATTTATAATAGAAACAATTTGACAATTTCATTTGTCAAATTTTATTTAGCAATTAGGTAGATTTAGTATTTCAAATTTTGCCATGTTATAATTTTACTAATTTGAAATTTCCTATAGTTTCATTTGAAATGTAATTCTTATACAATATTGTTATACATCTTTTCAAAAGAATTATATCGTCCCCAAACTTAGGCCCTTTGTCGCCCCGTCTCCGAAACGCGTTTCCCCGTCCCCCAGGCCCGTGGAACACTGAAAAAATGTGATAATTTGGAGCTTCAATTTGACACTAGCCATCAAGTTCTAATGACAAGCAGGTTGGGTAGTGGCAATTGTATAATCAAGTGGGAAGCAGAAGTATATACATAACAATATATAGACAATTTGGAACCGGAAGCATAATGGCTCCTATTAGAAAGATAAAAATCAGCTTGTAGTGCTGGAAAACATGAATTGTAGCAATATTTATATCAAAACGAAGGATTGTTTTGGTTATATTTAAATTTCCTATATATTTGAGAGCATAATGCTTTGTTAATTGGTGAAACTCACCACTTAAATGCATGTCATGCACTTTTTAGGGAACTACATTCCATTTAGGATCGTTATATAGATGGAGGTTTAGAAGGCCTGCAAGGAGTACAATAGCAGTACATGAATGCTCTATCTACATGTTAAATAGGTATCAAGAAAACTAATGCATGCCTTGAGAGAAGTCATGTTCTAGCCTTGTGGGTTTATCTTAATCCCTCCCGAAGCAGGCATCACATATTTTCTCGTTAACGATCCAGATAGATTTCAGCAACAACTGTCCCATTGAAAAGGAATGTTCCTCGTGCTTTGATATTCTATTGAAACTTGTACCTGTAATCTCTCAAATTCTCAACTCAAAGTCCATCATCCACTTATACACAAAAATAAAGCAAAATTTACTTGAATAATAATAGCTAAAATTGTGGCTCAAATAATTGCTCTCTTCTTTTGTACTAGCAGGTCTTTATTATCTAGGGGAGAGGATCTAATACCTGACCATGTTCTAAAAGTCGTTATAGCATTTGTTGATTTAATGCCCAATATTTTCAACAATATTGGACCAATAGTTGTGACTTTAAAGTTTAGTGTTGATGATGACTACTCATAATTGAATGAAATGTATTCCTTATATCTAAAAAGCAACAAATCATGTGATGCTACATCAACGCTCCAACAAAACATGAATTAGTGCACAACTATCAATCTCACTTTCTTCTGGGCCTTTTTGAACACTTCAACAAAAACATGCTGATGTGGCATCATATTTGATGATGTTGCCTTGAAACCTTAGTTATAAGCAGGGGACTTGCCAAGTAAGCTGCTGTAGAAAATTGGGAGTGATTTGAAATCTCCACGTAGGATTTTGCAAAGCACAAAGTTAGGGTGCCCAACTACCAGGTCCTCTCCCCTAATGGAAAAATATTTTAACACTCCCTTTACTTTTTTACAAATCTGCTATAATCATTATCAATGAGAACATTTTGGTATCATTTATGGTCTTTTGAGATGTAAGATTTTGTTTCAAAAGCATTTTTTATTACTTTATTTTGAGCCATTTGATTCCAAACCTAATAAGTTGAACTTTGCAATTACTTCCTTTGTCATATAATTTCCCTTTCACACTCTTCGTATGGTTCTCTTTGAAATTGTTCTAGAAATTGCAAGTATTGTTAAATCGCAAATTTAAACTAGTTGATTCCCATTTTGTAATATATGATGTCCACTCAACAAAGGAAAATTGTCCTTTTAATGACTTTCTTGAACCTAAGGATTTTGAAATCCTAGAGGCCAACTTGGATAGTCATGAGATTGAACAACTTAGGAGAGGCTCTAAAATAGGAGCTTCATCATCAAATCTTGCAGCCCTTTAGCATAGCTCTATTTGTAGTAGCAAGAGTCATTGGCTACATTTGATTTTTTGGAACTTTGTACTTAGTTCATAGATTGACTTTGCACAAACTATATTGTAATTGAAATTTTGTCAATTGTAACCATCTAGTTAATATTTATGCACTGTGAAGTATGCTTTGTGCAATACAATGTAATCAGCAATATGAATATAAACAGAAAAATCTTATTTTCTACAATTCATGGGTTAAACTCTCTAATTTTATTTGCTCTCTATATCTCTATGCTATAGAAATGCTCTTATATTTCAAAAACACAAAATAGTTTCTCCTTTTCTACAATTTTGAACTTTTTTTTAATCCAACTTTTTCCCAATTTTTTCAAAAAATCTTATACTTTTGGTTTGCCAATATTTTCCCCAAACAATTTTTGCTGCTAAGATTCTAACATTATATCATATAGCTAGTACGCTATCCCTTTCCCCTCCCCCTTAATGACTAAAACCAAGGGCCAAGATAGCTCCAATTTTGCCTCAAATTTTGACAATGAGAATAGCATCAAGAGGTTTAGTCATTGGATCAGCAAACTATTCCTCAGAAGTGCAGTGATAGAGTGTAATATGCTGGACCAAATTTTAAACCAAATTTTCACAAAGTTTAATGCACAAGCATTTTGTCAAACGGTTTGTATGTTGCTGGTCTGTTTATGTTTGCAATCTGTTTGGAGAAATTTTGACTAACAATTATCTTAGCATTGATACCACGAATTCAAATATTGATGTCTTAAATACACAATATTATTACAGTATAGTGCACAGATAACCTTTTCTTTCATTCTATATATTGTTACTACTAATGAGCACCCAGTTATACTGAGAAGGGGTGGGCGGAGGAAGGAAGGGGGGAGCGGGCACAGGGGAGGAGAGGGTTGAATCAGTATAACACAACTTTTACTATTTCCACCTTAATCAGCCATAAGAATAACAATCATGCAAGATTTAACAATTAAGAACACAAGAACACCAAGACTTACGTGGAAACCCTTCCGGGAGAAAACCACTATACAGAATAATGTACTTATAGAATAATAACTGATTACAACTTTTGTAGGCACCAACCTATAGGAGACACCAATCCCCTCCCCCTCAGTAATGACTAAACCACCAAGGGCCAACTTGATAGCTCTGCAATAATTTGCTACAATTCTCAAATTGTTGACAATGAGAATAGCATCAAATGAGGTTTGGAGCCGTCATTGGATCAGCAAGACTTCCATCCCCCAAAATGCAGGAGACTCAGTCCCCCTTAAAATGCAATTAAAATTTTTTTTTTAAAAAAAAACAAAAGCTAAAATTTATAAATTTTAAATTTTAAAGTCTTTTTGAAAGCTTAAAAGGCTAAATCGAAATATTTTGACTTAATTTTTGAACTATACTTCATTTTGGCCAAGTTTTTCCACTTTACACGAGTCTGAGGCTAAGCGTGGGCATCTGAAGAGTGAAGACTGAAGCGATGATTGAATACAGGTATGAGGGAGGGTTTTCGGATTTGTTTTCGTTTCATTTTTTTATGCTTTTGGATGTCCATGCCCGTCCAAAGCTCCCTAAGTTTTATGCTATCGGCAGGGATCGAACAAGTGTTTTATCATGTCAAAAATATAATTTATAAAATTATTTTCTACTCATTCATAATATAGTAACAAAAATATGATTTACAAAATTCTTTTCTATTCATTCATAGTTTAGATGGGTTTTACTCAATCATTATAATAGTAGATATATCTTTGTTTCTAACTACCGTCTTTGCAACCATATGTTCATGTTTTTGCTTGCTTAACCTGCAAAAAGGTATTTACAATTCATAAGTTTAATTTCTACAAGCTTGGCCAGACCCCGAGAGTGTATTGAATAAAATTTTAAAAAGTGTAGTGTTAATAGAATAAGCTTGCTTCCAAGCAGCAAAAATATTACCACTGCGATTATATGTATATATTCATTATGCAGCAAGCACAGAAAAGGGACTGTTAGACTGAATGCCTCAAAGAGATGTCATCTTGTGGGATGCAATGAAGTGCGAGCAAGCCCACACTTCATTGCATCTCATCTTGCTCACACTTCATTGCATCCCACAAGATGACATCTCTTTGAGGCTTTTATAGTTATACATCTTTTTATAACTAATTTTTCAAGTACTATATGTATTTCAACGCACCGCTCCCCCGCCGCCCCCAAACTTAGGCCCTACGCCCCCAAAACCCGTCCCCCGCCGTCCCCATCCCCGAAACTCCCTGGAACTATGGTATGATGTATTTGTCCCTTTTCTACACACAAATATCTTCAATATAAATCAAATTTGTTCTTCATACTTCTGCTATCCCTCTTATTTATGCTTCAGAAAATATTCATTACACCCACTTACTCCAACTCTCACATAATGATTATTTTATATCTACGTATCTCTTATGAAGGGATACGTCCCATAAAATAGAGATGACTATTTGAAAGGACATGACTTTATCTTCTATAAACTTATCACCTTTATATATTTAATTATTGCTATTCTCCTTAACAATTCTGAGCACTGCCTTTTACTAATCAATGGTTGCACCTTGAAGATAATTGCTGTGTTTTAATCATATACATCACTGCCTTTGTAATGAATCATTGCCTTTCATTTAATAAATTTTAGCGCTCCTTGTCATTTTAATACGAATCGCTGCCTTACACAATAATCGCTTTATAACAAATGGGATTATTTACTTCATAAATCGTATACCTTCTGAGAGAATCTTGTTGTCTTATTCTGATAAAGATGATTACTGTCTTATTCTCCTTTCTCTTTTTTCTGTCTTATCCTTAATTTGTCTTATCTGTTTTTTTGTCTTATATATCCTTTATTAAAATCTTTGCTTTCTTCACTAGTCGTTGCTTCTTAATAAGTGGGATTACTGCCTGATTAGATATATCAATCACTGTACATGTTAATTATATTAATTGTTGCTTTCTCTGCCACATTAAGCACTGATTTAGACTAGCTTTGCATCCTCTAAATAGCACCGCATTCAGATCTGTTTTTCTGTTATATATATATATATTCTTTCTTAAATTGTTGCATGATTTCACTTTATGCTTGCCATTCTGATTCATGATTTTGGACTGGTTGTCACTTAGAAAGTACAAAGTTCATGTACTTACCTTATGACTTTTCTTTCCTGTCAAGTATGCAGGTATGTATACACTTCTTATAATCTCTATTTAAGCTTGTTCAATGTCTTTATCCTTCATGATATCAATGACAACTTCGAACTATCTCGACTTGAGCACCTTTGACATCAATGACAATATTTCCAACATTTACAAAAGTACATACACAGAAAAATAAACACAACTGATTGCCACCATAGAAAACTCAATATTTAAATGTGAGAAGGCTGAACTGGTTTTAGAATAGTCAATACACCAAACAGAAATTTATTTTGCTGCTCCTCATAGCATGATTTCACTTTATGCTTGCCATTCTGATTCATGATTTTGGACTGGTTGTCACTTAGAAAGTACAAAGTTCATGTACTTACCTTATGACTTTTCTTTCCTGTCAAGTATGCAGGTATGTATACACTTCTTATAATCTCTATTTAAGCTTGTTCAATGTCTTTATCCTTCATGATATCAATGACAACTTCGAACTATCTCGACTTGAGCACCTTTGACATCAATGACAATATTTCCAACATTTACAAAAGTACATACACAGAAAAATAAACACAACTGATTGCCACCATAGAAAACTCAATATTTAAATGTGAGAAGGCTGAACTGGTTTTAGAATAGTCAATACACCAAACAGAAATTTATTTTGCTGCTCCTCATAGCTGTACAACCTGTCCTTGTAAGGTACAGAACCCCAAAAGGAAGTACAGAAGCCTTAAAGTGGTACGGCAGATTAGGAGGGGCAATTTCTTTATTTGAAGACTATGTGACTCTTTTTCACCTCCCACAAGCTACATTGAAGAGTCTCGTGCCTTTAAAGCCTTCTTTGTGCATTGACCCATCTTTTTTGGTATTGTACAGTCTTTAGGGAGCATATGGATGGTATGATTGGGTATGAATGCTCAGCAACAAATAAAAAAAATATATATTTTATTCATTTTACTCTGCAATTTACTCAAACATTTCAGTCTGCAACTTCACTCTATAATTTGACTTGCCTACAAGACCTCTCAAATTATATAAATCTTCAATTGTTCATCACCTGTGTGGAACCTGTATGCTTCCACCTGCAAATTGGCTATGGTAGATATCTCACCACCGAAACCAATTCCCTTAGGGTTTCCATCCTAGGGTTTTTCATGCTAGAAGCTCAAACTCCACAATAGAGAAAATAAAACAAGCATATGCAAAGGAGCTTTCAAATCTCTTTTTATATTTCCCATAGAACTCTCCCAAAGTTAACTTTTTTAATTTTCCGCTCAAAATATTGAGATAACCCCCTTAGTTTTTTTTTTTAATTTTTACCAAACAACAATGCACCCATTAAGTTTAGCTCCAAAATATAACCAGCTTAAATGGAAACCTTCACTTTTTGATCACCAAGATCCCGATGTGGATGTGGGCGAGGTGAGCGCATACGGTGTGAGGGGATCATTAGCTATAAATTGGAAATGAAAGGTACAATGTTGTAGGTGGCTAGCCAACCATTCTGAAAGTAAAATACTGAAAGTAGAGTAGATCAATAACCGACCATGAAAGCTCGACCACTTATTCAACGGGAGCGATTATTACAATTATTAAAATTAAAACACTCAACCACTTATTCAGCGGGAGTGAAGCAAACTGAAATATAAATAACTCAACCACTTATTTAGCGGGAGTGGTAAATACAAAATTACAAAGTGCTGAAAGTAACAAGCTGATCAGTACTGCTAAATCAGCATTACAATATGCTCACAATACATTGATTTTTGATGATTTTTGATGCTTTTTGCTCTAACTTCAACACCAAATGATTTACAATATTTCTGATTACAAATATGGGTAGAAATATCAAGGAAATATAGCATGAGACAGAAATAACCAAGTCCGATATACAAAACCAGCAAACTAAAACACAGACCAGCAAGCTATGAAATTACCAAAATGCTTATATCTCACACAAATCACCTCCAATCAGACTCAAACTGAAAGCACATGAACAACTGATGCTAGGCGTCAAAAAATTGCAAGGAAGTCACCACTAAAAACTGCCACAAAGAGTGGCACACATTCCAATGCAAGGCTGCAAGTGGTACAGCCTAGGGAAGAGGTCGACCTTGCTTAGTAATTCAGCCACTTCAAAAAATCTGAAACATGGAGGAAAGGGGCGCCTAGAGCATAGGAACATATTGAGCAAATACCCATAAGCAACAAAAAATCTTAATTGGATGCAGAAGAAAGAAAGCTTATAAGAGCTATTTCCAACATTAGGAAAGGAATAAGGGTGCAGTTACCAAGCTTCTCAGGAAGTTTACAAACCAGATGAATTAATTGACTGGATAACAAATATGGAAAAATATCTTTGAGTATGTTGAAGTAGAGGACCCCAAAAGAGTGAAGGTTGCTCAAACAAAATTGAAAGGTCATGCAGCACTCTGGTGGAAAAAGGTGCAGGCTGAGAGAAAAAGAAATGGTGGAGATAAGATCACCCGATGGGATCGAATGGTAAGCAAGATGAAGGCTAAATTTCTACCTAGTGATTATCAACTTGAGTGTCTCAAGAAATTGCAAAATTTAAGACAAATGGAGTCAAGTGTGAAGGCCTACACAAGGCGTTTTACAAGGTAGCAAGATATGTTAATGGATTAAGGCTGAATATTCAAGATGAATAGACCATGATAAGGTTACGAAATGTGGAAGAGGCATTTCAATATGCTCTAAAGGCTAAAGAGAAATTGGCAAGGAAACAAGGAACAAACAAAGGCAGAGGTGGATTCAACAAACGCAAAGGGCAGCAACAGAAAAATAACGACCATGGTAAGAAGGATAGTCCTTCAAAGAGTCAAAAAGAGAAGGATGAAAACAAGATCAAGACCATACCCCATGAGAGGTAGAGGTGGATATGGAAGAGGCCAAGGCAAAGACTTCCAAGGCACATGTTTTACTTGTGGACAATCAGGCCAGATTTTATGAATGCCCACAACGCAGACCAAAAGGATCAAAGAGAACAGAGGCAGCGAGTGCACACGTAGCAAAGGGAGATGTTGAATCTACATGGTCTATTAGTCAACTCGATGAACCTGAGAGAGGAGAAGCACTTATGATTAAGAGGATACTGTTGAATCCAGCCAAAAGAGAAGATGAACCTGTCCAAAGAAAAAATTTGTTTAGGACAATATGTAAGTCCGGTGGAAAATGCTACAAGGTTATCATAGATAGTGGCAGCATAGATATTTTAGTTTCAGTTGAAATGGAGGATAAGTTGGAGTTAAAAAGGACAGCTCACCCAACAATAAAAAGGTGTCATGGTTACAAAAAGGGCACCATGTCTTGGTTGATCAGCAATGCCTAGTGAATTTTCGAATTGGCACTTATGAAGATGAGGTGTGGTGTGATATCATGCCTGTGGATGTATGTCACTTACTCTTAGGGAGACCATGGCAATTTGATAGGAAGGCAACCCACAATGGAAGAGCAAACACTTACACTTTAAAGAAAAATGGAAGAAAGCATACTCTTACGCCATTGGTAACCAAGAAAGAAGAGGTGGAAAGTGATCCAAGAACGCTACTAGTGGCAAGAAAGCAATTTTTGAAGGAGATTAAAGGGGGAAAACTATGTTTAGCAATAGTTCCCAAGGAACTCCAAGTAGACGCAGCAAATGACAGCAATAACATGCCTTTAGAAGTGAAGGGCTGCTAGAAGAATATGAAGAAATTGTGACCAAGGAATTACTGAAAGGACTACTTGTTGAATCTCAGTTGTGTTTATGGTTTGTCCTTGATGACAAAATCTCTAATCCTTATGATTTGTAATGGCACTTCTTTGATGTCTCTTGGCTATTACAGAAAGTTACTTGTTATGCTTTAATTTCATGATGATGAGAATTTTGGTTCAAGTTATGAATGCTATCTCTTTGACTGACAGAGCTTGAAAGATGGTTTTTGTTTCAAAATGGTTCTCCTTGCATATCACTGTCTTTGGTTGTTTCTCTTTCGCGCTTACTCATATCGGTGTGAGAATGTCTGGGTCACCCCGATCCACTTTCAAATGTCTGAATTGCCTATCGGCAAGACATTTCAGATGTCATGTCGATTGAATTTAACATTCTGGCAGCTGTCGGCAAGATCTCTTTTGTGTTATGGCGACTGCAGGAAGATCTTTTGACATAAGCTTTTCCCGTCGGTATGTGGTCACAGCGAAATTACCTTGTCTCACCGATCGGAGGTTGAATGGGAACATTTCGACAAGTGTTGGGCGGTTTCAGAATAGGTCTCAGTGAAGTGGTTTTGTCTCGCCGACATCACATCTGGGATTCACTTCGGCCAGATTTTTTGCTTTCAGCGTGATGTCATAATGGGAGTGTTGTAATCGGCATATGGTCTCTCCGAAGACATATTGTCTTACCGACCGTGTTCAAAAAGGTCTTATCGGCAAAAAATTTTCTTCGGTATAATGTCATAACGAACCCTATGGGTCTCGCCGATGAAAAATATTAAGGGCGCTCGGTGAAACATATTGTGTTCGATATAATATCTCTCCGACAGTGGAAAGTCATGGCGAAGGCGAATGAAAGGCTTTCGGCGAAAGGTTGGTAAAGTCTTAGTGACTCCGAGTGAATAAAGTCTTTCGGTGAAACTTTATGTATTCTCTGAAATGTCTTCCTGACAGCATTAGGTTACAGCGACAGTGTTAAAACAAGATAGAAGGCTAATCGGTAAGAAAAACCATTTGTCACAGCGACCAATGTGTATCATGTGGAGTATCGGTGAAACATAGAGCAATCTATATAGTGTCTCCCCGACTATGTACTGTCTCAGCAAATGAATAATACTCAAAGGAAGCCTATCAATGAGACATGATGTATTCGCCATGTGTTCTTCCCGACTCTGATGGATCTTGGCGAAAGCACCAACCATAAGGTTGTCTGGCAACGTTAAAGTTGCCTATGGCATAACGTGTCATTGATTGAATTGAAAGGTTGTTAGGGCAAACATTTTGAGCTTATTCTTTTTGCTGGGTATCGAACCCTAGCCTGGCCGCCATCATGAATGTTTACGTTTCTATTGTTGCTGACTGTAACGGTTCTTACAGAGGTTTATGGAAGGTTTATTTGGTGCATTTCTGACTGGAAGCTCGACAATGGATAATGGAGCCATGGGAGTTACAGATCTGTCTGGTATTTTTATTTATGCGTTTCTTGCTGGTTTATAATCACCATTTTTTTTAACTACTCTTTGCATCTCTATGACAAATGATGCCCTAACTGAGTATTGTCTTTCATACATTAGATGTTATGATTTTCTGTGGTGGGCAATTGTGCGTTTTATGCAAAGAAATGATCTCACATGTTTCAGATTTGTTGAGAACGGCTCTTAGCTGGGTTGGTTGTTCTGCCGTTACTCCTAAAGACAGTTACCTATCTGGCATGTAAATCAAGATGTATATATAGAAGCAGAAAACCTAGTTTTCTGTTCGACTGTTGATGTAATTCTAAGATTATCATTCCTTGGCTGTATAAAAATATATGGATAAAACTCTGCAAAAAATCTGAATAATAAGATGCAGAGATTGAGAGTTTCTTCTCTATGAGGTATTTTAGGGATTCAGTTATTGAATTTTTAAGGTATTTTGTAGATGAGCAAACAGAGAGATATGTGCTTAAACTAAAAACATAGAAACCCTCTGAATCATTATTATTGTTCAAAACATAATTTGAGGGGTTGGTACTCCTTGAGATAGATATCTCTAAATGAGGGGTTGGTGCTCTTGAGTGAATGCTCAAAAATCAGCCTCTAAGGCATTGTGAACAGTTGATTATAAGATTAAGCTAGGAAGGCATTTAGGGAGTGCTTTTTATACCCCAGGAGGGTTTTCCACTCGGCAAAATATTGTGCCTCTTTGTTCTTCTGTGTTCTTTCTGTTTTACTATGTTGTTGTTGTTCTGTTCACTGTTGAGTTATTACTTTTCTCAATTCTGTTTATGAATGATTACATTCAACTCATGAATGCATTAATCAGAGTAATATTGAGAACAAATCTGTGATATGTTTTTGAAGTTTTTGAAAAATTGGTCAAATCTGTTAAGACACTGATTCACCCCGCCCCCCCCTCAATGTCATTTTAACTCCAACAATTGGTATCAGAGCATAGGATCCTGTTGATGTGTTTTTCGTGACCGCACCAACGCAGAATAAAGTCGCCAACGGCTACCCTATTCTCTCTTGATCAAAGTATTCCGCATGCTAAGATTGCAAGAAAGTTCATGCGTTCAACTCCAAGGTTCTTTCAGTGCGAATAGGCTCAGTTGGCTCAATGTGATTTGCTGGTATTTCAAGGGGACTTACGAAATTGTTCAGCAGCGGAGAAAGGAATTCAAATGTTTGAAAGATCTGTCTATGAAGTTCGGGTTTCCTATTCTAACCGGAAAGTACTGAATGAAATGGGGTAAGGTTTAGAGAGTCTAAATCTATTCTAAGGTGTGGGATATGGAGCTCAACTTCAGCAAACTTCTACCAAACTTCGCTTTGCCTCGCATCGGACAACTTCCACAGAGTCGGTGCAATCTTCAAGGGAGATGACTAAAGATGTTCAAACCACCACTTGACATGAAGATACCATCACAACGACGCATCCCATCATTCAAACTGTGATTGAAGTTAAGTACATGATATTCCAGTTGACCACACAAGGCGCATTCACCATCAGCAAATACACTAGTGGTATGGATAGATGAAGTTGCTTAGATCAAACACCACATTCCACAATTACTATCTACTTGATGAAAGTTATACTACTTAGAACTATGCTACCATTTGAATCGGAAGGACGAAGAAACCTTGCTAGCTACTCACAACAAAGACGAAATTCACCATCAATGAAAAACTCTTTTATTGAGAGAGTGTTCACAACAATTTCTTACAAAGTTTTCAAAGGGAAAACTTTCCCTCTTCTTCAAACTACACTATCAATCTATACTAAGCTACTTCTAAGTTGTCCCTCTACTCTAATTCTACTCTGATCTTCTCTACTGTCTACTGAGATTACAAATGAGGGGGACTCCCCCTTTATATAGCTAGCCAAGTCCCAAAAGACGGCTAGGGTTACAATTGGCTGGATGGCCCAGATCGTGCCACCTCAGCCCTAAACATGATTTGCCCTAAAAACCGCCACAAAAGAGAGTGGGGTAATAAATGAGCCATAATGTCCATTATCCCTTCTAGAAGATTCCGTCTGTAGATGCGTTCACACTATTTTGATCTTCTTTCTTGGCGTTGTTCTTTGACTTCTTCCACTTGAGGGTCTTCATCTTTGTCACTTAAGTTATGCTAAGTCTCAACACTTAGCCATTTTCTTGCAATTTTCTCCCTTCAAGATTGAAACTAGTAACTTTATCTTCTTCCGAAGGTTGTAATATCATCGTGCTTCATCACTTCAAGTCATTGTGCTCTGGCCTCCACGCTCATCCTGCAAAACAAGCAAGGAGAGAAGCATTAGAACACTTCATAATATAATCTTAACTTACTTACCTGATTTTCACGTTCTAACTCCCAAGCGTTCATCATTTTCCTTAGCCAACTTCGCGTTCAAATTCTTCATGCCTCGTGCCTTAGCCAAATTTTCAATCCATCTTGTCAAGGGCGTATCATCTTTGAGAAATTCATTTCACTAACTGGAGCTCTGATACTCAATTTCGTTCATCCCTGGCTCTGGAAGATTAGTCCCACGAAGAATTCAATCAAATTCACCCAGGCAATTCCTTTCAAATCCATTATCTAGAGAATTTCACCTTGAAAACACATTTCCTTCATTTTGCCTCAGAAAATTTTCAAATTTCCCTTAGGAAAATTTATCCATCCAGGTGCCCATTTAAAATTTTTATCTCGGGACTCTCGGCAAGCTGTGGAGGACCTTAAAATCCATTCCTCAACAGAAATCATCAATACCCAGAAGAAAATTTCCATCAGAACGCATCAAACTCATGGGTACATGACGAACGGGTTCATTTGATTCTCTTGAATTTTGAACCTTAGAAAATTATTTCCCTGTGAAATTTGAATCCGTTCTTCGCATCTGTGAAGATTTCTTGTTGCTCTGACTTGAGAAATTCTATCAACCCGTGCAGCTGGCAGTCACTGATTTCACCTCTGGCAATTCTGCTCACGCTTCAGGAAAATTCCATCACCTCTCCAGACTTAGGCATTTTTCTAAGGGAGAACATTTGTGCCTTAGAAAATTTTAAATCACTTTGAAAATTTTGCCTTAGAAAATTTTATATCCAACTCGATCAACTTTGCCTGTGAAAATATCAACTTCACTTAGAAAATTTCATGAAGGCGCCTAGCATACTTTATCTTCCACTCACCACCTTGGATTTTATTTCACACTTAGAAAATATTTTCATTTGAAGCCCCAACGCCTTAGAGATATTTTTTTTTTTTTTATTTTATCACTCACACTTTAGGCGCATATTGCATATGAAGGAAGATATTCATCTCGAAAATTCTTCATCACCTAGCAAGTTGCTTTACTTCACATTCCACTTCAGACTCTAGGCGCATAACACACTTAGCATTTTATTTCCACCACCTTGGAATATTTTCTAACACATATCACTTCACCACGCCTTAGGGAAATTCTCCAACACCCACCACTTTGGGCGCATTTTGGACTTGAAGGAGGATAACGCCTAGCATACTTCATTTTCCGCGCCATGAAGTATTTTCAACGCTTTTCACCTCATTTACCAGCTCCATCCACTTTTTACACCTCAATGTGGGCGCATTTAGACATGCAAGAGGGATGACCTTTCAACTTCACTTTTTTGTCTTCACTTGAGCTTGTTTGGGCGCATTTCAGCTATGTAGGAGGATAAAAACTTTGACTTGTTGACCCGCTCCTTCCTTGAGCGCATTTTTGATGTGGAGGAGGATAAACTTTTCAAACGCCTTCATGTGACTCTTCACCTCCCGTTTTTGTCTTGACATGCATGTATTTGGGCGCATTTTTCCTATGTAGGAGGATGAAAACGTTGACTTCCCTTGACCATTTCTAGCTTGGGCGCATTTCTTGCCTTGAGGAGGATGGAACTTGAAGTATGGGCGTATTTAGGCAAGGGTGAAGGATGAGAGTTGATACTTAGAAAATTTTTTATCATTTTGCTTTGTGAGGAGGGCGCATTTTTCCTCTGAAGGTGGATAAAACTTTGCCTTAGAAAAATTTTTATGCTTCCACCTCACCAACTTGGGCGCATTTTGGGGTGGCAGGAGGACATCTACACTTAGAAAAAATTTCAACTTTTTTCCTCTTCAAGCTGGGCGCATTTTGGCCTAGTAGCAGGATGAAAACTTTGACTTTGCTTTGACCACTCACGACTTGGGCGCATTTTGCCCCCTGAGAAGGATAAACCTCATACTTAGAATTTTTTCTGAGCCTCCTCATCAACTGGGCGCATTTTGCCAAGTTTACTGGATGAACTTCCAAACTTAGACAAATTTTCTCGTTTTTCGCCAGTATTTTATACCCTGCTATTTATAGTAAGTCCTCTCAATTTTGCACCTCTGATGCTTGGAACGACTTGAAATTTTGCACACTGCATCCTTATCATCTTGTTGTTCTGTCGACACTGCCATTTTTAGTCACCCTGCTATTTTTAGCCCATTTCTGGAGGTGGTTTACTATAAATAGTAACCTCTTATTTCTGATAGCTCCATTGCTCCGATCGACTTGAAATTTAAATGAGGTGCTCCTCACCACGTGCCCTGTTTGCTGACACTGACGCATGCACTCGATTTACTATTTTTAGCCAGTTTCCAATCTGACTTACTATAAATAGTAAGTGCTCCGTTTGACTTGAAATTTCACCAGCAGATAGCCTGCAGGACGCTGATCGCGATGGTTTACACCGGTTTTTGAAAATCCTGACTTTTTACGCCTCTTTTTGGGTCCCGAAGCTGGAAACCCGAATTCACTTTGCATGCATATCAAATGATATCTGTTTCTCTTTGTTTCTGTGGCACTGTGATTAGCTCGTGGTTCTGAACTGCTGGGAAGCGGCTGCCGGGACACACCTGTAAAAATAGCAAGTTCCTTACTGAGTGAATATCTTCGTTTGCATGTCACACCATCGCGAAGCTCTCGAAAAACCCATCAGGAATCACCCGACATGCAAAAGAAACTCTGACATGCAAACCCTAAAAATAGCCCTGGAAGACTGAATTCTGAAAGTTGTCGCCTCATTTTGCATGTTATATCATCGCGAAGCTCTCAAAAAACCCAGAAGGAATATGCCAACATGCAAAGAAAAACTCTGTATCTGACCCTTGAAATTCGTGCCGGAAGCCGGACTGCTAAAAATAGTAAGTTGTCTGTTTTCGCTCAAATTTTGCATGCGAGTAGTCTGATGTGCTCTGAATGCAGTGTGACCATCTGAATTTCAAAAATGTTGACGAATTGTCCCAAACTTCACACTTACTAAAAATAGTAAGTACCTCGGATCTTGGAAGCCTGCTGGAAACATGCTGATAACCATGTTAAGTTCAATCTTCAATTTATTCACTTTATTCGACCTTGGGTTGACCAGAAAAGATGAAACCCTAATTCTAAACTTGGCCAAATTTCATGTTAAAGCTCATAGACGGGCACATCCCGGAAAGATAGACAGAACGAGAGGGAGAGACAACAACAAAAAACAAACCAACACCAAACCAAAAGCAAAGCCAAAATTAGGGGGTCCCCATTTGCAATGGGGCGATGTGTGAAAAACGTCACAACAGGTCCTCTAATTGGTTTAATTACCTTGGATTGATCTTGGTCTTGAAGTTAGTTTTTAATGGCACATTCTCAAGAAGGTGCCTCTGTAACCAGAGCTCCCTTATTTGATGGAACAGATTATGTGTTATGGAGAATAAGAATGGAAGCTTTTCTTGTTTCTTTTGATGTTGATGTTTGGTGCATCGTTTTAGAAGATTACAATGTACCAGCCACTATTCCCACTGATGCTGCTGAGAAAAAGAAGTATGAAACAAATGCCAGAGCTAAGCATTCCATCTTGTGTGGATTAACTAAAGATATATTCATTAAAGTCATGCATTGCAAATCTGCTCATGGAATCTAGGAAAAACTTGAAACTATATATCAAGGGAATGAGAAAGTCAAACTGTCAAAAATCATTACTCTCAAACATCAGTTTGAGGAGTTGAAAATGAAGGATGATGAGAAAGTGGCTGAATATTTCCTAAGAGTTGATGAAGTTGTCAATGGAATGAAAGGTCTAGGTCAAGAGGTTAATGAATTTGATGTGGTCACAAAAGTTGTTAGGTCCTTACCATCTAAATTTGAATCTAAGGTTTCAGCCCTAGAAGAAAAGAAACACTTTGATAAACTTACCTTAGACAGCCTGCAAGTAATACTTACTGCCTATGAAATGAGAACTAGCAAAAACAATTCAACTGGAAAAGAAACTGCCTTTAACTCTGAAAAGAAAGAAAAAGTCGATGTCAGTGAATCAGAGTTGTCTGATTCTAAAGAATCTCATTTTGTTAGAAGATTTAAAAAGGGATCAGGAAAATATAAGGGAAAACTTCCCTTTAAATATTTTAACTGTGGCAAAATAGGTCACTTTGCTGCAAAGTGTCCCTATGATGATCAAATCTATGACAACGAGACAACTGAAATACAGCCTAAGAAGAAGGCTTTCAAACCTAAACGAAACTTCAATTTTAAAAAGAAGAAAAGTCTGTTTAGTAAGGATGAATCTGATATTGAGTCTGAAGACTCATCAACTGATGAAGTTGAAACTTTGTTCATGACTGAAATTACTCAACAAAATGATTCTAACACCATTGATACTGAAGAAGGTGAAGTAGATCTTGAAAGTGAGCTGAAATATGCTCTTCAAAAGGTCAGAAAACTCAAAAAACAAGTTCTTACTCAAGAACATAAACCAGATCAAGAATTGATCTCTCTAAAAACTCAGCTTGAAGAAGCTAAAAGAGCTTAAATCTGTCTTAGAGAGACTGTAAGCTACAAAGATATGAAATTCAAAAACTGGAACAAGAAGTAGTCCTTCTTAGGAAGGAAATTGAAAAATATGAAAGCACTCTAAAACTGAATGAGATGCTCAGCAAACAAAAGGTGTATAAAGATAAATCTGGTGTTGGTTTTGAAAAGGGTGAATGCTCAACTGACAAAGCAAAACAAAACCCCTCTTCTGAAGTCAAAAATTCAGGTTCAAATCACTCAGAATCTAGTAAGGATCATACTAAGTTTTTTAAAGGTAATAGACCTTCATACAATGTCAATTCCTTTTTCTATGGTTATTGTTTTTTCTGCAACAAATGTGGTCATAAGGTGAGCACTTGTAGGCTTATGAATTCTAGAATACCCAGGTTTGGTCTTAGACAACACTATGGTTTGTTAGACAGATCAGATGTTATAAATGCAATACTTTAGGACATTCTGTCAAACAGTGCAGAACTGATCTGCAATCCAAACAACAGAAAATTAAAAAGGTTTGGAAACCTAAGACTATCAACAACATTGAACAAACTATGTTGGTTCGAACTGCTTTTCATTCCAAGAAAAAGGACTTATGGGTCCTAGACAGTGGATGTTCTAACCATATGACTGGCGACAAGGACAAGTTTATAAAACTTGAAGATTATGTAGGTGGATATGTTAAGTTTGGTGATAACTCAGGTATTCAAATTAAAGGTAGAGGTTCACTTCTTCTGAATGAAGACACTCCTATCTATAATGTGTACTATGTGGAAGGTCTCAAGCACAATCTTCTAAGTGTTAGTCAAATTTGTGATAGTGGTTATCATATTCTTTTTAATTCGCGGGGATGTGAGATTGAGAACAAGCTTGGAAAGGCTATTGCAGCTAGAAGGAGGACAAAAGGAAATGTGTACAATCTCCTTGACTCATCTTGCAATGACAATATTCAAGGTATGTGTCTAATGGGCCAAATTGAAGAGATTTGGTTATGGCATAAAAGATTAGGACACATAAACTTTGAAAATATGGTTAGAATCAGCAAGAATAAGAATGTTAAAGGTTTACCAATTCTTAACAAGCCAGAAAATTTTGTGTGCAAAGAATGCTTAAGTGGTAAACAAACTAAAATTAGCTTCAAGACAAAAGAACATTCTTCTTCAAAACCTTTACAGCTTGTGCATACTAATTTATGTGGACCAACTAGAACAAGGTCTATTAATGGTGAAAAATACTTTATGCTTTTTATAGATGATTATACTAGAATGGTTTGGGTCACATTTCTTAAGCACAAATCAGAAGCCTTTGAAAGGTTCAAAATCTTTCATAAAATGGTTGAAAAGGAATCTGATCTGAAACTCAAATGCCTTCGATCAGACAACGGAGGTGAGTTCACCTCTCAAGAGTTTATTGATTACTATGAACAACACGGTATTAAAAGGTAGTATGTTGCAACTAAAACACCTCAACAAAATGGGGTAGTTGAACGTAAAAACAGAACTGTAAAAGAAATGGCTAGAACCTGGCTAGATGAAGCTAAGTTGTCTAATATGTATTGGAAAGAAGTTGTTCATACAGCTATATACATATTGAATAGAGTGCAGCTTAGGGTGAAATCTAAACACACCCCTTATGAACTTTGGTATGGAAAAACTGCCTCTGTCAAATACTTTAAAATTTTTGGAAGTGTTTTATCAAGAAAGATGATGATAACCTTGGGAGCTTTCAATCAAAGAGTGATGAGGGTATCTTTTTGGGATACTCAACTCACAGCAAAGCTTATAGATGCCTTAACAAAAGGCTTAACAAGATTGTTGAAGTTGTTAATGTAAAATTTGATGAAAGACCACATTTAATTGCTGAATCTTTGCAGGATAATGAGGAAGAAGAACTTGAATTTGAAATAATTTCTGAAGGAGCTAGAACAGTAAAGTCTATTGCTGAATCAGCAAGCCCTAAAAATGAAAATGCAAGTTCTGAAAAGGTTGCATCAAATGCTTCTTTGAAAACTCTAGCTATATACCACCCCAAAGATCAGATTATTGGGGATAAAAATGCAGGAGTTCAAACTAGAAGAAAGGCTGCAGAATCTGATGAAAAGGCACAAATTGCTTTCTGTCTAGTTACTCAGTTTGAGCCTAAAAATTTTAATGAAGTTCTCACAGACTCATGTTGGCTTAATGCTATGCAGGAAGAAATTGATCAGATTGAGAAAAATCGGACTTGGGAGTTAGTCCCAAAACCAGATGACAAAAATGTTATTGGAGGCAAATGGATCGACAGAAACAAGGTTAATGAAAATGGTAATGTTATTCGCAATAAAGCAAGATTTGTCTGCAAAGGCTATGCTCAACAAGAAGGTATTGATTTTGGTGAAACCTTTGCACCTGTTGCTAGACTAGAATCTATCAGAATATTCTTGGCTTATTCTGTTTACAAAAACTTTACTATTTATCAAATGGATGTCAAAATTGCTTTTTTGAATGGCTATCTAGATGAAGAGGTCTATGTTGAACAGCCTGAAAGATTTATATGCAAAGATAATCCTAACCATGTCTACAAATTGAAAAAGGCTCTCTATGGCCTGTTGATGCGTGTTTTATGATCAATAGCCAGCTGACAGAGATCCACCCACACTGGCTGATGAGCCTGGGATTGATCAAAGAAAACAAAAAGGAGAAGGGTTCAGAAGTTCTAATCTACTCCTAAGAATCCAAGAGACGGTATTGACTCGGTGAAACAAATAACCACGCTTTGCTTCGCCACGCTCAACGACAACTACACAAAGAGGGTGCAATCTTCAAGGGAATGTGCTTATAATTTTCACGCCATGAATAACTACCATCTAATCAACAACATTTATCCAGACAAAAGTTACATCCACAAAATAAGTTCGTGCCAACTTTAATGATTAGCCCTGGAAATCATCCATTCAAAGAAAGTATGAGTAAGAGTCACCACAAATCACACACTTATCAAATCTTGCATCTTACCCAATATACATGAAAAGAAATCTAAACTATGATGAGGGATAAGAACCATAACAACTACAAAATAAGAGAAGTAATCACCATCATAACAATGCATGCATTACTTATTACTTTGGCAGTCGTACACAACAATTGCTTATCTCAACATGTTTTGCAACATGCTCCCATGCTTTACAAATGAGGGGTTGAGCTCAATTTATAGGCTCCCCAATTACAATTCAATGGCCAAGATTAATTTGGAATCAACGGCCAAGATTACAAATAAAACCCTAATTAGGGTTTGATACCCCTCGACCAATGAGAAAATTACATTCGAGGACACTTGTCCTTTTTACTAAATATGAACCAACAGATAAAATAGAAAGTTGTTGCTTGTCAATTTGGAACAATTTGATTGGTTGGAAGATGACAAGGCGCCACCTCAACGTGTTGAATGCCCTTCTTGGTCGCTTTGTTCTTTTTCCATGTTCTTGCCTTAGAATATTTCTCTTGCCGATGACCCTATCGATTGTGCTTGATCTTGGATGACTTTGGCTTCTTCTTCTCACCTCGCCTCGGAGCACCTGCAGTAAAACAAAACAAATTTATTTTAGATTTTCTCTCTCCTAAAGATAACTTTTCAAGATAAGCTTTGAAAGATTTTTATAAATTTCATTTTCAAGCTTTTAATTTTCTTTCCGTCCAATTTCACTTGGCCATGATTTTCTTGCCGTCTGATTTTATTTGGCCACATTTTCTTGCCTTTTTCCAAAATTTATTTGGCCACGTCCAACTTTATTTGGCCATAAATTTGCTTCGTCCAACATTTCTCTAGCCACATCCGACATTTCTCTAGCCACGTCCAACTTTACTTGGCCATAAATCTCCTTCTTGTCCAAAATTATTTTGCCACGTCCAATTTTATTTTGCCGAAAATTTTAATCGTCCAAAGTCTCTGGCAAAATTTTCTTCACATCTTCCTAAGTCACTTGGCAAAAATGTTTGACTTAGAAGAAATATTTCTAAGTATGGCGAAATTTCGAAGTGCCAAGCATATTTTTTAAATTTTTCCATCATTCATACTTAGGCAAAATTTCCAATTTTCACCCCTCATGGCGGACTTATCTTTATTTCATGCCACTTTCATTATGTCCAAGGGTGAACTTTACCTCTCTTCAAGCCACTTTGGGGCGGACTTCACATATTTTATTGCCATTTCACTTTTTGTCTATGATTCACATTTGTCCAAGGCAGACTTAGCAACTCTTCATGACTTTTTTCTTTTTTCAAGCACCTCTCCAAAAGATGGCGGACTTCTTACTTTATTTCCAAGTGCCTTTTAAGCTGACAGACTTTATAAAAACATTTTCCATTTGTTATTCCAGCTGGCGGACTTCATAAAGCACCTGCCAAATGAATTTTCAAAGGTGGGCAGAGTTTACTAAGCCTTTGCTATTTCATTTTGAAGGTGGGCCCACTTCAAAAACTTTATGTCATTAGGTGACTTGACTTTGTCAAATATTTTCCAAGTGTTTTTTAGGCTGGGAGCACTTCCTAAGATGTTTCCTCAATTCACTTTCCAGCTGGCAGACTTCATAAAGCACTTGCTAAATGACTTGCTAAAACATTTTCCATTTGTTATTTGGGCTGAGCGCACTTCTTAAGAAGTTTTCCAAATGTTTTTTTTTTCTCTATCTAATTCTCCAGCTGGCAGACTTTGGAGATTTTTCATGTGCCTTTTAAGCTGGGCGCACTTTAGTAACTCTTAAAACATTTTCACTTTGCCATGTGTCATGGGCAGACTTTATGCATTTGCTTGCCACTTAATATTTGACCAAGGCGGACTTATCTTGTTTTGTTACCATTGGACAAGGTGGACTTGGTTGATGGTCTTACCATTGGACAGTTATCTCAAGGCGGACTTTGGCTGTGACCTGGCCATTCAACCTTTGCTAAGGTGGACTTTGGCTGTTGGATAGCCATTTGGAGCTTTTGCTGAGGGTGGACTTCAGCTTGTGGTTAACCATTTGCTCATTGCCTTAGACTTTTTCTTCTTTTCAAAGGGCAGACTTCCTTCAATGTTTAGCCATGACAAGGGCGGACTTCACCAGATAGGTTGCCATTGGATCTCTTGCTGGGCGGACTTCCTCATGTTTGATGCCACTTCAACATTTCTTAAGGGCGGACTTCAGCTTGTGGTTGACCATTTAATGCTTGATCAAGGGCGGACTTAGTCACTTGGTTAGCCATTTCCTTTCTCACCCAAGGCGGACTTTAGCCTTTGTCTGTCCATTGCCAACCTTCACCCAGCCATATAAGGGCGGACTTCATTGATTGTTTGGCCATTGACATCTTTCCAAGGCGAACTTCCTTAAATTTATTTTCTCCATTCTCCATGCTGGTAAACTCCATACTTAGGCAAATTTTCACAGACTTCAGTCTTTTCCATGAATGAATGTTCAGATTTCTCACGAATTTCCAGATTTTTCCATGAATTGCTCATATTTCTTGACTGGTTTTTCAAATTTTCCATCATTTTTCGTGATTTTCCAGAATTTTTACGTGATTTTCACCATTTTTGAGCAAATTTTCCAGATTTTTTGAACTTTTTATGTGATTTTCCAGAATTTTGCCAAAATTTCAAAAAAAAAAATCGAATCGATTTTCTGAGAGTTTCGTTGATCTTTTTGAACTTCTGAGTGGATTTTTGAAACTCGTGATCCTTCTAAAAATAGAAACCTTCTAAAAATAGAAATTTTCCAAAAATAGCAACTTTCCAAAAATAGCCCCTAAAAAATAGGAAGTCCGATATGGGCCAAAAAATGCGAAAATGAAGTCCCTAAAAAATAGGGGCCGAGGGTTAAAACGCAAAAAGTAGGAGTTGTCGGAATTGGATGAAACGACAACGTTTTAGTCCTTCGGCCCTCTGAGTCTATCCGAGATGTTTAGACATTGATTTTGACTCAAAATCACAACTTGGCTCGGATGGTGGCTCAAAACTCAAACTCCTCCTTGCAAAAAGGACTGATGATAAGCAAGTTGCGACAAAACCAAAAGCAAAAAAAAAAAAAATGAAGGGTCCCCATTTGCAATGGGGCGATGTGTGAAAAGGTCACAACATGGCCTAAAACAAGCACCTAGAGCTTGGTACTCTAGGCTGGACATTCATTTAATTTCTAATGGCTTTGTTAGAGGAGGTGTAGACAGTAATCTTTATGTTAAAACTGAAGGTTCTGATCTTTTGGTTGTTGAAATTTACGTTGATGATACTATCTTTGGCTGCAATAATGTCACTTTGAGTAAAAAGTTCTCTCAGATTATGGAATCTGAGTTTGAAATGTCAATATTAGGAGAATTAAATTTCTTTTTGGGTCTACAAATCTCTCAATGTGAGAATGGAATATTTCTTTCTCAATCCAAATATGCTAGAGAGATGCTTAAGAAATTTCAGATGGATGAATGCCATCCAGTTAGCACTCCAATGGTTACTGGTTGCAAACTTACTGAGGTTAATGATTCTCCTGATACAAATCAAACGGAATATAGATCAATGATCGACAGTCTCCTATATTTAACTGCCTCTAGACCTGACATTATGCAGGTCGTTTGCACTGTTGCACGTTTTCAGGCATCACCTAAAGAATCTCATGTTACTGCTGTTAAATGGATCTTTAGATACATTCAGGGCACTCTTGATTATGGTCTTTGGTATCCTAGGAGCAATGATTTTTCTTTGATTGCTTATACTGATGCTAACTGGGCTGGTTGTTTGGATGATAGGAAAAGCACCAGCGGTGCTGCATTCTTTCTTGGTGATCGTTTAGTGGCATGGCACAGGAAGAAACAAGTATCTGTTTCTCTCACTACTGCAGAAGCAGAATACATTGCTGCCACTACATGCTGTACTCAAGTTTTGTGGATGAGTCAAACTCTTTCAGATATGGATTTGATGTTTCTAAACCTGTTTCCATTCTTTGTGATAACACTAGTGCGATAAATATATCAAAAAATCCTGTTATGCACTCTCGAACTAAACATATTGCTATTAAGTTTTATTTTCTGCGAGAAGAGGTTTTGGCTAATGAAGTCTGCTTACAGTTTGTTGGATCTCAAAATCAGGTGGCTGACATTTTTACTAAGCCCTTAGCAAAAGAGCTATTTGAAAGGCTAAGACTTCGATTGGGAGTTATCTCTCAATCATTACTTCACTGAATCTCCAAGCTACTGCTTAGGGGGAGCATGTTATATGTTTTGATTCACTTACAGCTCTCCTACATTTTTGGTTGCTGCACTACTACTCTTTTTGTTGCAGCTATTTCTCATGGTATTTTGGTTGGCTTCTCAGTTGTGTTTCATGGCAATGCACATTCTTCTCTTCTATTCTTTGTCATTGAGGCAAAAAAGGGGAGAGTCATTCGTGTTTTGCCATCAAGGACAAAGGGGGAGTTTGTTGAATCTCAGTTGTGTTTATGGTTTGTCCTTGATGACAAAATCTCTGATCCTTATGATTTGTAATGGCACTTTTTTTATGCCTCTTAGCTATTACAGAAAGTTACTTGTTATGCTTTAATTTCATGATGATGAGAATTCTAGTTCAAGTTATGAATGCTATCTCTTTGACTAACAAAGCTTGAAAGATGGTTTTTGTTTCAGAATGGTTCTCCTTGCATATCACTGTCTTTGGTTGTTTCTCTTTCGCGCTTACTCATATCGGTGTGAGAATGTCTGGGTCACCCTGATCCACTTTGAAATGTCTGAATTGCCTATCGGCAAGACATTTCAGATGTCATGTCGATTGAATTTAACATTCTGGCAGCTGTCGGCAAGATCTCTTTTGTGTTATGGCGACTGCAGGAAGATCTTTCGACATAAGCTTTTCCCGTCAGTATGTGGTCACAGCGAAATTACCTTGTCTCACCGATCGGAGGTTGAATGGGAACATTTCGGCAAGTGCTGGGCGGTTTCAGAATAGGTCTCGGCGAAGTGGTTTTGTCTCGCCGACATCACATCTGGGATTCACTTCGGCCAAATTTTTTGCTTTCGGCGTGATGTCATAACGGGAGTGTTGTAATCGGCATATGGTCTCTCCGAAGACATATTGTCTTACCGACCATGTTCAAAAAGGTCTTATCGGCAAAAGTTTTTCTTCGATATAATGTCACAACGAAACCTATGGGTCTTGCCGATGGAAAATATTAAGGGCGCTTGGTGAAACATATTGTGTTCGATTTAATATCTCTCTGACAGTGGAAAGTCATGGCGAAGGCGAATGAAAGGCTTTCGGCGAAAGGTTGGTAAAGTCTTAGCGACTCAGAGTGAATAAAGTCTTTCGGTGAAACTTTATGTATTCTCTGAAACGTCTTCCCGACAGCATTAGGTTACAGCGACAGTGTTAAAACAAGATAGAAGGCTAGTCAGTAAGAAAAACCATTTGTCACAGCGACCAATGTGTATCATGTGGAGTATCGGTGAAACATAGAGCAATCTATATAGTGTCTCCCCGACTATGTACTGTCTCAGCGAATGAATAATACTCTAAGGAAGCCTATCAATGAGACATGATGTATTCTCCATGTGTTCTTCCCAACTCTGATGGATCTTGGCGAAAGCGACAACCATAAGGTTGTCTAGCAACGTTAAAGTTGCCTACGACATAACGTGTCATCGATTGAATTGAAAGGTTGTTAGGGCAAACATTTTGAGCTTATTCTTTTTGCTGGGTATCGAACCCTAGCCTGGCCGCCATCATGAATGTTTACGTTTCTGTTGTTGCTGACTGTAACGGTCCTTACAGAGGTTTATGGAAGGTTTATTTGGTGCATTTCTGACTGGAAGCTCGACAGTGGATAATGGAGCCATGGGAGTTACAGATATGTCTGGTATTTTTATTTATGTGTTTCCTGCTGGTTTATAATCACCATTTTCTTTAACTACTCTCTGCATCTCTATGACAAATAATGCCCTGACTGAGTATTGTCTTTCATACATTAGATGTTATGATTTTCTGTGGTAGGCAGTTGTGCATTTTATGCAGAGAAATAATCTCACATGTTTCAGATTTGTTGAGAACGACTCTTAGCTGGGTTGGTTGTTCTGTCGTTACTCCTGAAGACAATTACCTATCTGGCATGTAAATCAAGATGTATATATAGAAGCAGAAAACCTAGTTTTCTGTTTGACTATTGATGTAATTCTGAGATTATCATTCCTTGGCTATATAAAAAATATATGGATAAAACTCTGCAAAAAATCTGAATAATAAGATGCAGAGATTGTGAGTTTCTTCTCTATGAGGTATTTTAGGGATTTAGTTATTGAATCTTTAAGGTATTCTGTACATGAGAAAACAAAGAGATATGTGCTTAAATGAAAACAGAGAAACCCTCTGAATCATTATTATTGTTCAAAACATAATTTGAGGGGTTGGTACTCCTTGAGATAGATATCTCTAAATGAGGGGTTGGTGCTCCTTGAGTGGGTGCTCAAAAATCAGCCTATAAGGCATTGTGAACAGTTGATTATAAGATTAAGCCGGAAAGGCATTTAGGGAGTGGTTTTTATACCCCAGGAGGATTTTCCACTCGGCAAAATATTGTGCCTCTTTGTTCTTCTGTGTTCTTTCTGTTTTACTATGTTGTTGTTGTTCTGTTCACTGTTGAGTTATTACTTTTCTCAATTTTGTTTATGAATGATTACATTCAACTCATGAATCCATTAATCAGAGTAATATTGAGAACAAATCTGTGATAGTTTTTGAAGTTTTTGAAAAATTGGTCAAATCTGTTAAGACACTGATTCACCGCCCCTCCCCCTCTCAGTGTCCCCTCCCCCTCTCAGTGTCATTTTAACTCCAACACTACCACCTATGAGGAGCATTTTCCATCATATTGATTTGATCTAGGGGAAGTTTACCTAACAAGGCTGCCTATAGGTTGACACCTGCTTAGAATGAAGAGGTGAACAAACAAGTGCAGCAACTATTGGAAAGAGGATTGATTAGAAAAAATCTTAGCCCATGCGCAGTACCAGCTCTGTTAGCACCAAAGAAGGATGGTGAATGGAGAATGTGTGCAAACTCAAGAGCCATCAACAAAATAACAATAAGGTATCGTTTTCCTTTCCTTTCCCAAGAATGGACTATTTGGGAAAGGCTAGATATTTTACAAAGATTGATTTAAAAAATAGATATCACCAAATTAGAATAAGAGAGGATGATGGTTGGAAGACTGCTTTTAAGACCAAAAAGGGGTTGTATGAGTGGTTAGTAATGCCCTTCCAATTAATAAATGCACCCAGCATGTTTACAAGGTTAATGAATTAAGTGTTGAAACCATTTTTGAGAAAGTTTGTGATTGTTTATCTTGATGATATTTTGATTTTTAGCAGCGGCAAAGAAGAGCATTTGTTGCATATTAGACAAGTCTTACAAAGGCTCAAAGAATAAAGGTTATTGGTGAATTTAAAAAGTTCACTTTTATAAGGGAGAAATTAGTTTATTTGGGGTATGTCATTTCACCACAAGGGATGTAAGTGAGTTTGTTGACGCAGTCAACTTTGAGTTTCCTTGGCAGGATATATTTCATGGCATTGGCTTTGATCCTTTCAGGTATTTCAGTATGGGCTTTGATGATTTTTACTCTTTGAGGGTTCAAGATAGGGGAGTGCAATTTGGGCACATTGGTTTGATAGTTATGATCAAACCGCAACATCAGCATGGTGGTTCCTTTTTTAGACTAACTTGGAACTCGGGGATCATATTGTTCTATAGTTCAGCTACCATTTGGGATGAGAGAGCTGTTGTTAACTTTCTAGAGTTTACTCCTGTGGCACATCAATTTGGTTCTCTCAAGGAGCATTTCTTTGAAGAGTTGATCGAGCCTACACAGTATTTGATTGCTCCTCTTATAGAAGGTTTTCAGGAGGTCTCTTGTGTTGGTACCTCTCAGGACAGTGTTTTGAGCAAATGGTGCTACAGATCTCCTAGGTTGACTTGGGACCTTGGTATCATTTTTGTTTTCAACTTGGATCAGATTGTTGATTGCAAGGTTGTACTGGCATTGCTCGAGGACAAGCAACTTGTGGGAAAGGCAAACTATAATGTCCCCATTTTCGATGCCCTTCTTTGGGCTATTTGGTTTTGACTCGCTATTTTTAGTATGTACTATATTTAGTAACTAGTCCTAGCGACAGTGCAGTGTAGGGTTTCTTGTTTGGGCAGTGTGTGGAAATTGTCCAGTGAGCTTTAATGTTTGTGCAAGTTTGATATTTGGTGAGTACTTACTATTTTTAGCAGTTGCTATTTATACTAAGTCTATTTCGGAAAAACTGGTCTCAGGCCCGTAGTGTTCTCAGTAGTGTTATTTCTATGGTGGCATTGGAGAGCTTAAGGTTGGATTACTTAATATTTGTTTTTTTATCAGTTACTTAAGTTATTCTTATAAAATTACTTTATACCTTAAGTGAGGGGTAGGTGGGCATCAAAAAGTACCTTGATGCCTAATAAGATAACTTAACGTTGTTTTAGAAGGCTAAATAAGGAAAAATAGTTTTCTTTTAAGCAGGATGCCCCTTTGAAGAATATTTGATAATGTTTTTAAAGTATAAAGCAAAATATTAAAAAGCAAGGAATAGGGCGTGGCTTTTTGGAGGGAAAAAAGGAGAATTCAAACTTGGTCGCCCTAATCTCTCATTGAGCCTTTATAACTTTACTTTGGAGTCTCATTTGCTCATGTCTAAGTTAATTTCATAACAGAATGTTGTTGGATTTCTCTAGAGGTCTACAATTTGGTGTTGAGGACGAAAACCCTCTTCATTCAAGAACTGGTTTTGGTGGTGAGAGATCCACCCTAGTCAGTTGGGAGTGATTCCACTTAGGGGTCACTTTGGTGCTTCAAAGATATCAATTTCAGTGAGAAATGATGAAGATTTATGAGTATTTTTGAGGTGTTGCTTTTTGGGTTTGGTGTGAATGATCTTGGTTTTGGTTGGGTCTGATTTTTGGAGTTGATTTTTGTTAATTTTAGGTGAACAGATTAAATGCACAGAAAATAAATCAAAATCAGACAAGATAACACAATATATACCCTGGGAAAACCCTCCTCGTGAGGGAGAAAAACCCAGCAACAAAGATCTCTCTTATATTTGATGCAACAGTGGTAGATTTACAAAATACAATCAGGTCTAACACAAGACCGATATGCAGATTCTTGCAATAAAGAACAACAAATAGCAAGCTCTAGATCACACCTGGTAATATTAGAATACAGATCTAATAATGTTTGCTTAGCACTGTGGGTCTTCAACTCTCAGACTTTGACAACACTTGACAGAACCGAACTTGTAAATTCGGGATGAGATCGCACTTGGATGAAGTCACCGAACTGGTGTATGCGCTCTTAGATCTCGGATGAGTTCGCACTGATCTTTGGCATAGTCTGCACCTTGACCCAAATTCAAATCGATAGAGATGATTTGTAGTCACTTATTCACATGTAGCAATCTATTCGCACTTGATGAAAGTATTCGCATTTGATATAGTCGAGCTTCTTTATTGTATTCGCACTTGAGAATAACCGATCTGGAAAGAGCTTTTTCGATGATTCAAATGAATGACTAAACTGAGCATATGTATAGGAACCGAAGTCTTTAAGGCCTCTTACAAAATCTCATATCTTTTTAGTGAAGTCGGCCTAGCATATTAAATGTCTTTTATGAGTCTCGAATTTTTCATGTCGGCCAAAGCATGAGATACAAAACAATAAAAGGTAAATTGAATAGCCAACGGCTATATTCAATTTAAGACTTTCTCGAAGGAAGTGAGCTAGAAGGATCAACCGAAGCTGCTATAACATTAACACTCCCTCTCAGCTAGGGAGAGAATTTCCAGCTGAAGACAAATCATCTACCACCATTGCCTACAATCAAAAATAAAGAGAGATATATATCACCTCAATGTGATATCAACCATCACATGGTTAAGTACTGGTGTTCATCACTTGCGTGATGGTGTCGCCTCGATGTGATTTTCACCATGGCTCTCCCAGAGGGTGAAACACGAGTACAGAAAGATCATCACGGACTCTCTCACGTGATGTTGTCATGGAGTCACACACATGACATCCACCATGACTCAGCTCAGAGGGTGGAAACGAGGGCTTTCACCTCAAATTCTTCCGTAGAAGAATGTGCAATAGTAAGTACAAGTGTTCATCACTTGCGTGATGTTGTCACCTCAATGTGACTTTCACCATGGCTCTCCCAGAGGGTGAAACACAAGTACAACATATGTCATGGAGTCGCACACATGACATCCACCATGACTCTCTCAGAGGGTGGAAACAAGGGCTTTCACCTCAAATTCTTTCGTCACAGAAGAAAATGCATTAACAAGGGATTTCACTTCGAACTTCTCTCACATAGAAGAACTCATTAAGCAAGGCTCACTGATTACTGAGACTCATACTCAGTCAAGGCTGGATTCTCCACCATACCAAGCTTGTCTCGAAAGTACACGAACTTTACCCTGGCGAGAGGCTTGGTGAGAATATCTGCCGTCTGTTCATCAGTGCTAATGTACCTCAACTGTACAGCCTTTCGCAGTACCATATCTCTAATATAGTGGTACTTGATCTCAACATGCTTGGTTCTGTCATGAAACACAGGATTGACAGAAAGCTTTACACAACTCTGATTATCACAATGAATGATGGTGGGCTCCATTGATTGTCCAAATAATCCTGCAAGGAGCTTACGAAGCCACACTACTTCTCGAGTTGCCATGCAAGCTGCAATGTACTCAGCCTCTGTTGTACTCAATGCTATAGAAGACTGCTTCCTGCTGCACAAGGAAATCATAGCAGAACCCAAACTGAAGCAACAACCAGAGGTGCTCCTCCGATCTGTGACACAACCTGCCTAATCAGAATCAGTGAAACCAAGTAACTCCAAGTCTGCATCTGAAGTATACTTCAACCCATATCCAAATGTACCACGCAAGTATCTCAGGATATGTTTAGCTGCAACAAGATTACCATCTTCTTTAGCAGGCTCCCTCTAAATCTTCAGGCACTTGCATCAACCTTCTGACCTCTTTGTCCAAGATTGCCTGCAACACTTTGACCTAGATAAATGTTTTCCAGAGCACACCTTTAGTACAGAAGAGAGTTCAGGAAAGTCCTCCTCGACCTTATCTCAGATCTCACTGTTCTGAATAGGTTTGTGGAGCTACCAATGACAAATCCAGATGACAGTCTTGAGCAATTCTGATCTCAGCAGCTGAAGGGATCTTCTAAGGATTTAGCACCTAGCTTTGCAATATAGTAATCTTCACTTCTTAGTGAGTTACAAATCTCCCTCTTGATCCCTGCTTCAGAGATTGCAAAGAAGACTTCTGGAAGTGAACTCCCTCTAGCCACCAACTCAGTCCCATGGCTGCAAGTTGTGACTTCATGCTTGATCATTTCTTTGGTTGGCATAACTTCCTCATAAGATGCCTCAATCTTTTCATTGCTAAGCAATCTCTCATCACTTTTCTGCTTCTAGCTGTTCACAAAGCATTTAGAGAGAGATTACTAACAGTTTATAACTATCCAAAGAAATATCAAGACTAGAATCATACAAGGTTTACTATCTCAGGTTATAGCATGAACACATAGGAATTTCTGCATAATGTTAGAACATGAATAAGTAAATCATTCTGTAAGAGAAATATATCAAAAGATTTAAACTAAAGGAATAACGAACTTATCTCTATATAATTTGATATAATTCTTTCGTTCATCTTTTACACCTCTCGTGAGTGCCAAACTCTGCACAACAAAAGAATGATCTACACAACTACAAATTTCTTGAATGCACTAAGCGATTAGCATGTAGAACCAACTCTCTCAAGAGTTCAAGATTCTATCACAAAGCATGCATTGGAGAAAGATATCGATGTGATCAACCTATCACAATGAAAATGCAAATCTCTTCTCTTTTCTTTATTTCATCTCAAAGTCATACTTCAAGGATCTAGATGATTAGTAACTCACAATGGATAATTTGAAATCTTCAAAGGATCTTTATCCTAGAAATCACAATTCAAGAGAGATAACAATCTCTTTATACTACTCACACAAGATCCAAGATAAAAGATATAACAGAAATTCAGCCTAGAAGGGTGATTCAAAAAATACTTATCTCTTTTTGTTGGTACACCACAATCTTCACATTGCACAGAAAATTGTTTCTCCTCTCAAAGGCTCATCTTAACTCAGAATTAGAGTAACGTCCAACTCGCAAGACATTAAAAAACATGAAAAACTTATCTCTTAATTGATTTGGTTTCAGCCATTTTACTCAACCCGACAACCGGAACATGATAGTGAATGACTGAACTTGCTATGGCTCAAGCGACAACTTGTGTCCACATTTGAACTGTCCTTGAGTGAGGCTCACTGGTCGAACACCTTCAGCTGGTATAGAGAAACTAGCTGCGAATGTGGGAGATGTGTCGTGTAGGAATGAAGACCTTCGGTCACGCCAATGAGAACTCGGATCCCAATACATACTGAAATAAGGCGCAAACAAGAATCAGTGACTTAGATGAGAATCACTGCTCAACTGTTTGTACCCGAATCCCAAGACTTATATGCTCGGCTTGTCCAGATGATGTTGATTCCACATTGTTCGAATGGCGTCTGAAAAAGGTTGAGGTGCCCGTTATATATGACGACTTCTCTCTCCCCGTGAGAGGTAAGCTTCGGGTCTTCTGGTGGCATTGCTACTAGTGTGATGACGAGTTGAACAATTCCCTCTCTGAGACTGTGTATTCCCGTGGGTGACCAAAGTTCGAGTGATGATGGATCTATTCAAGCACGAGCACACGGGAGATACATTGGAGGGAGGTCGAGATATACGTGAGAAGTCACAGACACATTGCATCGCACGAGCTATCGGACACCATCAGATATTGTATTCGTGATGATCCCACAAGTCCGTGAAGTGTCACAGCTACCTCCAGATGATGTTGAGTATCCCAATCGCCTTTAGCTTACATCACTTGGTTTTCCTTCAATCACAACTACTGATGGAGGTCCCCATTCGTTGGTGAAAATGCCAATCCATGCACAGGCCCTTCATGACCACTCATTACATCCAATAGTCACCCCGTCTTCATTGACCAAACAAAAAAACTCATAAGAGTCTAGCGTACCAGCACATATCACTTCACCACTTGGGTCCGCTGCTAAGGAAACGAACTGTTTGGGAGTGGGAGTTGTAAAAGTCCGAAAATTTCTGTAGCGAAACAAGTCCCAAGCACGCACTGTCCCATCAATTGATGCACTAAATAGTGCATGATTGCCTGGCAAAAAATGAACAGCAGTAACTGCATTTGTATGCTCTTGACTTTGAGGCTCAGAATCATTCGAAATTCATATGAATTGCACAGACAAATCTGATCAGATATTCCGCCTAACCCGCTCTGATACCATGTTAATTTTAGGTGAACAGATTAAATGCACAGAAAATAAATCAAAATCAGACAAGATAACACAATATATACCCTGGGAAAACCCTCCTCGTGAGGGAGAAAAACCCAGCAACAAAGATCTCTCTTATATTTGATGCAACAGTGGTAGATTTACAAAATACAATCAGGTCTAACACAAGACCGATATGCAGATTCTTGCAATAAAGAACAACAGATAGCAAGCTCTAGATCACACCTGGTAATATTAGAATACAGATCTAATAATGTTTGCTTAGCACTGTGGGTCTTCAACTCTCAAACTTTGACAACACTTGACAGAACCGAACTGGTAAATTCGGGATGAGATCGCACTTGGATGAAGTCACCGAACTGGTGTATGCACTCTTAGATCTCAGATGAGTTCGCACTGATCTTTGGCATAGTCCGCACCTTGACCCAAATTCAAATCGATAGAGATGATTTGCAGTCACTTATTCACATGTAGCAATCTGTTCGCACTTGATGAAAGTATTCGCATTTGATATAGTCGAGCTTCTTTATTGGATTCACACTTGAGAATAACCGATCTGGAAAGAGCTTTTTCGATGATTCAAATGAATGACTAAACTGAGCATATGTATAGGAACCGAAGTCTTTAATGTCGGCCTCTTACAAAATCTCATATCTTTTTAGTGAAGTCGGCCTAGCATATTAAATGTCTTTTATGAGTCTCGAATTTTACATGTCGGCCAAAGCATGAGATACAAAACAATAAAAGGTAAATTGAATAGCCAACGGCTATATTCAATTTAAGACTTTCTCGAAGGAAGTGAGCTGGAAGGATCAACCGAAGCTGCTATAACATTAACAATTTTCAAGGTGGTTTTTGAGAGTTTGAAGCTGATTACAGTGATTTTCTGAGCATTACATTTCCAGGGAAGAATTTGATCAATCATTCATAACTTCATATTGGTTCATGATATCTTTCAAGGTATTGGTTATTTGTAATCTCCTATCCTAGGCGCCTCATTGCATATATTCCTTTGAATTTGTTGCCAAGAAACTGATTTATAAAAGCAGATCGCCCAGCTTGGAGGAGCGCCCCTGTTGGAGGTTTCTGGGGTATTTTCTGTGTAATCTGACCTGCTGTTGTATAGGTCTGATCTGCACCTTTCTGGTTGGCTTTGGGTGAAGAGTTTTGAGGAGATTCGATGCACTCAAGTTGGAGTTAAAACTTTGTTTATTTCTGAAGCTTGTTGTAGCTGTTTGAAGACTTATTTCCAGGTCCGAAACTAATATTTCTGGGTCTGATATACAAATGTATAAGTCTGATTTTGAATGCTAAATCTGAAGTTTCTGATATGATGTCCAATGAAATATCTTTTTGAAGTTTATTTATATGCAAGTTAGTCATTATAGCTTCTTTCCATGCATTATGTTATTTTCAACGTGATTGCAAAACCATGAATGGCATTTGAAAAAACAAACAAACATATACAGTCTGTGATCAGAAAATAAACCAAAAAAAAAATCAGGGGCAGTCATTACATATACATTATACGATTATGCAATAATGATGCTTGCAGCAATTATTGAGCCTTAAAAGTTGTTATGTCTCTTTAATATGAACATGAATAATAGATTCTTATGCGCTTGATTTACAATAACAATATCCCCTGAATATTAAGAGCAGATCGAACAGGAAATAAGGGCATTGATTGAGGAAGAGGAATACCCAGACCCGCAATCACCTACAGGGATAAATTAATAAAAAGGAAGTAGAGGTCTGGCACCCTCTAAATTGGAAACCATTGATAAATTGGCATGTGCATAGCAGTCTGATTTCTTGAATCGGTGGTATGAAATCTGATTTACAATAATATAGTTGTAGCATGATTTAGTATAAGTAATTACGATTGTTTGATTGGATGTTCAAGATACTAATAATGCTTTGCCGTTATGACTGCTTCCTTATATCAGTAAATATCATTAATATTTGTTTGTCATATGTCTTAAATGTTTTAGCCGTGATAGAGGAGGCTGAGATTGCAAAGGAAGGGTGGCGGGGGAGGAGGGGAAACAGCAGTGGGGCACTCTCCTAGGTACGCCACCTCAAGATGAGGGGCCAAGTAGGCCCAAGGAGGCCAAGGGGGTACCGATGGGGTACCAATGGTACAGCGCCTTGGGCTTAGGAAAGATGACATTTTTGGGGCACCCAGTGTAATCTCACCCCTCCATCAAGGTGAATCAGCACAAGAGGTCAAATCATACAGAGAAGGAAATGGTTGGCAAGATGAGGGGATAACAGAAAGGGGACACCTCCTAGGTAGACCAACTCATATGGATGGCATGGGTCACATGAGACCAAGAGGGATGGTATATCCACTCTTGGGCCTAGGGTTGAAGGGTCCTACGCACCCCATCAAGTCACATTCTCCCATACTCTCCTATGGTTGAGTCCTCCAAGGATGTTAAAATGCTTTGTGATTGAATTAATAATTTGGCCATGAGTTTACTAATATTTAATTAGGATAATCTGTTAGTTAGTATTATTATGGTAAATGATTATAATTTATTAATCAATATGATTGTGAGTAAATGGTTCTAATCCGTGTGCAGGGCTTCAATCAGGTAAAAGATATTCTCTAACACCTTTGTTTATTTAAATTAAGGAATTAGGGCAAATTTAGGGCATTCCCAATTTGGGGACATTACACAACGATCTGGGCATTTTGGCAGGGAATGACAATGGTAAAGGGGTGGGTTTGTGTACAACTGAACTCAGGCAGCCCATAATCCAGAGAACATGCCAGAAGGTTGCAAGACATTGAAAACTAGGATATATAGAAAAGTGTAAGACAAATGCAGCATCGAAAAATCGGACAAACTGGAAAGCATAGGCAAAAGCCCAACCTCACATCTCAAATAATCAAAAACCCAACAGGACTGATCCAAGTCAGCAACACAAACAGCAGAAAAAAAATTGGTTTCTAAATACTTAAAAATTATAGTATTTTAAAGAAGAGAAAATCACCAACCTACAGCAAGGATAGTGCTCCTTTGGTCTTGATATGCCAAGAAGGCAAAGCCCTTTGATTTTCCTGTACCTTTGTCTCTCACAAGGTTGACATCTACTATTTCCCCATACCTGCAAAATATCTACAAAGTCAATTTCTGCATTGAGAACCCATCTTCCTTAAGAAACTATGCCTAGAATTTATCTGCACTTGTTCTTCCATATTCCATCAAAAATCCTGATACTAGTGTTTGCAAGGAACTCATCCAACAGTTATGGTATGATAGCAATGAAGAGCATTAAAAACAGTGTTAAGGAGATTTTGTCATGTCCCCCAAAATTGTAAACACCAAATATGAAATATTAAAATACAAATAACTACAATTTAAATATTGTTATAATTATAATTATCATAGATAACATTATAATTGTTAAATCATTATTATAATAACACAAAACAGAATTAATTAATATTTTTAATTTATATTCACAAAGATAAATGAATAAATACTAATAATAACTATAAATGAACAAATATTAATATTTATCCCACAGCAATATTTATTTCTAATATAAATATTAAAAATGCTAAAAGCATCGATCCCTAATCACTATTGTCAAGGTAAACACATGCATCAAATTAAGACTAGGCAGTGATTTATTGCCGAAGCAAATCATTGTCCAAGCGATGGTATTTGTTTTATGCAGCAATTCAATTAACATAAGTCTTAGTAAGGTATCGGTCACTAATGTCAGTAACTTAAGAGACACAACCACTCAAAACTTACCACCGTTGAAAGGGTGCAACCCCTCACCCAATCAGAAGGTATTTAAGGGTATCCATAAACAGCCAAAAAGGCATCGATGGAATGGGAAGAAGATCAAGTCTTATATATATGATCTGCAGTCAATAAACAACAGCAATCTGATATTGGAAATAATTGGTATGCACAGGGAAGTATATGTTATCTAATGTATTTAATATGTGATATACATGCAAATATGTATATAGTTAATTTATATTAATAGGTATGTATCTAGATATATATATATTTTAAGTATGAATACCAATCAATATATATATATATAGTGATTGGTATTCATACTTAAAATATATTTAAGGGAATAATTATATAGAATATATATATTATGCAATGATAATGCTTGCAGCAATTATTGAGCCTTATAAGTAATTATGACACTTTAATATAGTATGGATAATAGATTCTTATCTGTTTGATCTACACTAACGATATCTTCTGAGTGTGAAGAATAGATCAATGGAAGAAGAGTACTTTTCAGATCAGCGATCATCTTCAAAAATACATTCATTACTCAGGCAACAAACATTATAGTCATCGATAAAATCTGAGAAGGAAATACAACAGATATTATGAATAGTGATTTTATTTTGGTTTAGTGACAATGGGTCATGAAGGGATGAGGCAGGGTTACAATAGGGAGAACTGCTAAGAGGACACCATATTAGGGAGAACTGCTACAAGGGCACCCTTTTAAGGGAGAACTACTACGAGGGCACCTTGTTATAGAGATAACTGCTAGAAGGGTACCCTATTATAGGGAGAACTGCTAGAAGGGCACCCTATCATTGTAGTAGCCCTGTTGGTTCTCAACTGGAATGCTAGTCTTGCTGGTATAATTTTTTGATCTTGGTATTGTTTAAATTATTTGTTTCTTGAATTTCTTTGTTTTTTCGTGTTCTCAAATTATATTTTGCCAGGAGTTGCATTAAACATATACTTAACAAATGAAGTAAGTGTTAATAATAAATACTAGTATAATTCAAATCTGATTTAATTATAGCTTTTAGCAAGAACAGATTTATCAGATCAGACGTATACAATGCTTGAGAAAATATTAACACCCTACCCCAGAATTGCAAAGCAGCAAGTGTAGGTCTGAGGAATAAACACAGCAATCAGATTTCTCCAATTAGAGCCATGCCTACAGTCAATGATGAATTTCTCCCCACGTTAAATGCTGCTGTCAGTTTAATCAGACCTAGCTGCCACCTGTAGCTGAGTCTTTACAGCAAAAAGTCAGGCGCCCTAGCCAAGAATGAAAACACTATGCCTCTAGGCTGTATGGCTAACTCCAGATCTGATGCTGTACGGCCTGAAACTTCTCTAAAGTGCCCAGCAGTAGATAAAGAACAGACCACAAGTGCTGCTAACGGTTACAGACCTGTTAATGGTTTATAATCTGCCCAATCTGCTAGTATTTAATGGATCTATGCAGCTGTAAAGCCTTTCTGATTTTCTGTATATTAACCCTATCAACACATACAGATACCTTCACAGATTTGCTCAAATAAATTCCCACGTGCCAACATAAGAATGCACAGATCTGCAATATAAATATTCTTCAAGGTTTAACTATAAACCTCTGTTCTGCAATGAATATTCTACAAACCCTTGTATTAATTTTCACTCAAATACCTCAAATAGGACACCTGTATGATGCCCTCTTGTATGCCCAATTCAATAGATATCTCACTACTTCAAAGGGCTGCAACAATGGAGAGTAAACGTTCTCCAATGGCAAACGGATTCAGAAACCCTTGGCTTCCTCTCTTAGACAAAACTCATCAACACCAAAATGCTCAACAATGAATGGCACAATCTCCAATGTAAAATATTTATAATTCTCCAAGAGGGGTCGATTTCCTCAAAAAGCACCATTTAATAATATTAAATGTTATTAATTGCACTCACTTTTAATCTTTCATTAAATTTACCAAAGTTGGAGCCCAAATAATAATTAACTCAAATTGCCCCATGCTCATGACGCCTAGACCCTGAATATTAAGTTAAGTTATAACTTAATATTATAACCTTTTTAATTAATTAATTAATTAATGTTTATTTGAGCCAAATAAACATTAATATCTCCATAAATACTCAATATCTCTGAATGTCGTCCGAACTAGGTGCTAAGCTGCGGAAATCGCATACGACCACACGCCTTACTAAAAATAGTAAGGGTCCCCCTCTATGTAACTCTAACTTACTATAAATAGTAAGTAGTGCATACAGAGCCCTGGAAACTTCAAACGAAAGCCAAAACTGCAAGTTTCTGAACACTGGAGATGATACAATCTTCAGAAAACCCTATAACCGTCTTCATTAGCCTACGAGGGCCAAAATAATAGACTAATCTCCTCTGACAACTGATGTCAACAAAAAGGGGACATTACAATCGTGCAGCCTCCCAACTATCCCTGAGTGAATCAATTGCTGAAAAAAATGAAGAGGGTCTTCAATCATAAGGGGAGGATACTTGGGGCACCTCACCATGTCCTCCTCATTATGGTTGAGCCCACATAGTCCTTGGGACTTGTTATATTGTTATATATAACCTTTCTTAGACTTAGAAATAAATGTATTTCATACCATATTCATCTAACATGGTTGCAGGTTTCCATGATCAGACTTACATCATTTCAATTTTGTGTAGGAAATTGTACCTTTAACTATAATCTGCTATTGGTTTCAACTGGAATTGTGATTTTAGGGAAAAATAGAAGGTGATCCAAAAAGGGGACATTACTGATTCAAACCCCCCTCCCTTCCACTGCAATATGTAAGCCCATAATTACAAGGAACATATAGCAAGGTTGCGCTGTGAATGCAAGCAACAATGATCCAAGTTAAAAAATCTCAAGCATATGATCCATTTTATACCACAAGAAGCACATCTAGCCACAATAGCAACATGATCCAGGTTCAAATCCCCCACAGCAATGCAGTTAACCATTATTCATAGGGACACAGAGCAAATTCCTGAGGCACCAAAGATGGGTTGTATTCCTGATGTAACAAATATGGGGTGTAGTCTAGACAACACATTTCAAAAAGCTTGAGCATATGATGGCTCATAACTTCGTCCAAGGTTTACCAAACAAAAACTTTTGCAAGGGTAAAAAATTGTAGGTTTCCATGAAAGAAAAAACCATAATTTTTGACGAATTTGTATACAGATGGAGCATATAACCCTAGTTTTAAAGAATTTGAGATCCATGGAAGTAAAAGACCCTTATTAATAAGAGTTTGCAGTTCAATGGTAATGGAGCCCACATTTGTGGGGCACTAGCAAACTTAACAAAGCCCAAAAAAAATCATTTGCTCATTAAGATAATAGTTTTCTAGTTAAGTAGTTTTGGGACTATGTCTCTACTGTCTGTGCATATTTTAATTCCAGAAAATAAAATTGAGGTAGTGGTTTATTAGCTTAGTATTTTGGAGCTATGTCTTACCTATCCATATGTATTTTAATTTTATACTTTAAATTTAGGTGGGTGATATTTCAGAAACAGCGAAGATGGAATTTAATGGTAGAAAATTATTTAGGGAAAGGATGGTGCAGACATAGGGCAAACAAAGATAAGTCCACTATTTGGGCCAGAATGTTTGTTTCAAACTCGATGATAGGTATTTACATTGCATTTGATCTACTGTTCCTGCTACTGCAGATTCTTCTAAACAGTGTTACCAGACTTGGGATTTAGCCAGCCACACCAGGCTAACTTTTTACTCAGAGTCAACAAAAATCTCTGCAGAGGGTCAACACTAAACACAACTGATTACCAACTATAACATCTAGAAATTTTCTATAAGGACCGATGTTAGCAGACTTGGATTGAGGACTAACTCAGAAGACCTCCATTAGGCCTCCTCTGGCTCAAACCTTAAGTGCTCACTGAGAACTCAGAAAGCCTTGTAACTCTGCTTCTATATAGTATCACATCATCTCTGTGTTTTTAATCATGATTTATTTCAATTAGCTTTCATTATTTGATAGCATTTTTATTTATTTTTTAGATCTTTTTTCTTTGTGGGGATGACAGGTGACTGTTGCAAGTTCAAGAGAACATCTCGTAAAGGCTTAGATAGATAGTTACAAGTAATGAAGAAGCCGCAGAATTTTTATTAAAAATGACATTTTAAAAGTGGGGCAAGGTAGAGACAGATTGATACAGGAGCATTCCAACAAACCGCTAGTTTTAGGGGCATATGGCATGCCTGGGAAGAAAATTTATATTTTATTTAACTCCTTTATAGGATTTAAATCTAATTGCTTCTGGATTTGATTGTGTGAAGTCTTTTTTCCTCAACGTTTTGGCTCACACTCAGTGAATCATCATCAGGATAGAGAGTTGAAAAGGATGGGAGAACAACTCTTTATTTAGTTGATAAATTGTTATAGGAGATTTTTGCAATGTAGAGAAGTAGAGGGAAAAGTTGAGATCTTCCAAAAGTGTATTTTCAGAGAAAAAATTTGCAGAAAAGAAAGCAAAAAAACACTTTGATTGCATAATATCAAAATGCTCTCCTTTACACATTTCTCAATGTCTGGCTGTTGCTAGAGACATGCAGTTTATTTAGAGGTTCATTACTAAATTCTCTGAAAGCTGAGTTGCGCCACAAATTGTCTACATCACACGGAAAAGAAACTAAATTTAAAGAATTTGCAGTTTGGTGGGAGAAATGGCCCAATTCCAAAGAAACAGTAGTTTCATGGGAGAAAGAAACCCTAATTTTCCAGAATTTGCAGGTCCATCGTAGAGAAACCCTAATTTTCAAGAATGTGAAGTTTGATAAGAGAAAATAACCCTAATTTTAAAAAGAATTTGCAGCTCCATGCTATTTAAACCCTAATTTTCTAAAGCTTTCTGTTTCATTAGAGGAAGAAGCCCCATGTGATTAATAGATTTTCTATATTCAGGGAAACGAAGTAGCAATTATTCTAATTCACAAGTAAGAAAAAAATTAAAAAGGTGGAAGGAAACTTACTGCGCAAATACCGCGAGCAAGTCGCCTTCCGTGAGGTCAAATGAAAGACCACCGACAAAGACATAAGCAGACTCTTTGTATTTGGCGTGCCATGAAGCGTCCTCTGATATCCCCGCAGCTGCTTCCCTCGCGGTTATTTTCTGTAAGTTTTTAACTTGTGTTAGCGGATTCATAATTTCTTCTTTGCGAGAATTTCCAACTTGCTGAATAAATAAGCCGCAGGAAGCAGGACACGAGGAAAGAAGGAAAAGAGGAGATCGGAAGATTTTAAGTACATTTGCTTAGAAATAATTCCAGAGCACCCCGATCTAGCTTGAATTTACGTACACACGTCCAGAAGGTTAAGATCAAGCATACTTTTTTTTAAAAAAACTGATGAAGAGTGTTAAATATATATTAAATTATAAATATAGAATATTGTCTACATAAATAGCAGGTGGAATGGTATTATAAATGAAAGCTTAAATAAAAAATAACAATAATAATAACATGAACTCACACTGCTAAGTCAAAGAGAGCTATATGATAGTAAAAGGAGGGTGATATTTATCATATGGTGCTCCCCAACAATATGAGAGATCTTAGCTATTAGAAATGGACTCCCAACTTGTGATAGTATTATCATTATTTTTTTCTTCTTCTTTGATCAAGATTTGCATGAACATAAGAGATAGCAAGGTTTAGGTAAGGAAATCTCTCTCTATTAGAACAACTAAAATGTTCACAACCACATTAGAAGGTAAAAGATTAGCCCTGTAAACCATGAGGGTTACAACAATGCCTTCAAATCAACTAACATATTTTTTCTTTTTTTCTTTATTTTTGGAAATAACTCAATTATATAGATATCCATATTTTAGCTTCTATATGGCAAAATATAATATTATGAGCTAGCATACATTTAAATTACATGGTATTGTTTGGTTGAATTATCATAAGTAGGGGAGATAGCCTATCCAAGTCACCGAGGGGTTGAATTGAGCTCAATTGCTAACATGTATTGTTTTTCACTTCCAAAACAAACAAGAGAATAAAGTCTTAAATTTGTTAATTTTAATGGAATTTGCACTTAATAAGTGTATCAAAGTATTAGATTTAGTAAGATATAGCAAAGGTTGTTCAATTATAAACCTTAATTAACTTAAATATTTTTTATTTGTACATATTATTTAGGTCAAGTATGAAGGCTTGAAAACCTATATGTGTTGTGTTTGGTCTAGATTATTCAACCTAGTTATGCCACTATGTTTTTCAAAAAGCTTAAAAACTCCAATTTGTAAATGAAATATCTTCCCTTTTTTATGAGTCAACAACCCCTTTATGGGTTCCCCTCCCATAAACCCTTTATAACTCATTCCCAACCTTATGAGTTTCCATATCCATCTTCCTCTACCACACTTCTTATAAGTCAACTCTTCCCCTAACCACCTCTTATAAAGATGGCATGATTGTGGATGGGTGCATGTTTGTCAAAAAACAGAAGGAGCTTGTTACATCCCCATCACTCCACCATCACCTCCCTTTCCTATGGTCATTTACTCAAACATAATAACCCTCTTCTAGAACCCCCCTTGTTCTTCTCCCTCCCTTTCCCAATCTCCAATAATGATGTTGCACCCTCCTTCACTTCCCCCTACTAGATCAAATAAAATGAAGATTATAACCTATTAGTAGTGCTTTCTAAATGATACTTATCTCTAACTTTAGACAATAATTTTAAAATCATATTCCCCCATGAAATTTGACCTCTTCTTGTAGAATGTATCTCTAAACAAGAAGGAATTGTGTGATGAGTATCTTAGTCAAATTGAAGCCTTCTCACCTTCCTCCAAGAAGTCAAACTAAGAAATGCCCACCTAGAGTCTACCTTGAAATTTATTTGGAAAGAGGCCATTTTCCTCCAAAATTCTCATGCCCCTTGGAGAGAAGGGGAGTGAGCAAAGGGTAGTTCTCGGGTTTACTCCATGGCTTACTAAGCATGTCACTGCTAAAGGCAAGGACCTTACACACTATTATGTATGGGCTATGGTATTTATTCATTAACATAATATAGTTGTCATTCTATATATGCTCTCAGTGACTTCAAAGATTGTGCATTTCTTTGGAAATGAATGAATCTGAATTTCCCAACTACTAGTTGGTTTCTATATGGGGACTTAAACTTGGTAGAAGCCATTTAAGGATCACAACTAATAGCCAATCCAAATTATTTTGAGAAGATTTATACTTATGATTCCTTTGTCACAATTATTTTGGTGTGGTGGAACATCTACATGATAAATTTCTTAGCCACTAGCAACATTGGTTCACTTGTTAAAAGTAGATTTTAGATGGACAAAAATTAAGTAGACTAAACCACTTCTATATTTTTATAAATTGTCCTTATCTCTTAATACTCAGGGTATCCTTCTCTAGATTGATCATTACATCACTCTCTCATATCATCACCCCATTCTTACCACACCTCTCTTATAAATTAAATTTCTCTTCCCACTATTCTCCATTATAAACTCAAGATCGTCCACCTCTAGAGCCCTAAATGCAATGCTTCCCTAGTTGTGATTGGGCATTATGTGCCCTTGTATAACAACAATCTCTCTCACAACCCTTTAATTAAATAAACTTTACTCACACAAGGGCACATTATTGTTATGCCTGCTAACCCCATCACTTGAATGAGCGCAAAATGAGAATGCATCCAATTCATATTATTATGAAAAATGTCACATCATCATGTTGATTTGCACAAGTAACCTCTTCTTGTAACAAATTATATTGATTTTTAAACTCTAACATGTAAAAAACTTGAGCAACATACTGGTATTTAACCTAGTATATTTATTGTTGCTCAACATCATTACAAAATGTATGTTGGGCCAAAGTGAAACACTAAAATCTGAGCATTCATCATGAAGGAAAAATTCATACTCAATATTGTTAATCTCACACTCCCATATAACAATCGACCAACACAACTCCCTATCAAAGATGCTAATACATTTAATGTTTACTTCATGCAATTAACCAACATCTTTATTTTTATCATTGGCACAAAATTTAGAACCATAAGTTACCTCTTGTAGATAACAATGTCTCTTGTGGATAACAACATTCTACAAATTATCTCACTATTATAATTTCATTTAGACATATTGTGCCACATATGCTACCAACATTAGAATGGTGACACATTTCCTCTTCCACACTCACTACTATAATACTATCATCATGTGACCCTTTTGAAGCATACTACACGTGAGGAATATTGCATACCTTACACAAAACAAATAGGTTTTCATAAGTGTCCATATGATCACCATCTTCACAATCTTCAAGGGAAAGGTTTTAAATTTGAGAGTCAATAATTGCACTAACATGCATAGTCAAAATTTTATCTTCTAGTACAACTGTACCTACATCATCCTTATACACACAAACATTAGATAGTTTAACATAAAAAATAGAAACAAAAGAGGGACAAATATGAAATAAGACACTAGTATTTTACTCATCCTTTACATCATTTTCATGTATACACTTTGTATAATCAATACCAAGAGCTAACCCATTTACTTGCTTACTTGTATACACGCCTTCCTCCTTATCCACATTGTTGTCACAAACATATGTGTTTTTATTTTAATATGGGTATTACCAGTCTTTAATTAACACCTAAAAATGGTGTTTTTCTTTTAAAATAATAATAAGTTCTCAATGCTGATGGGGATATGATACAAAGGATTGGATGGAATTTTATCATAAGAGTTGATCAATCATGGAAATGGCCCCACACTTAGGATTTCCTAATATTTAAATTTTATTTATCCATGCAACTTGTGAAATGCATATTTAGTACTCTTAAGCCTTACCTTCTTTTCTAATCATATGCCACTCCCATTATATGGATTAGCCTTAGAGAGGATTAAATGATTAAACAATTTAGGGGATATTTTGTTTGATCTCAGCCACTATTCATAGCAAATATATTGAAGTTTGAATCACTATTCTCCCTAGTGGCTTCTATAAATTAGGAAAGTGGGTGCTTTTGAAGCTTTAAGGAATCCAATGATTAACCATTGAAAATTTTAGCATAGATCTAGCTCAAGTTGCAATAATATATTTTAATGAAATATGTTGGTTTTAGAAGATTTCATGTTACAAGAACACCATTTTTCTAATATATTTTAACTTAAAAAAACTAGCAGATTGTAAACCATGTGATCATTGACACCATGTTAAATTAAAAACCTATAATTGATTCAACGATCAAAACTATTGATCTATAAAATAGTCTAAAGAAATTAGTGACTTGTACAAAATTTATAGTGCTCTACAATATTTCTACTTTAAAATAATGTTGCTCAAAAAGACATTAACCTCCTAAAAGAAAACACACCAATCTTATTACATATCAAATAGTAAATAAAAAGATGTAGCAAGCATGTATTATAATATAATATATTTCTAGCCCACCCAGCATAAGAGAAACATCACTCAACAACATAAAATGGATCGACTCACTTGTAGTTTGAGGAGGTGATCCCAACTATTACTCTCCTTCTTCCTTCTTGCCATGCCAATCCAAGAAAATTCTTATGTTTCCTTTTATTTCTTCTTTCACTGTCATGAGCCCTTCTTTTCTTTTCTTTTAGAGAAAAACCTTATGGGAGTAATTAGTATGGCCTACTAGCAAAAATGACTAGTTGGAAGGTGGAGTTTGAGGGTCTTACACTATGCAACTATGATTACACATTATCAGAGAGTTTTAAATTTTTATATTTTGTAAGGTGAGACTGAGACAAATGGTAGAATACACAAATCTTGATATGTGTATCAATAAGTAGATTGCAACTTGAACAGGTAGAAGCAAAATCAAGAGAATGGTAGCACTTTTATTTTCTCTATTAATTTTAGTTAGTTCACTATAATTTTATCGAATGAGAGGAATATCTCAAATATAATTAGAAATCATACCCATGATAAGATTACTAGATCTTCCAAAATATAGCTAGTCATTCCCAAAATATCTCTTAACACTTGCTAAGTGTAGATCCTCATAATGAACTAGACCTCAATAAGGAATCTAATTTATTTCATGAAGTCCATGTAATTTGATATATAAAGATATGAATTTGACACCAAGTTTTGTCCATGTGTAATCAACTAAGCAAGTGGTGGTGTTGACTCCCACAAAATAATAGTTCATTTTTCCTTTTATGTTTACAATTTTGAATTCCTTAGATTTAATACTCTAACACAATAAAATTGTTCTTAAGATAAACATGCACACAAACCCATAATGAAATATATATACATAATTTCAATATGATGTGTGCATCAAATCCCCTCATAAACTTCACCATCAAGATAGTTAGATGTCTTCTCTTCGATGATATTCTCTCTTTATGGCAAGCGAGTTTCAAGTTTTTGTTGCGCTCACATAAACAACAAAAGAGTAGTTAGTCATTATCAATAATTGCAAAGTGTGTGACCTTGGTCTCCTTGTGTTGTGCAGCACAATGCTTGGGTTCGTGAAATGGCTTAATTGCCTCCTATGGATTCATTAACTTTAGTGGTTGTTGTAGACACCTAAATTAGGACACTTGATTTATCTAAATTTATCCCCTTTCGTCTAAGCATCCCCTTATTTGCATTAGTTAAGTAATATCACTATTATTTAATTAATATCCTTAATTTTGTCAAATCCCTAAGGTATTTAATTAATAAATAAATACCTTATCTATTTAATCCTCATTTTCATCAAATAGATTAAATAAATATGACATTTATTTAATTTCTCATATGTCACATCCTCCATCAATTTTATCTTATCATAATCCATCTTCTAATCTCATCATTAGGGATGTGCACATGCCTAATCCATCCTCCAACTTTTGCAAGTTGGCCTCTAATCTCTCTTAGCCACCTAACCCTCCTCTAATCTTTCATTAACTAGCTAAATCAACCTCTCAGGGAATTTTTAATTCGTTTTATCCTTCCAAGGAATATTAAATTCTTTTTACTCTTCCCCATGTAATCTTTGACTTGTCACATCAAGTCACATGTGAAATCTAACCCTCTTCTAATCATAATTAATTAGTCTAATCGAGTACTTGCACAACCTTAATCACTTCATGTCACTTAATTGAGTCAACCCTATTATATGCTTTCTCTTTTTGGACAAGGCATCTCCATTCCCTATGTGAATTTTTAATTCACATTTAATCCCCCAAGGCATTTAAAGGAATTTTAGATTCCTTCTCTCATCCCCATGAGAATATTTGAGAAATTTTTAATTCCCCACATGTCCTTTCACCCACATGGGGACAAGTACCTCCTTTATGAGGAGATTTTGTCCAATCCCAAGGTACTATGTACCCCTCTCCATGTCATGTACTATCCTTCCACCTCATGCGCACATCACCTTTTTTAAGCCATATCACATGCCACATGTCAAGATGTGAGGGCTTGTGAGTTCTCAACTCAACTTAGCCCTACATCTTGATCTTGGTGGCTCAATCTTGACCGTCCATTTCCCTAGAGAATTCTAAAATCTCTATAAATACCCACTATTTTCTCTCATTTTGGAGAGATCATGCATTGTAACCAAACTCTTGCAAAAAATTTCTAGAATCCATACTTAGCCATTTTCACACTTGCATGCACTTTCATCCATTATCATATCATCACCTAGCTTGCATCTTGTGCCATCCCAGGAGCATACAACACCGACGATCGAAGGGCCAACCAAAGGATTGATTCGACACAAGGTAAAAAGTTTCATTTGTTGCCTTTATTTTGTGTTGAATCCAACTAGGCTAATCTTGAGGTGTAGGTTGTTTTTAGTGTTATTTGCACTCTTTTACTTGCTGCTCATTTTCTAGCACCTATTCTCGACCTATCATAGTTGTATTGGGCATTAACAGGTTGATCTTTTGATGCAATAACAACCATCTATGCAACAATTGGTATCAAACCCTGGGTCACAGGTTTGAACTCCTCACTTGCACTAGGGGGGTTGTTGCAAGGTGTGCTCCCTTGGTCTCCTTGTGTTGTGCAGCGTAGCGCTTGGGTTTGTGACATGGCTTAACCACCTCCCATGGATTCATCAACTCTAGTAGTTGTATTGAGCATTAGCAAGTCGATCTTTTAGTGCAATGACAAGAGTCTATGTAACATGAATAATAATATTTCTTTAGTTTTGAAATAGAGAAAAATAGGTTTGGGTTCACACACATAGGGTTTTATACTAAATTTGGAATGTTTCACCAAACTTACTATAAATAACAAGGGTAAAGTGGGGTGTAATGAACCTACATATTTTCTATTTCATTCAGGAAATGAGATCCTCTAAGATAGAATTAACTTTCAGCCCTTGGGTGAGTCAATTCTACGAAAGATCTAACAATTTCCTTCATGTGTGTTGATGGGGTAAATATGACTAAAATTCACTCTTGGGAAACACACTAAAAATAGTAAATCAACTCAAAAATGCAAGCTAACACTTGGATCTTGTATATTAAGCATAAAACTAAGAGAATCCGCAACTTTCCTTCAAATTTGTGAAATCAAAATCATTATAAAAATGTCATCAAAAATGTTGCAAGGTGTCTTGTTGATAGAAACAATGGTAAAAATGAATGAATAGGGGTTTTTGGAGAGATTAAAATTTCCAAATGACCTCAAATGTATGATCTAAGACTTCATTTGTGTAGATGCAACATAACTCTAACACAAACAGTCAAATTTATGCAAATTGGATGAGTGGAAGACACTTAAAACTTACCTCAAAATATGTTGCAGAGTGTACAAAAATAATTGTAAAGTGTCCAAGATTTCCTCTGTCCAAAAATGGCGAATGGGTCCTGAGATGGATTTTTGAACTGAATTTCTGGGAGGCTCTGAAGATAGATTTGAGATGCAATTTCCCACTGGTTTCATGCAAAAATGACAAAAATGAGCTTGGGATCTCAGTTTCCATGAGATGACAATTTTTCTTGCAACTTTGAAACTTTTAAAATTTTTGCAATTTTATGCTTTAGAGACCTCCAATCTTCAATTTTCCTTCAACCTAAAATCTACAACACAAACACAAGAGGGGATTTTTTTTTTGTTTTTGGTGAATGGAGGTTTTCCTTGGTCGAACCCCATTTTGGTAATTAAACCTTGAAATGAAATGAAATAGCATGAAAGAAATGATGAATGAACAACCCAATGTTGCAACTCACCAAACCCTTGAATGAACATTTGAAGGATTGAAATATTGATGTTGATCTTACATGAAATGGCTTCAATGTTGTATAGGAGTAAATTTGCACCCCTTATGAAAATTCCCCTTTTGCCTTTCCCCACTTTAGAAAGCCAAGTTCGAAGGCTAAATTACGCATAATCTCATTGCCTTCGTCCCACTTGGCACCTATTTTGAGCGTCAGTGGGGGAATTTCTGCTGGAGGACTCGCATGGTGCGCAGACGTCCATGTGACACACTTACATCCCCAGCAAATTCTTGCGGTTGGAGCCAACAGAGGCAATACACTTCTCATTGGAAGTCAACTGGTAATGCCCCCTTTAGCCGACTGACCCAAATATGGTCTTTTTCTTCATCTCTCCTTCAAATTCCCTCCTTTTACATACTTCACAACTTCTTTTGCATCTCTTCAAGCAATCTTCAAGCATTCTAGCAGCACTTTTGCACTCCATAGTAATAACAACATCACTCCATCAATTCAGTAGAGCAAGTGTGGGACAACACCATTGCAACAAAGGCTTGAGTTCCTCTCATTCTCTCATCCATTAGCCTTGAGTGCTCTTGGTGGAGGTGGTAAGCTTCCCACTCCTCTCCTCTATTACTTGGTTGAGTAAGCACATTTATTGTTTTGAAGTGTTTTAGTGTTCTTTATTGTATTCCTTTCTTTATCATACTATTTCTCTATTGTTGCAAACTTGGTTGTCTGTGGAGGTGGAAACACCAAAGAAGGGGTCTGACTGAAGCAAACCCCTTAATAGCCCCAACCAAATTTCCCTCTTCTTTGTGTGTAGGTGGGTGTGCTTCTGGGAGCTAGTTGGTGAATGAATTCCTTTGTGAGATCATTCTTGTCACCCTAACTCTTGTGTTTTTACTTTATCACATTAGAGCATATTTCATTTACTTCATAACATTGTTTTGGCCCTTTAGAAGTAGTTAGTTGGGTTGTTAGCTTGCTTTCTAGAGTTCGACCTTGTCTCTTTAGTTGTCTGGTTGTACGAATGCCAATGCACTTAAGAGACGTCAGTGCACTGCACTATCATCCTGGGACCATGCTTTCGTCCTCAGGCATAGAGCTTCTTGAGACGTAGTGTTGAACCCAAAAAATGGCTCGCCTAGCTCTATTCTGTATTTTGGGTTTGTAGAGTGATTGGAGGACCTTATAGTCATCATAATTCTCGTCCCCCATTTCCTAGCACCCCACTAAGCTAAGGTAAGTTCTAGGGCATCCTTCCGCTCTTGGCTCTTCATGACTTGGGGCCTTGAACTTGTTGGTTCCTCTCTCTGACATTTTTGGTGAACCCAATGTGAACCATTTTGGTTTCGTTTTGTGATATTGACAGTTCCTTTCCTCGTACTCTAGGAGTGTTGCAAGTGCGAGTGTTGTAAGGTTGTTGCCTTACAACCCAACTTGTGACCCCTAGTTGGCATAGTTGGAACATTCTGAAGGTGTTGCATAACAAAACCTTAATTGGGTCATCATCTTATCCTTTAAGCTTTAGGGACTCTATGAAAGTATCGTCTAGTGTACGTAAACCTATCCCCTCTACATAGCCTATGGATAGTGATACTAGTATAACCTTCACTTCACAGGACCTACCAATGGGTTTTAATAGGGAACCATCTCCTCTCTACATCCCTGCATGGATCAATGGAAAAATCGTAGCGAGTGTTCTTGTTGATCCAACGCCACAAGTAAACATCATAACTGAGGAGATCATGTTGATTAACTTTTAACATAAAGATGGGTACAATGCACCTGTGAGCACTATCTGCACGCATGACGGGCTTTTCGTGCCCCCTTTGGGTAGTATTGTCCTGTCTGTCTCGGTTGGACCTAAATTTGTGAAATTCATGTTTGATATTATCCCTGAGTCTGAACTCTTTAGAGTGAATTTGGGTATCCCTTGGTTAGTGGCTTGAACACGATACCCTCAATCATGCATAAATGTCTAAAATTTATCCACGGGGGTTCCATGCATGTAATTCACAACACCAATTATAAACCGCCAGTTACTCTTGGTACTTACTCCTTAAACCACTCTTGCCTTGCCCATTGGTCCTCTCCCACCTAGGATGGACAACCTGCACTGAACGTATCAAAATTATAAGAAAGAATGCCTGAGGCCAAAAGTGAGATACCCTTTGTCGCCTTATGTTATTTAACATAGGGCTTGCTTAAAAGCTGACAACGATGCCACTAAGGCATGTAGGAAGGAAGAAGAGAAGTGGTCTCGAGATCCTCCTTCTTCCCCTTCTTTTGGTCAGTATGATGCTTCTTTTCACTCTATTGTGATTCCATCAGATTTTGTTTTGTGCTTGCTAGAGAATCCTACGATGCCCACTTGGAAAAAGCCCAAGTGTCCCACGTTTGACCTTCTTGTTCTACCCACGGAGCCTAGGCCTATTTGGTATAGCAGGAAGAAAGTCTCTCGTGGAGAGTCCTCTTTTTCTTGACCTTTGTGGCCTCCTACCGCTCCTACTCCCAAAGTAGTGAACGAGAGAGGCCCACTACCAAGGCACTTGAGTCGAATCCCCCTACTACTTCTCAACCTACTCCTCCTACTCCCATGCAAGAATTCATTCCTTTGCCAAAAATGACTATAGTGGACGTTCTCATGGTCAAGCAAGAGCCCTTCATTCCTTTGCAACCTCTAGCCTCCAATTCAAAGAGTCATAGAAATTGCCTTGTGCATGAGCACACGCACCAGTGAAAGGCTCTTCTAACTGAGCAGGTCACCTCATAGAGGAAGGAAGAAGAGATGACCATCCCTACTTCAGGGTCTCCTGTAGCGTCTTCCTCTCCCCTTCCCTCTGCTTCTCTTTAGTCTAGTTCTGCATTGCTTTCAAATTTTGTTGTGAGTATGAATGCACCTGACCCCAAGGGGATACAAGTGTTCATCACTCCTTCGGTGGAGCCACCTTTGCTAATGTTTGTTCTAGATATCTCGCCTTACCCGAAGCCCATGGATATGGCTAACACCTAGGTCATATCCACTATGATTTTTTCCTCCTCTCCCTCCACACCTCTAGCCTCGTCTATGGGGAGTTTTCCTCCTTCGATGAAGCAAAAGGTGGAGTGCAGTCCTTCTAGCAATGGAGGACATAAGAAGATCCCACCTTCTCCAAAAGGTGTCCCCATGTGCTAACTTGTTCTATCCTAGTGATTGAACCAATCCTAACTTCCCCCGAGTTTGTCACCGCTCTCGAGTTGTTCGGCAAGCCCAACGATGAATCTCAAGCGCAACTTACCTCATCTATTGAAGTTAAACATGGCACTCTTGTAGGGTGCATGTTTAAATTTATGGATGAAGTTTCAGCCTTGTCAATAATCTTCTTGAAATCGTTGACCCTAGCTCCACAAGAGCTCGGCGAAGAAGACCTTGTAGGGCCCTATTCCTTAGCCCTTATTGCAGGAGGGCTAGATGCTCCTCCTCTTAACATCCAACCACTATAGACTCATCCTCCTTCCCCCTACGATGACCTAGAGTGGGAAGCAGATGACCTCTTGGTTGATCAGTGTTAGGAGGAGACCTTTTCTTGATCTTTAGATTAGATGTATGTGTGTGTGTTGTGATGTGTTCCCCCATGATAATGCTATGTGTGTCTGGATGACCCTTTTCACCCCTGTTGGTGCTTGGCTATAGGCATATTTTTTGTGTCGTAAACCTTCTTCTATTTGTATCATCATTCTTCCATGTTTGTGCTTGATTTCAGTAAATTGGGTACGATGCAAAGCATTCAGGGCATTTAGGCTTCCCTTCCATGTTGTCCCAATTTTTTATTTTTACTTTGTCTTCCTGTGCATTCTTCACATGGCCTAATATAGTAGGGGGTTGACGACAGTTCATTTATATACTATTACTATACATATATATATATATATATATATATATATATATATATATATATATATATATATATATATATTTATGAGCAATTCTGACCCAAAAATATCAGGCTACCCCTGTGCCCTTTGTTTGTGTTTTTCTCTTTTCTTTCTCTTTATCTCCCTCTCTTCTTTGCTTGAGTTTTCCCTCTCATTTGTGACAATGACGCTTCTTCAAAATTTCAATTTTAAAGAAAATGCATTCGTTGCCAATGAATCTTTTCTCGAAAATCTTTGTAAACCTTTCTTCAGAATCACATTCTTAACTTGGAACCCTAACAAAACATGTTTCCTTCAGATCATGGGTTCGTAAAGAAATACTTGAAAACCTTCCTCCGAAATGGAACAAATTTGACCTTCCCCTCGTATGGGGGCATGTTCTCCCTTTCAAATTCCTTGATGAAGTGAACATATTTCAAAAGGATTCCTTCATGATGGATCAATTTGAGAAAGGAAACATATGTTTTTGAACTGTGCATCCCTTGAGTGGACCTCCTCTTCATGACGGGTTCCTGAGGGACCCCTTTGAAAGTTTTCCAACTCATCGACGGTCTGCGCAACTATCCACTTACTTGCCTACATGGTCACTTTTTGACTCTATGGAGTCCACTTTTCTAGGTTTCCTCCATGCAAGAGATCTTAGGGGATACCTCCTTGCATGTATGAGAACCTATAGGGCACTTCCTTTGAGCTTCCTCCATGCGAGAGATCTTGGGGGCGGCTGCCTTGCAAGTTTACGGATCTATAAGACGCTTTCTTGGGTTTCCTCCATGTGAGAGATCTTGAAGGACACCTTCCCTACAAGTCTGTAGGTTTGTAGGGCGCTTTTCTAGCTTCCTCCATGTGAGAGATCTTGGAGGATGCTTCCTTGTAGATATGCAGGTTTGTAAGGTGCTTTCTGGGTATCCTCCATGTGAGAGTTCTTGGGGGAGACCTTCCTTGCAAGTTTGTGGGCCTGTAAGGCACTTAATTCAATGGGGCTTCTTTCATGTGAGAGATCTTGGGGGTCACCTCCGTGCAAGTTTATGGACCTGTAAGATGCTTTCTTTCTTCAACTTCATAGTTCTGAGAAGCTATGGAGTCCTTCGCTTGTCCTGCACCTTCAGGTTTGTCAAATCATGGTCTACTTCCTCGATGGTTTAGGTATACACTTCTAACCTTACTCTTCTTTGATCTACTTTACCGAAGCACTCATCAGTATTTGTGCTCGCTAAAGTGGGAGAAAAATTTATAGGAGTAAATTTTCACCCCTTATGCAAATTCCCCTTTTGCCTTTCCCCACTTTAGAAAACCAAGTTCAGAGGCTAAATTACACATAAGCCCACTACCTTCATCCCACTTGGCACCTATTTTCAGTGTCGGTGGGGGAATTTATGTTAGAGATTCCTGTGTGGCACGCAGACGTCCATGGGACGCACTTATGTCCTTGGAAAATCCTACGGATGGAGCCAGTAGAGGCATTACATTTCTCATTGGCAGTCGACTTGTAATGCCCCCTTTAGCTGATCGACTTGAATATGGTCGTTTTCTTCGTCTCTCCTTCAAATTCCCTCCTTTTACATGCTTCACAACTTATTTTGCATCTCTTCAAGCATTCTAGCAACACTTTTTGCACTCCACAACATCAACAACATCACTCCATCACTTTAGTAGAGCAAGTGTGGGACAACACCATTGCAACAAAGGCTTGAGTTCCTTTAATTCTCTCCTCAATTAGCCTTGAGTGCTCTTGGTGGAGGTGGTAAGCTTCCCACTCCTCTCCTATATTACTTGATTGAGTAAGCACAATTACTGTTTTGAAGTGTTTGTGTTCTTTATTATATTCCTTTCTTTATCATACTATTTCTCCATTATTGCAAACTTGGTTGTCCATGGAGGTGGAAACACCAAAGCAAGGGTCTGACTGAGGCAAACCCCTTCACAACCCCAACCAAATTTCCCTCTTCTTTGTGTGTAGGTGGATTTTCTTCTAGGATCTAGTTGGTGAAAAAATTCCTGTGAGATAATTATTTCCACCCTAACTCTTGTGTTTTTACTTTATCGCATTAGAGCATATTTTGTTAACTTCATAACATTGTTTTTTCCCCTTAGAAGTAGTTAGTTGGGTCATTAGCTTGTTTTCTAGAGTTCAACCTTGTCTCTTTAGTTGTCTGGTCAAACAAATGCCAATGCATTTGAGAGATGCCAACGCGTCACGCTTTCATGATGGGACCACGCTTTCATCTTCGGGCAGAGAGCTTCCTAAGACGTAGTGTTGAACCCAAAAAATGGCTCACCTAGCCCTGTTCTGTATTTTGGGTCTATAAAGTGATTGAAGGACCTTATAGTCCTCATCATTCTGATCCTGCATTTCCTAACACCAGACTAAGTCAAGAGGAAAGTTAGGGCAACCTTTCACTTTTGGCTCTCCATGACTTGGGGCCTTGAATGTGGTTGGTCCCCCTCTCTTACAAATGTTAGTGTATTTTGATGCTTGAATATTGCTTTGAATATTTGAATCGAATGATTGAAACCTACATCACAATGTTAGCTCCAAAAACATGCATGAATGAATATAACTTTGATATAATGCTTTGATCTTGATTACCGCAACAAATGCTTGATAATTCTGCTCTTGAATTCTCTAGACAATAATATAAGTTCTTATGAAAGTTCTCTCAATTGTGCTCTTGAAATCTAATGTTAATTTGATAAAATGACCTTTTATTTTTAGATATTTATCCTTAATTTCCTAAAAATTAAACATTACAAGCCAACATTTGAAATTTGAATTTGGGATGATAAATTTTTTTCCAAAACATGTTTTAAAAATGGGTTCTAAAGCCTAGGGAGGATCCACCAATTCCCTATTCCTGGAACACACACTGCTCAAGGTAAAGTGTTGGAATTACTTATTATTGGGTTTTCCCTTCGAAAAATATAATTTATTAGGCTTGTAGATGTAAAATAGGGCTTATTAAGGCATAATTAAGCTCAATTTAATTAAAAGGGCCCAAAAAAGTGTGAAAATGTAAATGGATACATTTTTCAACACTAAATTAAGGCATTATTAAGTCCATTTTAACTAGGAGATCCCAAACAAGTGTGAAAAATGTAAAGGGATACATTTTCTACACTAAATTTAGCCCCCACTTTAGTGAGAGGATGACTTTGTGTCAAACTCACACTAAAGTAGGAAAATATGTGTCAAGAGGGGTCCAAGTGTACAAATGTTGAGGGGATAGGATGACAAAAATCAAGGAGGTTGCGCAAGCCCCCAAGATCTAAGATCCCATGTCAAACCAACATAAGCACAAAGGGACACACACAAGATGTATGATACATAACAACAAGACAAGATACAAAAACATACAATGGCAAAATTGATGCAAAGAGGAAAGAAAGATGGACTAGAAAGTTGTATTATGCCACATCCATCCAACACATGGCTCTTCAAGCAAGCAAGTTGTGTTATGCTCAGTGGCCATGAAAAACACAAAGGACCCACAAGCAAGCAAGTTGTGTTATTCTAGGTGGCCTTTTAGAAAAATATGCTCACAAGGGCTAGTGAAATCTATCATCCACTAGGTGAGTCCCCCAAAAGTGGCTAAGTGAGAAAGTCATGCCTCTATCTAGGCTCTCACCGTACAATGAGAAATTCACACTAGGTTTATAGGCTCCCATTCTTTGATCTTGATTACTGCATGAATGAATGAATATAACTTTGATATAATGCTTTGATCTTGATTACTGCAACAAATGCTTGATAATTCTGCTCTTGAATTCTCTTGACAATAATATAAGTTCTTGTGAAAGTTCTCTCAATTGTGCTCTTGAAATCTAATGTTAATTTGATAAAATGGCCTTTTATTTCTAGATATTTATCCTTAATTCCTAAAAATTAAAGAGATATTATGCTTCTAAGAAGGATTGGCTTCTTCACGAGAACACAAATCCTTTTTAAATTTCTTAAAGTTACGCATCTTCCTCTCATGAGGGATGGGAATTGAAGAGCCCCCATCACCAACATGGGGTTATGCTATTGATGTAGAACCAAGTTGAGAAGATGAAACACAAGGGTCTTTGGGTCTAGATTGTGAGATTTTGTAATCTCCCATAAAGGATGGTGTAAAATCTAATGAACCCCAATCATCCATAAAACATATGATTGAAAATGAATTGTTTATATATGACTCTTTGGACTTTGAGGGTGAGATTTTGGACTCTTCTTTGAAACAAGGTTTAAAATCTAATGACCCCCAATTATCACATAAGAGTTTTGTTATAGGTGAAAGAAAATTAGGATCACCATCAACTTGTATAGGATCTACCTTTGGAGTTGGAATAAAAGTATTAGGGGAGTTGGAAGTGTCATAATCATGTTGAACTTGTGAATTATAACTTTGTTCATCTACTTCAACCATGTATATCTTATTGTTGTATTCAAAATTCATTGCATGGTGAAGAGTAGATGGGACTCCTTTCATAGCATGAATCCATGGTCTCCCTATGAGAAGGTTGTATGAAAGAGGTCCTAGCATTATATAGATAGGGGTAGGAAAAACTACAGGTTTGACCTCAATAGGTAATGTGATCATTCCTAACAGTTGCCTATTAACATTGTCAAATCCATGAATATTAACATCATTAAGTTGAATAAGCTTCTTTCCCACACCAATTTTATCTAGGAGATCAATGCTACAAACATTGAGACCTTCTCCATTGTCTATGAGGGTGTGTCTAACTGTAGTTTCATTAATGATCACTTTTATTATTAAGGCCTCATGTTTATTTTGGATCTCAAGCGAGGGTAATTTATGTTGAGGGAATGTGATATCAAACTTTGTCAGTTGAAAATAATCAAATGAGGTTGCTACATCATTCAATTTAATAGAATAATGCATATCGTTCTTCTCTTTTTTTAATGACCATGTTGCAAGCCCATTCCTATGCCATTACTCAACACCTCCAACACATGGTCAAGGGATGCCATACTTCTTTAATGGAATGGTAGGGGACTATCTTTATTTATGACACCCCAATTCCTCACCAATAAAGGACCGCATAGGAAGTCCATATGCAACCCATAAATCAATATATGCATCTTCTACCATCCTCTTTCTTATCAAGGGAACCATACCTATACCATTACTTAATGTTGAAAAATAGGATAAAACTTTATAGTGAAACTATGTAGATAACTTTATGCATCCAAATAAACTGATAACAAAAAATCATAGATGAAAATAGATTACAATAGAGATGTAAACCATAACTCAAGAATTACGTGGAGAAACCCTTTCAAGAAAAACTCCACAGCCAAAGAGATTTGAGACTTGTATTAATCCTTCAAATGAGTTACATCAATACAACTTCTCCCTCTAAATCACTGCAACACTTCATTGCTTCAAAAGCCTACAACTTAACTTATTTTTCCTTCAACTCAAGCACTAAATATATAGGCATGAGAGAAAACACAAATAAAGAATGGTTCCTAAAATCATCTAGGTATAAATCACAAAGAAAAGAAACTTCCTCTTCCACCTTGTGATTTTATCCATTTTTTTAGTAATGTGCACATGCAACTAATAAATTTGATTTATCTTTTTTCAAGCTTACATTTAACTTTCCCTTTTTTCATGCTCTTTCTAATTTGACAATTTAAAAAAATTTGCAAGTTGTCATAGTTGCATTTACCAATGTTCATGACAACTAAAAGATAATTACAAATTGATAATTAACAAGTTAAAAAGAAAGCAAGGTTGAGACATTTTCTCAACATGAACTCCCACTTGTTGAACACCTTGCACAAAGCATGAAGGGAAACTGAATAAATCAAGCTATAGAAGAAGTGAGGGCCATGGCCTCTCTACACCAACTAAATTTTTATGTGCTCACTAGTTTAGTAAGAGAATCTACAACATATGACTCTACCACTCTCAATAATTTCCCAAAAAAAGTGATACTGAAAATCTATGTGCTTTGTGTGAGCATGATACATTGGGTTTTTAGCCAAACAGATGGCACTTTGACTGTCACATCTAATTCTTACTATTTACACTGAAATTCAATACCTGAACATAATCTATCTAACCATTTTGCCTCCTTACAAGCATGTGTCACAACCATGTACTCTACTTTTGTAGTGGACAATGAAATTGTAGGTTGTCTTTTGTTCATCCAACTAACTGCTCCTCCAAACAAAGTAAAGACATAACCACTTGTAGACCTTCTACAATCTAGATCACCTGTATAATCTGAATCAACAAAACCATGTAAATCAATCACCCTGCTCATATCAAAAGATCCATGATAACAAATAAAATGGTTATAAGTCCCACATAAATATTTGGAAACCATTTTCACATAAGTCCAATTCTCTTTACTAGGATTTTCCATAAATCTACTAAAAACTCCCATTGCTTGGGCAATATCAAGGTTGTACAAATCATAGCATACATAAGGCTTCCTACAACACTAGCATATGAAACTTTATACATCTCCTCAAGTTCATTATCTATCTTAGGAAATTGTTGTAGAGATAGCTTAGTGCCAACTGGAAAGGGAATACTAACTGGTTTACAATCATGCATGCCAAAAAACTACAAAATAATGTTAACATACTTCTTTTGATTTAACCATAATTTTTTGTTAACTTGATCCCTATTGATTTCCATATCCAAGATATTTTTTGCAACCCCTAAATCTATTTGTAAGAGAGAGGGACCAACCACGTCAAGGCTCTAGGTCAAGGAGAGCTGAGAGCACTTACCTTACTCTAAAGGGGTGTTTCAGAAAGGGATCGAGAATGATGAGGACTATAAAGTACTTCAATCACCCTTCAGACCTGAAATCCAAGTTTAGGCAATTTAGTACCTGACAGTTCTCTATTTGAGGATAGTAGCACAGTTCTGGGATGACAATGTGGCATGTTGACATCTCTCAGGCACGTTGGTGTTTGTACGACCAAAGGACATGAAGTACAATATAAACTGCCAAAAAACAAACTAACAACCTAGCTAGTTATTCTTAAGGGAACAAAACAAAACAATAAAGTACAAAAAGTACAAATGAAGGTGATAAAGTAGATAGATAAAAGCTAGAGTGACGAAAATGATCTCACTAATGTGCTAGTTCACTAGCTGGCTCCAAATGCATGTTCACCTACACACAAGAAAGAGGGAAAAATTGTTGGGGCTGTTTAGGGGCCTACCTCAGTTAGACCCCCGTTTTGGTGTTTCCACCTCCATGGACAACTAGATAGCAATGAGATAGAAATATGCGATAAAGAAGTAAAGAAAGTAGAGAGTGCAATAACACTACAAAACAATAAAGTGATACTCAACCAAATCACAAAGGAGAGGAGCGAAGTGTTACCATCTCCACCCAAAAGCTCACTAGCCAATGGAGGAGAACACAAACTTGATATAGTCACCACAACTGCAACTGTGATGAAGGGAGGTCTCGCAAGACCCCAAGCCCACGCTGCTATGGCTTGCTTCACACTTGCTATGTGGAGTTTATGGAGTGTTGTTGCTGCAATGGAGTGTTGAAGTGTTGCTTGGAAGTGAAGTGAAGTGTTTGAGAGTGAAAAAGAATTCAAGAGATTGTGAAGAGATTGCAAGAGAGTCAAATGAGATGAATATGGATGAATTTGAAGGAGAAGAGGGAAGAATCTACCATTTTTGGGGTTGGTTGGTTGAAGAGGGATGTTACAAATCAACCCCAATCAAAAGTGTAATTCATTAGAGATGACAGCGTGTTGTGTGGATGTTTGCATGCCGCGTGTGTATCTCTGACAAAAATTCTCTCACCAACACAACGGTCAGATGCCAAGTGGAAGAAAGACAATTGGGTGATGTCAAATTTTGCCTTTAGATTTGATTTTCTAAGGTGAAGGTATGTGAAATGAGAATTTGCGTAAGGGGTGAAAATTTTCTCTTGTACATTTCCCCCCACTTTAGTGAGCATGAATACTAATGAGTGCTTCAGTAAAGTAGATCAAAGAGTTAGTAGGGTTAGAAATTTATACCTAAACCTTTAAGGAAGTAGACCGCAATCTGGCGAGCTTGAAAGCACATGGTAGGCAAAGGACTTCGTAGGTATGTTGCCTAAGGAGTTTCAAACAAAAAGACTTTATAGCCCCATAGAACTATGAAGTTTCACAAGGTACACTGAAGGCCCTCAGAGCAATGATGGAAAAATCCCGCAGGATGAAAGTGTTGATGGGTGTTTTAGCACTTTCTCAACATAGGTAATGCATGCATACATCACCTCTCTTGAAAGAAAATTTCCTACAAGTACATTGTAGTAAACTATCCCAAGTTTTTGAAGCTCGGGTCATGACAGTGCTTGGAATACCTCAGTAGTTTTCATGTCATTTTCTAGTAATCACAAGGAAGCCTTATGTATGTTAAGTTGGAAGGGAATTGGTTCTTTGAATGGAGTTTATAAGATTTTGAAATGTTGTTCTATTGCTGCAAGTTTAGGACAATAGTCTAAAACTCTACTTTTATCATCATATTTGGCTTTACAATGTGCAATGATGCTTGAACTTGTCTAAATTACTATTTAAAAGAACAGTCAAAAGGGAAGGGAAAGAAGGAAGTTCCTAGATCTGAAACTAGTGATGAACAGTGATAATGGAGGATGCTATAGTGGACAACCTTCCTAAATCTAAGTTCCACTTAACCAAATCAACTCACAGTCTCATGAAACCAATGCAATCTTCTAAGGTCTTCAGATTTTCAACCATTCATTCACCATAAAGCATGAAGAAAAGATAGAATTTAAGTGCAACACTCAATTCATGTTCAGACTAGATTTACACTGCTATTTATCATCAACAAGGAAGGGCATCAACATAGCAAAATTCTTCAACAACAATGAAAAACATTAACTAATCTACTAAATCATGCAAAAATCATAGAACAACAAAGTAAATCTACTCAAATCTATTGACTATGAGGAGATTAGTCATGGAATATGGATGAAACTCAAGAATCCACCAAAAGCAATGAATTTCTATTAGAATTTCAGCAACATGTCTTTACAAAAACTCAACTCTCCCTTGAAAATGAGAGGAGACCCCCTATTTATAGTGTCCAAAAAGCAAAATGAATGGCCAAGATTCAATCTCATTGTGTGGCCAAGATTCACTACAAATTAGGGTTTCACCTACCCCCTAATATTTTACAATATAAAATACATCTTTTTTCTTCTAGCCTAATTTGTCTTCTAATGGCTAGCACTGTAGCACTTTTGTCTTTTAGCTGATTTCTCTTTTGCTGCAATTATACCATGAGGAACTCATCATCTATGATTGGATTTCCTTCACTTTTCTTCATAGTAGCATACTCTACAAATTTTCCAATCAACGTTTGGAGCTTATTCCACTCCATTATATCAAATTGGAGCACTTGGAAGTTCAACTTCCTAGACTTGCTGACCTAATCACATCCCAATCTTTATCACATTTTGGCATATTCTTTATCACTTGCTCAAATTAAGTGAAGGCTCGAGCAGCAAAATCCATAAAGTCTAGTGTTAGTATATATGTGGCTCCATTCTCCATCTTCTTATGGAAGTATGGCTTTATTTTCTCTAGGTCCAGCTTGATGGAGGGCATGTCATAATTCGTCATCAACTTTAGGTACTCCTCATAGGCCGTTTTGATTTCCTTAGCCAAATCAATGTCAAGCTCCACTTCATGGAGCACTCGTTCCAAGATTTATTTCCTATGATCAAGGCCAAATTTCCATTTTTCCATGAGCTAATGATCATCCTTCACCAGTGCCAACTCCTTTTCCCATGTTCTTTTGGGCATCCTGAGGATAGCCTCAATTTAAGGATATGTATTTTTATAGAGCTCTGGGAAGTCAGTGCAAAATTTCCTTGTTCCCTCAAGTTGCTTTTGCACCTCATGGAACTTATTGGTAATTCTAATAGTGCAGCTGATGCCCATATTTCCATTGTATACCACTCGTCAAAACCAATCTTTAGTGGCCTTGGTCCAATTTTTCCTCCTTTCTAACTTGTTGATATGATCTTTGGATGACAACTGGGGTGGGGTCGATGAGGTTGTTGGCAGTTCTTTAGCAGATGACCATTGTTGTATGTAGGTCATTAAATTTGCCACTTGTGCTTTTAATTTCTCCTTAGAGGATTTTTCCTTATTCATTTGATGCACAATAGTAGCAACAGATCCCTGAAGATGATCGATTTTCTTTTCTCAGGTGGATGTCCCCAAGTCAATAGTGGATATGTTATAACCGACTCCCTCGTTCTTATCTGTCATTGGAGTAGCTATTTGAACTGTCCTTGATCCTGAGGCATCCATCATTATATGGGATCTAACCCTTGGTTTCTTTTCCTTCTTTGTCCCTATCTGTGCTCAAGCTAGGATGGCTTCTAACCTCTCTTTTAGATCCATAAGGACAAGGGCCTTCTTTATAGTTGATTTTCTAGCCACTCAGGCATATAGGATCCCTCCTTTGGTGACTCATGTTCACCTTCTTCCCTTTTGGCATGTTGTATTTCCATTTCTTCATGGCCTAGAGCCTCTTGTTTTGTCTTTTCTTCCTCTTCTTCATTCTAATCTCGAATGAATATAGCCTTTCCCTCTGGAGATTCAGTGGTGGCTATGTTTTCCTTAGGGATATCTTCCCCTTCTGATGCCTTATCTTCTTCTTCTTTCCCATGTTCTTCATGGTGTTCTGCTTCCGATATTTTTTCTTGCTTCAACCTCTTTTTTAGGCTTATCTTTTTCTTTCTTTTCCTCTTTCTTTTCTTCTTCTTCTTCCCCTGAAGGAGGCATCTCTTTATCACGTTTAGGGCTCTTATCTTGTTCACCAGTTGGAGGTTCCATGGTTACCTCCATTTCTCCATTTGTTTATTTCTTCTCTTTAGAGGGTTGCTTCTCAAATTCCTCCCCAACATCCCTAAGTTGTTGGGCCAACTCTTCCTCAAGTTCTTGATCAAAAGTTTCTACAATATATTTGGCGCTAGGATCCTCAATATCTTCTTTGGAAGATTGTGTTTCCTCTTCCTCATGCACCACCTCATCAATTATTAGATGTTGATGTATACACCTAAAATCGATCAAGACAATTAATTAATTAAATACTAGTTATTTAATTAATGACCCCTTTTATTTCATCTACTTATAAATAAATTCTCAATTTATTTATATAGTTCACACTTTTCTAAATTATTCACCTGAAACCACATTCTTCTAAATTTAATTAAATAAACAAATGTCAATAGTTTGTTTAATTAAATATCTTCTCGCTAAGTTTGAATAATTCCAAATTCAAATTTAGTCACATGTCTACAACACTTTTTGCAACCTCATCAAGTGTCACATGTATTTAAATATGACTAATATTTAAATTACCATATTCTCAACCAATTCTAAAACAAACTTTGGATACTTGGAAATCTCACACAATTTATTCTCTCATACATTTGGCATGTTGCCCTTGGTCAAGGGAACATCCTCCATGATTCTTCCATCTCCACCGTTCATCTCTCATGTTGAAATCTCGACCGTTGGTTGTTGCCACATCACAAGATGATTTGGAATTCCTATAAAGATAAGCCCATTCTAACACATTTTACAACACATCTTTGAGTAAACTTATTATGTAGAAATCATTTTGGAGCATTTAAGTATTTTGAGCATTTAGAGCTTGAGAATAGAACATTTAGGCATTTAGCCTTTAGAATTGTTTTATCATTCTAACTTAGAATCATTTCTTAGTTTAACATTTGCATTTCCATTATCATCTTAGCTTTTATACATCATTTGCATCATAATATCTAGCATCAAATGTATCCATTGTCATATCACCATTATAATTTGTAGATAAATCATGTAGGAACTAGATTCTTCCATTTTGAATAACATCTTGTTTCTCAAGTTGTCATTGTAACAATCATAGTGCACACACAAAATTTGAGAGCCAATATTATTGCTTTCTTTTGATTAAGATAGGCATCTAGCTTAATTAAAAGGTTAATTGAACCCCTTGTCTACTGTGATTGAAAGTGATAGGCCTATGATGTCCCCTTTATTAGGTGATTAGAATTCTAGACTCACTATTTATGCTTTATTAACACCTTTAGAAGGTTTGTCGTAGTGGGAAAAAGTACTCACTATGAGAACGAACTAAGTGGGAACAACTAAAGCCAAGTTTTTTGACCCACTATAATCAAAAGCGAATTTGGGGAAAGTCCACAATTCGACTGTAGTGTGAAAGATAACCATCCCCAAAGCCTTTGTTCTAAAGGTTGGGAGGTCTCCTAAGGTAGTTTATCTATTGCCACATCGAACAAAAACCCTTATTATGAACCTTAGTGTAGAAGCCAACCGAGTCAATTTCTGAACACTTCCTATATCACAGTGTAAGGGGAGGGAAGAATCTGCCCCCAATACACTCACCATATAACTATCAGAGATCCCTAGCCAAAAGTGGAGGATTCGACTTTTGTTAAGACTCAAGAAAGGAAAAAACACGGGTGCCCTCTAGGGGTGACACGACTGTGTGAGTTGACATAGTTTTAAGATGTTGGATGTGGTATTTTAAGTGACCCTTGAGAATAGAAAAGTACTTGAATTGTCTTCTCTTGTATTATACCTATGGAAATTAAAGGAATCAGACCAGATTCTTGAATACACACTTAATGTTTAGTTCCTAGGTGGAAACAATTATTTGACAACTTGCTATTGTGTTTAGAGTCATAGTTCAAGAAATCATTCATTTAAAAGCACTCAATTCCCATAGTTTACAAATTTGAAACCAAGCAAAATCCATTGTTCAATAGATTAGACCCTAGAAACACTCAAATTAAAAGAAAAACAACCATGCAGACTGTCAAAAACATTGAACATTTCTATATTAGCGCATCCATTTATTTTTCTAGTGCATCTAAGTCATTGTCTAGAGCATCTAGTCCAATTTATAGCACATATAGTCTATCTTCTAGTGCATTTGCAAATCCTTTTAGCGCATTCACTTCCAGAATATCCAGTCAAAATCACATACTTAGGGGTAGTCTAACACATCCCTGGATTTTTCTAGCACATATAGTCTATTTTCTAGTGCATCTAAGTCATCCTTTAGTGCTTTGAGTTTAGATTTTAGCACATACACCATCTATTCCAACGCATCCACAACATCATTTAGCGCATCTGTGTCAGTTTTTAGTGCATCCGGTCCTTATTATAGCACATCCAGATTGTCTTTTGGTGCATTTGTGCAATATTTTAGTGCATCTAGACCCTGTTTTAGCGCATCTAGTAAATGCAAAACCTGAAAGCTAAATTCATCCCCTGTTCCACAGTTTCCACAGTTTGAACTAGAATTAAGAATCTTTTCTAGAACAAAATTATTCCTTAGGTACACCAGAGTCAAAAACTTGTTGAAACTGACATTTTCAAGTAGAATTCTTCAAACTAAACCAAGATCTAACACCTTAAAGTGCCTAAATCATCAAAATTATCACATCTTTGATTGTTAAGCCAAGTTTCATCATCAGGATTTGTCATCTTTTCATCACGAAACAAAGTTGTATAATTAGATTAAACTTAGTCTCATTAATAGGATTTTTCATTCTATTTGACTTATTTTTTATCTTTCGCACTCTTCCAAACAAAGATCAAAAGTTTAGTGAAAACTATAACACTTGTATGCCCATTTTAACAAGATCCCAAAAAGCATAAACTCAAAGAATAGGAAATTGAAACTCAAACTACCATGGATGAAATAGACGAGAATCAATTGAATGCTTTAACTCAGTAGATGCAAAACCTTCAACAAAAATTCCAAGACATACAAAGAGAAACCATAGAGATATATTTGTTTCCAAACTTTTGTTCTTATTCCTCTGACAAAAATTTGGACATGATACCTTCTCCACCAACAACTACATCATCCAAATTCAATTTCTTTGAATTCTGCAAAAATTAAATTAGAAGGCCAAATCGAAGTCCTCAAACACAAATGATATTGAATAATCTTACCATGTCATGCATCTATCTTCATCTCCCATAAGCCAAAATAAATCTTAGGATTCTTTCACTCAAGTTAACAACTCCATCCAACCACCTTATTCTATCATATCTTCTATATCTAGTGATTCATGTCAATCTCTCAACCCAAACCATGCTATCATAGACTCCTTCACACATCAAGATCAAAGCATTCTTTCCACTTCATCCGATGACACCAAAATTCAACAAGTTCTTCCAATCTTTGACCAAGACCCCATCTCTCAAGAATTCTATGATGATCCCCTCCTTTCACTTTTCATTCATAATAATTCCTTTTCATTTCAAGAGAAAAGTGTCTTTCCAAGTCCACTTTCAACTCCATCTAATGAATCCATACCATCTCATGATTCCATTGCATCCCAAGATCATGATAGTTCTTCCAACCTATCTAATGATGACCTACCTTCTCATAATCAAGATATGATTTCTATAGAATCTCATGATTCCCTTCACCATCATGATCAAGATATGCTTTCTACAGAATCTCATGATTCTCTTCCCCATCATGATCAAGATATTCTTTCTACAAAATCTCATGATTCCCTTCCCCATCAAGACCAAGATATGATTCCATCTTCTACACCTCGTGATCCTTTTCCAAGTCAAGATAGAAACACTCCATCACCCCCATGTCAAGATCCTATCACGCCTATACTTGTGAGATGGGTTTAGAAAATCAAATAGAATAGGTAAAGTGACAGCCAACACTCCTAAACTATTAAACCACATCCAAACAAGAGAATACAAACAAATGGAGATTTCAAAATGAAAGAAAATAAGATAAAGTACTCCCCATATTGTAGTTGATTCCTTCTCTTGCTCTCCTATTTCTCCTTTTGCAAATATGCCCTCAGATTTGTAGTGTGACTTGTGAAAATACCTGCAAATGATAAGTAGAAAGTTGGAGAAGAATAGCTATTAAGCTGAAAATGGAGAAGGAAGGTTGTTTTTATAGACAACCATTCGAATGGACGGTTAAGATTAATCTTCTAGAAAGATTCCAAGATCAATGGATGGGAATTCATGAGAGGGATGTTACAAAATGGATGGTTGAGATTAAGTCTCAGAAAAGATGCCAAGATCAATGGTCCAGAATTGATGCACCAAGAATATGCTATTCTTGGAGGAATCATGACAGGAAGACATGCAGGCCATGACAGACATGCAGGCTAAGATAGGCATGCAAGGACATGCAGGGACATGCAAGCTATGACAAGAAATGAACGTTATGATAGGGGATTATGACAGAGCATCTTTGACCAAATGGTGCATAAATAATTTATTTTAAATTATTTATTCGAAAATGGAGGAAATGGACAAGTGGAAAATAAATTATTTATTCAAATTATTTATTTGAAAATAGAGGAAATGGACAAGTGGAAAATAAATCATTTATTCAAATTATTTATTTGAAAATAGAGGAAATGGACAAGTGGAAAATAAATAATTTATTCAAATTATTTATTTGAAAATAGAGGAAATGGACAAGTGGAAAATAAATAATTTATTCAAATTATTTATTTGGAGAAAATGAAAAGAGGAACATTTAATTAAATTTATTAATTTAATTAAATGGAGAGATGGAAATTAGACCTAAATAATTAATTTAGATTAACTATTTAATTAGGAGAGGTGGCATGGGATAGTTAAATGATTTTAATAATTATTTAACTATGGAAGAATTAAAGGACCATGAATAGATAAATAATTAATGGTAATTATTTAACTATAGATGAAAGATGACAAAATAATTAAATAAATAATAATTTATTTAACTATTGAAGAAGAGGAGGAAATTAGTGACACAATTAGTTTATTTAATCGGTCGGGATAGAATAAATATTAGAAAGTGAATTAATTAAATAATTATTAAAAATTATTTAATTAATAGAGGAATATAATCAAACATAATTGAATAACTAAAATTATTCAATTATCGAAGGACGAGGATGAAGAAAAATGACGCTCGAAGGCTTAGGACATTTTTATGTGTCTACATTTTGCCCCTCTTTGTCATAATGCAGCCTGTCACATTGTGACAAAGAAAAATAAGTCAAAGTCATGCCCCAATGCAAAATAAGATGAGAAAGAATGACGAGGAGGGTTATGGTATGCCCCCTCGAGAGGACAGACGGGTTCCAAGAACATGGGTGTGCTCTCGAAAAGGATGAGAAGACTAGAAGATGAAAGATAGAAGAAATGTTAGCTTGGAAGGGGATGGATATTAGCATGGAAGAGAAGGGAGGATGAAGATGGAAAGCTAGATGAAAAAAAAGATAGGGGAACCAACTTTCATACTTACATTTTTATATTTATCATCATTGGGCAGATTATTGTAATGGCCAACAAACACCATGATATGACGTAGACCAAGGTGTGCAAGGTTGTACCATCACGTGAGATAAGTAGTCGCAAACAAGGATGATCATGACTCATATAAAAAGGCACATTTTCCCCAGTCTTTTTGCCATAACCAACCGCAAGCAGAAAAAGATAAGAAAGACAAATCATGAAACATCGTTGCTTCTCTGAATCCTATTTCCAGGACATCCTCGAGAAACTAGCAACATGATTACCAAAAAGGACAAAATAAAGCCAAAACCATCATCATGATACATCGTTGCTTTTCTAAATCCCGGAGTTAGGACATCACTGAGAAACTAGTAACATGAGTGTCAAAAGATAAAACAAACCTCATGATACGTCGCTGTTTCTCTAAATCCTGTTGTCGAGATCTCGCTGAAAAACTAGTAACATGATGAAAAATCAATAGACAAGTGCCAAGTATTTTCCAAGTGTTTTAATTTCAAGATGTTTGGTTTGATGTTGAGATGCCAGGGTGTCAAGGTTTTGACGATGCCAAGATGACAAGTGTCGAAGATTGCCAAATTTAGGAAGGACACATCCTAAATAATGTTGATGTCAAGAGGAGAAATCCCCAAAAGTCGAGGGGATCCCTCAAAATTCTAGGTGAAAGTGACGGTGCCTAGGAAGGACACATCCTAAGGCATAAATGATGGGGGTTGTTCTTCAGAAGGACACATTTGAAAGAACATTGATGTCAAGAGGAGTGGTTCCTAAATGTCAAGAGGATTGCTCCAAATGTCGAATGACGATGGCGATGCCTAGGAAGGACACATCCTAGGGAATGATTAAATGATGGGATACCCTTCAGAAGGACACATCTGAAGAGTAAGCATGATTTGACTAGCTTGACTAAGTTTGATTGAGATTGACTGATTTTGATATGCCAAGATGATTTTCATGTTCCATTGACAGATTGTCGAAATTCATTTGGGTAGATTGTTCATTCAAGTTTAAAGACTGTTTCATGTGTGTACAAAAAATTGTGCAATGAACCCTAATGGACTGACCTAGTGCGGCCTCGGGGGCCCATCGACAGATGGCCTTGCCTATGTCATGCACTCAGAGACCTCGTAGTTCGACACGACTAAAGACTTTGTCTTGTTGACGAAAGATTGAGCCATGATTTATTTTGACAAACCTAATAGGATTGACCTAGTGTCTCGGGGGCTCGAAGATGAGCCTTGCCTACGTAGAAAATGCACAGAGACAATGTAGTTCGACAATGACAAAGACTAATCAAGACCGAAATTGACGTGGCTATGCTAACTAACATGACTCCGTTTTGGAAGTTTTGTGTTTTCTTCAGGACATTTTTCGATTTTTAGGTCTTTTTTTAGGACACATTTTTAGTTTTTAGGTCTTTTTCAGGACTTTTTTTGATTTTAAGGTCTTTTTCAGGACATTTTTTGATTTTTAGGGCTTTTTTCAGGACATTTTTTTGATTTTTAGGGCTTTTTTTAGGACAATTTCTAATTTTTAGGTCTTTTTTCAGGACAATTTCTGATTTTTAGGATCACCTGCGGTACCCACTGCAGTCTCATGATAAAAGTTTGCCCCTAGTCAAGTTGAGTATGAGCCAGGGAAAAATGAAATGTAAAGAAAAGGCATGACTAGCATGGACAATAGACAATATGCAAGACTTGATTTCAACTATTGTCAACCATGGATAGAAATATCATGATATTAGGACAAAGTGTTATGGCGAATGTCGAAAAAGAGTATGTTCATTAGGGACAAAGGTAGATAGAGTGACAATAGATGGCACAACAATGACTGACTACACATGGCGCCTGCTTGCCAGGTTTTCACCATGGTACTTATCCAAAGCGCCTGTTTACCAGGTTTTCACTATTGGACGAATTATTTCTCTTTATTTTTGTCATTTTATTATCTTTTTTTGTATTTTTTTAATTTTGCAGATAGCCTGGATGCTTTAGATGACCACTGACTATTCTGATTCCACTGATGATGTCAATGTAGACACTGGTGCCATGATATGCCAATAATGACCTTGCTGAAGAAGTTGTCTTGTCAGGATCATAGCGCTTGTATACAACTGATCGATGTCATTGTGATCCTTTCTGATACTAGAGTTGGCCTTATCATAATACACACATCGTGATAGAGTGCCATGAGAGTCCTTATGATAAAGAGTTGCTGCCAAGATGCGATGGATTTGTGACATGGGATTTTTGGACTTTAGGCGAGATGTAGGATTATGGCGGATGATGGTAGACATGGATGAATTTTTTGGATGTTTGGATGAATCACTTTTTATTTTCCAAACTTGGTATGATGGATGATGGATTTTGGAGGGATGGAATTTAGAACCAACACCTTTAGATTCCTTGCTTGATAACCATTTTGAAGGAGGTGGATATTTATGATATGTGGGAGTCCTCTTGTCTTGTGGCTCCACATTTTGATTAACTTTTTCTTTTGACATATTTTCTTTGCTTGATCCACTTTTCTTTGGGATCCATTTTAATTTCATTTGTCCACTTGTCTTTTTTTCTAATTCGATGGCCTTTGACAGTTGATTTTTGACTTTGTAAGACTTTTGTTTTTGTTGGTTCCAAAAGGAATGTTTAAGATGTTGAGAATGATGGTTTATGGTGTGGGTGGATGAGGTGTTGGCAGCAATCTTATGACAAGGATCACTCATGGACTCTCTTTTGACATTTGTATCTGGCAAGGTTGCCCCCAGTATCAAGGAGGTTCCACTAGCATCATTTGATTTATTAACTGAAGAATAGCCAAGACCTTGATGTCTGTAATTTTCCTGGAGTTGTATTGATTCTTGAATGCCTTGCTCGAGTATGCCTAGTCCTTTGCCTTGATAATGCATGCTTTGACAGATTCTGTTTGCGATAGGGTATTTATTGTTTTGGAAGCAAGATGCTAACCCATCATGATGTATGTGGACACTATCACTTGGAATACTTTCATTTGTGAGAAAGCCTGCTCTGACAAAGATAGATGACCCTAGTTGATAAAGTGTCTTTGCTTCATTGTCTTGTTGGCCATATTTCTGACTGATATCTTTGGTCTGATCTTGTGACATGTCAGATTCAGATGATTTTGTTGGTGCATCCAAGGAAATGTCGAACCCATCATTATGTTTAGTGTCATAGAGTCCAATGATTTCAGCTATAACTTGATCAAGTGCAAGCATGTCCCTAGTGGAAGATTCTTTTTTTTGGAGGAATATCATCTATGTGTCTCATGGAGGCAAGTGTCTCATTTTTGGAAGTGGATGTGCTTGGATTTTGAGTAGGATTAGTCTTAGATGTTTGGTCATGAATAGCATAAAGGTCGATGAGTGGATCGTTTTGGATTTCTTGGTCAATGGTAGTGTCTTGGTCAAAGATGGGATTGTCATGGATTTGGACTTCTTGGTCAATGGTATGGTTAATGGTAGGTGTATTTTGGATGTCATGATTGTCTTGAATGACTTCTTGAATGGACTTCAAGATAGGGTCATGGGATGGACTACCTTGTTCTTGACATGAGGTTGACATTATAAGGTCATGCTTTGGGCTTTCGTTTTGACATGTATCCTCAAGTTTATACAATGGGATTTGACTTTGGACAATGATAGAATTTTCATGACTAAATGCGGCTTGTGAGGGGGTGACTTGAAAAGGATTAATGGATGAAGGACTAGGATAGGACATGGAGACTTGGACTGGATTAATAAGGTATGATGTGGAGAATTGACATGAGTTGGTAGATGGTTGATAAGGCATGTAGAATTGGATGGGATTGGTAGGTGAAGGACTAGAATATGACGTGGAGACTTGTAATGGACTAGTGGACAATTGGTTTCCCTTGTCAAGGTTAGGATAAGGGTGATAAGTGGATGTTTGTTGTGAATTAATGGCATGATTTATGTTAAGTGAATTTTGATGGTGAGGGTAGACAGATGGAGGTCCCAAAATATTTATGTCAAAGCCTCGTGGTAACTTAGCCCCTTGGTCCAAAAGCATGGATAGATACCTTTGAGGGTCACATAAGACTAATTTTTTTACAAAGGAGGCTATATCAGGATTTTTCATTGTAGCTTTTAAGTCTTCTACATATGCTCGTCCATTTTGGTCTCTTTGTATGAATGGTTCAGAAGGATTTTGTGATGAAAATGGCATGTTCATGGAAGATTGCATGTTCATGTTGTGAAATGGGTCAGAAAAATTCCAATGTTGGTTCATGTCATAAGTGTTATAATCAATTTTGGGATTGAAATCTTGTCCAAAGTTTTCCATTTGTTCTCTCTGTCTTTAAAGCCCAGTCTCAACCATAAAAGGGGATTGCTCAAATGAGGATGATGACAATGCAAGTATGACACTAGTCTATGTTTTTGTCTTTTTGTGATAAAGGATGGCAATGCAAGGAGATGATAATGCAAGACTATGTTTTTAGATTTTTTTTTAGATAAAGGATGGCAATCCAAGACTATGTTTTTGGATTTTTTGACAATAAGGGATGCTATATGAAAATGTTGTCTAAAGAAAATGACAATGCCAAAGGACAATGAATACTAAGATGACAAGTTATGACACTAATTTTTTTTGTTTTGTTTTGTATTTTTGGAGGATGTCAATGCAAGGTGATAATGACATTTTCCTAAAGAAAATGAACAATGCAAGGTGATAAATTGTTAAGAAAGGATGTCAAATGTCAAGGTGACAGTGAGGACTAATGTGAAAATGTTGGTTAAGGAAATGACCAATGCAAAGTCTAGATGCCAAATGAAGACTATGATGACAATATTTTGGATTTTAAAGATATGCAAGGTGAGAACTAAAATGATTTGAATGTCTAAGGTAGCAAATGCAAAGGTCTAAAATGATTTGGAAAAATATTTCCTAATCACCCTATGCTTGATTTATGTCTCAATTTTGGAATATCAAAGGACTTGTTTGAAGGACTAAATGACAAGGACAAATGACAAATGAGTCTTCCTAACTAGACTTTTGAGTTGGAAGAATCTCACAAAAAGATAATGACTAAAGGAGATAATGATGTCTAAGTCCAATGATAACCCAATTTTGAAAGTCAAGATTTTGCAAAGTGAGGTAAGGTTGTCCTAATCCAAAATATGCAAAATGAGATGAGGACCTAAGTTTTAGTTTATGATTGAAAATGCAAATGGTGAAGCCTAAGGATGACACTAAATATTTGCAAAGATGACCCTATGGTAAGATGCAAGCTAAAGTGTACAAGGATTGAGAGATTTGAGCAATTTCATGATTTGGTTTTGACATAAGGCTTCTAGGCTGAGACTGTTGTTTTGATGTTTTATTGAAAAAGTCTGAGTTGGTTGAGGTTTTGTGTCTAGATTTGTGAATATTGTGTATATTGTTTGAAAATCTAGAAAACACTTGACAAGCACGATGTTTTGGTGTATGCAAACACACATGAGACAAGCACAATCCTAATAGGCCAAGGGTTTGTATACTTGATATAGCCCACCGATATACCCCGGATTGGTGCTAAACACCTTTCCTTCTCGAGAGCGAGTAGCTTAGAAGTTTGGTGGCACTTGCTCCCCTCCATGGCTCATTAACGTCATTCAGGCACACCAACTTCAGATTCTTGGGTCATCACTTCCCAAGAACTGCTATCTCTACTCAAGGGAGTCAGTAGTGAGTATCTTCGGGCATGATACTATACCCTGCACTATACCAAGCAATGGTTGAAAATGGTTGGCCTCTAAAAAAAAAGGTGTCTAGTTAGGGCATCCGTTCGAGTGGCCACACATAGGGTGAGAGATTAATCACCAATTAGGTGGCACTCCAGCCTGAAGAGGTTATGCTCAACAGGGTTTATGGGAGTACTACTCTGTCTGTGTGACACATCCGCACTCGTGGTACTTGAACTTTCCTCAAGCACCCATTTTATATCCCGGCTGGAAGTGGCTTGGCTTTAGCCTGTTACCGGTCGAGTTGTCCCTTAAGGTGAGTACTTTTTCCCTTAAGGCAGGCTCATTTCTAGAGTTGGTAACCTTTTCTCTTACACCCAAGATCGCTCGAAAGCGCAAGGGGAGAGGATACTCCGATATACCAAATCATAAGGGTGTACAATAGATAGAATGGGTCTAGTTTTCTGATCACCAAGTTTTCACAAGGTGAGAGCATAATCACCTACCATTTGTTCAAACACAATCAGACACTTGCAAACAAAATTCATTTTAGAGCACCAAAAGAAATGTTCCTAAATTAAAAAATGAAAACAAGTGGTTTGAGAGATAAATCTTTGACAAACGTAGCTGCAAAACCACATGTCAGTAGTTTGAATAAATGTCTTTGACCCACGAAAAACTCCAATGCCACATGCTACAAACAAAAGATTAGTAAACCAAAAAAAACTTGAATAAAAACAACAAACTAAAAAAAGTGATAAATTTCTCACAACTAAACAAAACTTTAAATTGTAGATATCTATGGAAAGCTAAGACATAGAGCTTGAAAACCCAAAAAACATTTTGCAAAATTCTACACAACAAAAGTATTATAAACAAAAGAAAAAATCGGATTTTAATAACTAAGTCTTAAAAAGATGCGATCAGTAAAATAGCCATAACTTTCTCAAATTTTAACAAAATTTCAAACCGTTTAATGTTTCGGAAAGCTGAAAATGAGGCCTAACAAACCCATAAAATGTTTTAAAATATTCAATGTTTCCATCCTTTTGTGCTCAAATGAAGATGACGGGATTTTGCATGCATTCTTGGTTGTAATCTGCAAAACAACAAAAACAAACAAGCCAATTTCTCTGCAAGAAAACAAATGTAGGGTTCACCAAATGTGAGATGGGTTTAAAAAATCAAATAGAATAGGTAAAGTGACAGCCAACACTCCTAAACTATTAAACCACATCCAAACAAGAGAATACAAACAAATGGAGATTTCAAAATGAAAGAAAATAAGATAAAGTACTCCCCATATTGTAGTTGATTCCTTCTCTTGCTCTCCTATTTCTCCTTTTGCAAATATGCCCTCAGATTTGTAGTGTGACTTGTGCAAATACCTGCAAATGATAAGTAGAAAGTTGGAGAAGAATCGCTGTTAAGCTGAAAATGGAGAAGGAAGGTTGTTTTTATAGACAACCATTCGAATGGACGGTTAAGATTAATCTTCTAGAAAGATTCCAAGATCAATGGATGGGAATTCATGAGAGGGATGTTACGAAATGGATGGTTGAGATTAAGTCTCAGAAAATATGCCAAGATCAATGGTCCAGAATTGATGCACCAAGAATATGCTATTCTTGGAGGAATCATGACAGGAAGACATGCAGGCCATGACAGACATGCAAGCTAAGATAGGCATGCAAGGACATGCAGGGACATGCAAGCTATGACAAGAAATGAACGTTATGACAGGGGATTATGACAGAGCATCTTTGACCAAATGGTGCATAAATAATTTATTTTAAATTATTTATTCGAAAATGGAGGAAATGGACAAGTGGAAAATAAATGATTTATTCAAATTATTTATTTGAAAATAGAGGAAATGGACAAGTGGAAAATAAATAATTTATTCAAATTATTTATTTGAAAATAGAGGAAATGGACAAGTGGAAAATAAATAATTTATTCAAATTATTTATTTGAAAATAGAGGAAATAGACAAGTGGAAAATAAATAATTTATTCAAATTATTTATTTGGAGAAAATGAAAAGAGGAACATTTAATTAAATTTATTAATTTAATTAAATGGAGAGATGGAAATTAGACCTAAATAATTAATTTAGATTAACTATTTAATTAGGAGAGGTGGCATGGGATAGTTAAATGATTTTAATAATTATTTAACTATGGAAGAATTAAATGACCATGAATAGATAAATAATTAATGGTAATTATTTAACTATAGATGAAAGATGACAAAATAATTAAATAAATAATAATTTATTTAACTATTGAAGAAGAGGAGGAAATTATTGACGCAATTAGTTTATTTAATCGGTCGGGATAGAATAAATATTAGAAAGTGAATTAATTAAATAATTATTAAAAATTATTTAATTAATAGAGGAATATAATCAAACATAATTGAATAACTAAAAGTATTCAATTATCGAAGGATGAGAATGAAGAAAAATGACGCTCGAAGGCTTAGGACATTTTTATGTGTCTACAATACTATCCATCCACGAACCCCACACCTACAAATTGGGATCCTCCACCTTTATCTGCACTGATTTATTTCCAACACCTATCATTTCATCCATATCATATCCTCCCCAAAATAGACTTACATCTTGTTTCAAAAACAATACATATCCCATTGGTAAATGAATGTGTCAGAGTATGAACTACAAAGGCAAAGGATTAGGCCTTCATGAACAAGGTATCCTAGAACCCCCTTTTGCTCAAGAAAACCCATATTACCATGGCCTTAGTTATACACCTAAGTGCCCTAGTTCATCAAACCTACCATCTATCTTAGGTCCTCATCCTAATCAACCAAACCTTCCATCTATCCTAGGTCCTCATCCTAGTCCTTCAAACCTTCCATCTATCTTAGGTCCTCATCCTAATTCATCAAACATTCCATCTATCCTAGGTCCTCATCCTAGTCCTTCAAACCTTCCATCTATCCTAGGTTATCATCCTAGTGCATCAAACCTTCCATCTATCCTAGGTCCATATCTTATCCTTCAAGAACAAAAAAGACACACATCCTTGATGCCCTTTCAAAATTCTACCTCCAGTAAGTCATCCATGATACCTCCATACCATTCATCTCAATGCACCTCTCCTATTTCTCTTGGAAGAAATTTGGATGCCAAATGTCAAAAGCTTCCATATCAAAATCCACATGTATCAAAGGATCAACATGTCTCCTCGAAGAGACATGCAAAAATAAAAGTAAATTTGATCCAAAATCAAAAGAAAAATAAAAAAGGCCACAAAGGCCCATCAAATCAAAAATAAAAATTTCCAAGACCACAAAGGTCCATAAATCAAAAAGGAAATTTCAAAAGGCCACAAAGGCCCAGAAATGCAAAAGGAAAAATTCCTAAGACCACAAAGGTCCATAAATAAAAAATAAAAATCTCAAAGGCCACAAAGGCCCACAAAGCAAATATCAAAGTCAAAAGTCATGTGGATTCCAAAAAGTCTCATAGAAGCAATAAAATCTAAATTGGAATCCAAATTTGCTAATCCAAAAGCTTCCTCCAATTTTCCATCTAAAAACCTATCACCTTCCAAATCCATTTTTCCTCCATCACTTCACCACCCTTCAAGGTGTGTGCCAATGTTGACCTTGCAATCCTTTCCATCTATCCATCAACAAGCCTTCCCACCTCCTATACATTATCCAACATTCATCCCCCATTATTCTCATTTAATCCAAACCTTTGGATAAGTCCTTAGTTTCTTCCATCATACCTTTAATGGACCAACATTTAGTAGTCTAATTCCCCATTTCCATGGTTTATTAAAGGGATATTTAGTTGTGAAACTTGATGCTTAATTCCTTCTTCCATCTTCCTATCATGCATATCTTATCTTCCACATTTCCCAACTTTGATCTTGACAAGGTTAAGAATCTTTCTGAACATCATATATCTTATCCTATTCGTTTTGTCCATATCTTTCATATCATATCCTTCGCCTTATCCATATTCCATCATTCTTTCTAAATACATCCTTTCTTCCCTTCCTTGGTCTTGATGAGGAATAGGGGAAAAGTAATTTGTCCTTGTGTCTGTATCTCATCTAGTTGATCTTGATCATCTTAGTCATTATCATTATCCTAGCCTTCTTCCATTCCATATCTCTTGGCTTATCAAAATCCACGTCTCATCTTCTTCCTTTGTTCTTGATGAGATTAGGGAAAAAATTAGTCATCTCATTCCATCTTAAATTTCCTTCAAAAATCCAAAAAAAAAAAAATCTAAAAAAAAAAAGATCAAAAATCCAAAAACTAAAAAAAAAAAAAATCTGAAAATCTGAAAAATTGCAATAAAAACAAGTGGTGAAAACCTGACAACAGGCGCTATTTGTGATAGGTTAGCTTTTCCATCTATTTGAAAATATCAACCATTCGCTTTCACCATCATTTTTCCTATCATCAAAAAGCCTCATGTACATATCCTGGCGTCGCGGTTGTGTCTCACCCTAGATTGGGGGAAAAATCCTAAACTCATTGGGGGAAATAATCTTTGAGCTTCAACCAATAGACAAACAATAATTAGACAACACAAAAAACACAATGATCATAGTGCAACCCAACATTGAACATCCAACACAAATCGTGAACACATCAACCATAAAAAAAAAACAACCACATCAATCAAATCAAAGCAAACCTTAAATGAATGATGTTCCTTCTGAATCATGGCTTTATCACTGTGACGTGAATGTTCAACTTTTGTACATTTATTTTTTTCATCATAGCTCTGGAGCAACTCGATGATGTATGGACCTAGAGGAGCTAGGAAGGAGTATGATTTTTCTTTTGTCTGTTGTCTGTGAGTTGATCACTACTACTGTGCAAATTGTCGTGGGACATGCTCTACAAAGTATCATTGATGGCATTTTGAATTTGCATAGGAAAATGATTAACTCTTGTCTGTTTATGTGGGTAATGCTCAGGTCATCTTGGTTTAATTATACCTAGATGCTTGTCTTAACTTGTAATATCACAAATCACAGAAGCAATACTCAAGTCATCATGGTCTAATTATACTGGTCATCGATGTTTGTACTCACTTTCAACATTTTAAAGGCTCGATGATGATAAAAATCATGACAAATCAGCTATTACGATGACAACATTTTCATATTAGATCTACATGGTTAGATTAGATTGCATCCATATTAGTGATTGCATCTGTATTTATGGGTTTTCCAAGGCTAGAACAATTTTCACAATGATGTTATCTCTATCATTAATGGATTGAGTAAATTTGAAATTAACCAAAAACACGTCATTCTCATGTAGTTGCATAATCATTTGCATACATTAGAAAGCATTCTCATATCATATATACATTATCACATCATTCATCCATCCATGCATTACATCATAATATCCACATTAGAAAACAAAAAAAAGAAGAAGTGCATTACATCTCACTTGCATAATCAAAATCATTTCATCTATTATTAATGGATTAAGAAAATGGTCCATTAAGAAGATTGAAAGACATATCCAACAGAGTAAGATTTCCAAGAAGAAAAAGTTGTTGAGGAACATGACCATTGTTATGAACATCTAAAACCAGTAGTGAAGATAGATTTTCCTGGGTGTATGGAATACGACCCATGAATTTGTTATTACTAAAATCCAAGACTAACAAAGGACTAACTGGATCAACATAACCATCACATGAACATACATAAACATCACACATCATTTGCATAATCAAATCCATCTCACATAGCATAAAACATCATCAATAAAGCATAGAGAGTCATCAATCATGCATTATCATATCATCATTGCATACATCACATGATCATCATATAAGCATCACATAAGTATCATATAAACATCATAAACACATAGAACTATGCACCATCATACGATCATTCCATCCATCCATTCACTCATACATTCATCCATTCATTTCATCATCTATTTGCATTAGAAAAGTACAAAAACATAAAATGAAATTCATTTCATTGGCATAATAAGATCCATCATATGTATCATATAGGCATCATTCATAAACCATCATAGAATCATAACGCATGTTTCATCATTTGCATCCATAGCATATCATACCATCATCATATAGAACATCACCTAAGCATCCATCATAAAGCAGAAATAAAATGCATCCATCATAAATCATATAAACATATAGATCAATAATCATCACCACATATCATATAACCTCAAAGCCATATTTTCAAAGTGTACAAGGATATCCAAAGGTATAAAGAGATACATCAACAAAGTGGTAGAAATAACAAAATATCTGACTGAATAAGTATATACATCAAGTATCAGTACATCATCAAGTATCAATACATTATCAAGTCTCAGTAAATTAATCAATCCTATACTAGGGCATATCAATCAAAGATGATAAACCACATCGACTGATAATATCTAAATCAACCTACACTAGATGTGAAATCATGTCCCACATCTTTAGGAAGCATTCCCTAGACTGAATAATTCTAAAATCCTCCTATGATCATAACATATCACAAATCAACAATCTTATCAATTAATCAATCAAATCTAATCAAATCCAATGATATTTTGATCAAATCTCGTTGAGCATCTATCATTGAAATTCACCTATCATGAGGTCCATCATCATCATCATATCATTGATCCTCACCTATCATGAGGTCAATTATCATCATCCTATCATTGATCCTCACCTATTATGAGGTCAATCTATCAACATCATCAAACATCATCAAATCAAACAATCAGATGAAGTGATTATCAATCATCAAACACAAGGAGTGAAAAAGGGGCTTAATTAATTACTCCATCATTTGGGAGGTTCAACATCATTTTTCAGAAGATAAATCGTTTCTGGATCATAAAATTTTGAAATCATCATCAAATCATTAGAAAACCATCAAAATTTTGAAAAATTCAAAAAATCAAAACAAATTAAAAAAAAATCATTGATTTATCTCCTGAGGGGGCATATATCCATCATCATTGGAAAATCGATGTTTGGGGCATTAATTTTTTTTTTCTCAGCATCATCAACAAATTATTCTTTGAAGCAACGTGCAAACACATTACTTCAAAGAGAGGAAAAATGTATACACCTAAAATTGGCCAAGACAATTAATTAATTAAATACTAGTTATTTAATTAATGACCCCTTTTATTTCATCTACTTATAAATAAATTCTCAATTTATTTATATAGTTCACACTTTTCTAAATTCTTCATCTTAAACCACATTCTTCTAAATTTAATTAAATAAACAAATTTCAATAGTTTGTTTAATTAAATATCTTCTCACTAAGTTTGAATAATTCCAAATTCAAATTTAGTCACATGTCTACAACACTTTTTGCCACCTCATCAAGTGTCACATGTATTTAAATATGACTAATATTTAAATTACATTATTCTCAACCAATTCTAAAACAAACTTTGGACACTTGGCAATCTCACACATTTTATTCTCTCATACATTTGGCATGTTTCCCTTGGTCAAGGGAACATTCTCCATGATTCTTCCATCTCCATTGTTCATCTCTCATGCTGAAATCTCGACCGTTGGTTGCTGCCACATCACAAGATGCTTTGGAATTCCTATAAATACAAGCCCATTCTACAAAATTTTACAACACATCTTTGAGTAAACTTATTATGTAGAAATCAATTTGAAGCATTTAAGTATTTTGAGCATTTAAAGCTTGAGAATAGAACATTTAGGCATTTAGCCTTTAGAATTGTTTTATCATTCTAACTTAGAATCATGTCTTAGTTTAGCATTTGCATTTCCATTATCATCTTAGCTTTTATACAACATTTTCATCATAATCTCTAGCATCATTATCCATTGTCATATCACCATTATAATTTTTAGATAAATCATGTAGGAACTAGATTCTTTCATTTTGAATAGCATCTTGTTTCTCAAGTTGTCATTCTAACAATCATAGTGTACACACAAAATTTGAGAGCCAATATGATTTAATGAATCCTTGAGAATAGAGAACAATGGAACGATTTTAGAGATTTGTTTTGTTTTAACTTGGTTAATTCTATGATTTAAATCTTTAATGTAATATGTCTCATTGAGTTTGTGTGTTTTATTATTGATTTACTAACTCTCACAATTCAAACAACAACAACTGATGTTCAGGATGCTCATGATAATCATCAGGTTCCTCATCCATTTCTTTAGCTATCTCCCTTTCTTGTCTTTCCAACTCCTCAAAAATATGCATTATTGCTTCCATTTTCGGTGGTTTAGTTGGAGGAGGAGGATTAGGGAGGCCGACAACAACTTGGGCTAGGGCAGCTTGCACTATAGGGTTCATCAATACTCCAGAAAGTTCCATTGGTATGTTTTGCATACGCTTGGTGAAAGCTTCTGGGAGAGTAAGGGTGGGAATTATTGTTGTAGAGGCTATGGGAACAATCGTTGATGGAGACATGGAGGAAGAAGAGAGTGAAGTGGTAGCAGAGGAAGAATCTATCACCATAATTTGTGTAGTAGGTGAGGTGGAATCGAGGTGAACTAAAATGTCCACTGTAGGCGGAGAAGAAGTAGGAAATTCTTGGGATGTCGACGAAGGAGTAATGGTAGTGGCAACAAGAGTAGAGGTGACAGGTGGAGACTTTGATTGCTCGGCCTCTTCCTCTTCTCCCTCATGGAGTGGATCTTCCTGAATGGTGGGAATCTCCATGAAACCACCTGATTTCTTGGCTTTCTTAGAGGGCTTGCCCTCTGATGCCTTCCTTGAATATACCTTGTGCTTAGGTTGGAATTCTGTCACCTCCTTCCTCTTCCTTGATCTGGTGGCAGGAGGCAATTTTGAAGTTTCCCTGACAGGGCAGCAACAGTTCGACTATCAGTCTCACTCTCAAGTTCATCCTCGAGTTCACCATAGGTCAGAGTTGCTCCTTGTAGCTTAAGCTGAGCAATTTTCCCATCAATCCACTACTTTATTCTGGCCTCTATTGGTTTTGTTAAAATATCAAGGTCATTGACCTCTTCCTCATCTCAGTCAATCAGGTGCAGCAAAAAATTGGCAACAACATCAAATCTCAGATCTATTACGGTGTTTTCATCTTCCACAATTTGATCTGATGCTAGGAACAAGTTGACCGTTTTAGCAAAGTATTTCATCATGCGTATATAGTGCCTCATGCACACTTCTTTATCATCCTTGCAGTTTGTCCAAAATTCCTCAACATTGTGCAATTGGGCATATTCCTTCCCAACCATCTTTTTCAGCTTGCCAAATATATCCATCCGCGGTCGAGCAGTGTGGAGCTCCAAGTTGTATTTAATGATTTCTTTCTCCGAGTACTCCACACATTGAGATGCGAGAAGGGCATACATTCCTTGGTTGAATGTGAGGGGATATGGAATTCCCAACCTATGCTTATCACTTAGGAGAGTATGCGCATGTTGTAGCTGCAGGGAGACTTCGAGCAGTACCAACCAGCCATTTGGGTACTAGGGTAGCTTATATAGTCTCTTGGAGAAGCCCTCGATTTTGATATAGGTAAACTTAGGAAATTGGATGAAAAGAAACCCAAACCGGTGGATGAAGGAATTTGCACTATGAGTGACTCTCCTTTCAAAGTCACCTCTAAGTAGTCTGATAATGTGCCCAATAAAGGCATCATTCACCCTGTGGTAGTCTTTCTTGAAATTTCTATATTGAAGCTGAGGGTACCTATCATAGACCTTTAGCTCTCTTCCCAGAGTCTAGCTTGGTGCCACGAATAGTCCTCTGTATTGAATGCGGTCACCCAGTAGATAGACCAAGTATGAGGTCATGTAGAACTGGGAAGTTTTCTTAACCATAAACTGCTCATGCAGGAAGTTGCTAATCATTCCTGCCCAATGGAACTTAGTCTTTCCTCTAATGATTTCTTCTATGAAATAGAGCATCCATTCTTGGAAATATTCTATAGTTGGGAGGTCCATAATCCTGCTTAATAAGGTTACCAAATCATGGTAGTCCTCGTGAAAATCACTCTTGAAGAGTTCCTGAGGTACTTTATTTGCGTTGCCCCTCTTCTCCTTCAGCCGGTATTGATTAATTAGTTTCTTGCACTTTAGGGAGTCAAATCTCTATGTGCTTTTAGCATACTCCTTGGTTGTTTCCTCCATTTCATCCAAAGTGGGGATGTGGAAAGTTTTCCCTATAGACTTGGAGGACAAGTCAGCCAATATGTTGCCATCTCGATCCACAATTCTCTTGGTCTTTTCTTGATATGCCTCTTTGCAGGCCATTACTAGTTCGAGAGCTACGAGGGTATGCGGGAAACCAACTGCCTTGGCCAATACACTTTTCTTAATCTTCTTTGCATTCTCTGTGGTAGGGTTGATGATGACCCTCTGCTTGAATTCATCAATATCAATGTGCCCCAAGTTTGTATTTGAGACTGTATCCCACTCTGTAGTAACTTTGGAGTTGAGGTCTGCCCCTTGGTGCTTTATTAGCTTTCTTTCCCTTTTCCTTCTTTGCGGATGCCCTCATAGGTCCTGCTGCTGATTCCATATATCCTACAAGCAAAGGAGCAACAAGCATATTCATGGACAAACACGAGAAATGTTAGCAAAACTTTGCAAAATCCACGTTAGATCAAGTAATTCATTGTTCAAAGATCCTAACGTTTCTTTCAGATCATGATTTTCCTTTTGTTTAGGGGAGAAATAGCAATGCGGACCCAGGGGTGTGAAATTCCCTGGGTTGGCAACCATTTTGAGGGAAATTACAAACAAACGACAAACAAGGAACAACATCATGCACGCATCCACCTGCATCAGGTTTTTCGAGCTGAGATGGGGCCCACTAGGAGGTCGAGTTATTTTAGCACACGTGCTTTATCATCCTTGAGGTTTTGGGATTTCTAACTTAGTCATCTAGGCATGTGGGCCTAAAGAATGTGGGAGCAGGTGGCACCCAAGTTGTTTTCGGCTCTGCAGTTGAAATGGTGCTAGCAAAGTGGGGCCCCGCATTGTGGGGTCCGCACCAGGGGTGGACGACATCTTCTCACTTTTGAAGTTCAGTTCATTCAAAAGAGTGCGAGTGAGGAGCCGTAGAAGGATGGTAGGTGTCGGCCTTTTTGGACCGCGAAGACGGGACGACGGTTCGTAGGAGGCGGCCCGCACCGTTGGGTCCACAGGGATCCTTAGCATAAGTTATATGTTTGCTATTGGCTAGAAGGAGGAAGTGAGGTTGAACCCCACATAGCGGGAAGCAAGCTTTACTTGGCAGCCTAGAAACATCGACATTAGGGCAGAGGCCCGTGAGTGACCACCCGCATCGAGTTTTTCCTTAGCAATTTTCAATTCGTTTGGGGACAAGGCAAGCATCAGGGCCCGCAGAGTGGAAAGCTAGAGGTCATTGGATATTTTGAAATAGCGGTCAAGGGGTAGTGGCAACCCACATTAGAGGGTCTGTATTCAGTAAATTTGTCATCTTGTTTTAAGGTCAAATGGAGGCGGTGAGTGTGGGGTCCGCTAGGTGGACAAATGGTAAAATGAGGTTGTTCAGAACAACAAACTCACGACGGAAGCACACGGACAAAAGTCCACAATGGGCCACCCGCAGGAGTCAACACTTAGTCATTTTGGTGCAATGAGTTAAACGGAGACAACTGGGGTGGGGCCCGCCTAGCGGAAGGATGGGATCAATTAGTCATTTTGGACAGTAAGGCACAAAGGGAAATCCGTAGGCAGAGGCCCACACTTGCGGACCTATGAGGGACAAGAGACATTTCTTTGGGCTCATAAGTTTTGCTAAATTTGAAAGGGACGATAAGGAAAGGGTGCCTACCCGCATGAGTGGGCCCAAGGAAGATGTTGGTCGGTGTCTAAAGTTTGGTGTTTGAAGACTGAGGCGATGATGGCGAGAATCCAACAGGCTGCACGAGCATGATGGCTCTGGTGCGGGAACAACGAAAGAGCCTCAAGTTCCACATGCATCCCACAAATGATTTCCAAAGGATTTTCAAATTCTAGTTTGTGGGTTTTGTGCACCATGATATCCTCTAACTAGTTTTAAATTTCCCTTGCTTAAGATTTTAATTTTTTTATAGAAATGAAGGAAAAATATGAAACGGGTGGCGGTGGATTACCTACCTAGTAGACCCGTGAGAAATTGACGAAGTATTTGATGCTAGAAATGCACTAACGATAGTTGGAGTTCACGGGCGTGGAGGTGGCAATGGCTGAGGGCTTTGACAGGTTTCCAAAAAGTAGGTTGGTGAAAATGACTTGTCAAGAGCACTTATTTATAGAACTTTATGCATTAAATTCCTGCCATAAATGTTTGGTACGACGGCGAACGGGGCTGGTGAGGGCACATTTCAAAAGAGATGGTGGTGAGAATGGCGGGGTCCGCAGGGCAGATGACACCTAAGCATTAGCCATTCGAGGAATCAGTAAAAGAAGTGGCAACAGAGGTCGCGGGTCCCATAGAGTAGGAAGACCTATCTGCTTGGCCATCGTAGGGACAATGAAAGCGGGACAAAGTTCCACATAGGGCGGCCCGCACTATCAGACCTGCATAGTGTGAAAGATGACACTTTTAAAGTTTTAAGGAAAACTACCGAGGAAACCCCGAAGAGGCCAAAGACTTGAAATTTTGAATGTAGTGAAACTTGGTCAACTTAAGATGACATCTCTAAGACTCCTTGACCATTTAGGATTAAAAAATAGGGGGCATGTAAAACAAGGAAACATAAAAAATGACCCAACAAAATGAAAAAGAGAGGGTCCCCGTTCCAAATAGAGTGTGTGTGCTATAGGCACAATAAAAAGCCTCTTACAGGCTTGTAGACCTGGAAGGAGGAATCCCCCAAGATCTCTCACATGAAGGAAGCCCCATGAAGTATGTGCCTTACAGGTCCATAGACTTGCAAGAAGGTATCCCCCAAGATCTCTCACATGAGGGAAACCTAGATGAAAGCACCTTATAGGCCCTTAGACCTACAAGGAGGCATCCCCCAAGATCCCTTTCATGGAGGAAACCCAAAGGAGGAGGCTCCGGAGAGTCAGAATGGAAAGAAACTTTGTAGGTGCACCTGCAAAGTGACATGTTTACTCATAGACAAAGCATGTTTGAAAACAAAGTGACCATGCAGGTGATCAAGCAGATAGTCACGTATAACATCAACAAATTGGAAAGCTTTCAAAGGGGTCCCTTGAGAACCCAATGTGAAAAATGGGGCCACTCAAGGGACACGATGTTTGAAAGTGTAAAAAAGATGATATTATTTCTCAAATCGATTCATCATCAAGGGATCCTTTAGAAAGATGTTCACTTCATCAAGGAATTCGAAAGGAAGAAAATGCCCCCTTGCGAGGGGAAGATCAAAGTTGCTTCCACCTCAGAGAAAATTTCTCAAGTTCTTTCTTTGCAAACCCATGATGAAGGAAACACGTTCCATTAGGGGTCCTAGTTGTGAATGTGGTTTTGAAAAAGAAATGTTCATGAGGATTTTCAAGAAAAGATTCGTTGGCGAAAAATGCATTTTCTGAAAATCGTAGCATTATAGAAATAGCGTTGTCACACATGAGAGGGAAAAATCAAGCAAAGAAGAGAAAAAGAAAGGAAAAAGAGCGAAAAACATAAACAAAGGACATAGGGGTGATTTGATAAATTTTGTGGTCGGAACTGCTGAACTGCTCATAAATATATATAAGTATAATAATAGTATATAAATGAACTATCCTCAAGCCCCTACTATATCAGACCATGTGAAGAATGCACGAGAAGACAAAGTAAAAATAAAAAATTGGGTCAACATGGAAGGGGAGCCTAAATGCTCCCAACACTTTGTATCATCCCCAATTTATCAAAAATCAAGGCACAAACATGGAAGAATGATGTCATGGATAGAAGAAGGTTTATGACAAAAAAATCACTCCTGTACCCAAGAACCAACAAGAGTGACAAGGGTCATCCAAGAACACATAGTATAGTTATGGGGAACACATCATGACACACACACATCTAATCTAAAGATAAAGAAGAGGCCTCCCCCTAACACTCATCAACCAAGAAGTCGTCTGCTTCCTATTGTAGATCAATGTAAGGGGAAGGAGGACAAGCCTACAATGGTGGAATATTAAGGGGAGGAGCTTCCAACCCTCCCACAACGAGGGTTAATGAAGAAGGCCCTACAATTTTTTCTCCCCTAGGATCTTGTGGAGCTATGGTCAGTGATTTTACGAAGATTGTTGACAAGGCTGAAAATTCTTTCAGAGAGTTAAACATGCACTTTACTAGAGTGCCATGTTGTACCTCAATGGATGGAGAGGACGGTTCCTAAGATTCACTGTTAAGCTCACCGAATGACTCGAGAGCGGTGACAAACTCAGGGGAAGTCGAGGCTTGCTTCATCACTAGGATAGAACAAGCTAGTGCAAGACCACCTTTCGGAGAAGGTGGGATCCTCTTACACCCTCCATTGCTAGAGGGGCCAACCTCTACCTTCTGCTCTATCGGGGGATACAAACTCCCCATAAATGAGGTGAGAGGCATAGAGGAAGGGGAGGAGGAGAAAATTTCATAGTGGATACCACCAAAGTTGTCGGCATATTCATGGGTTTTGGGAAAGGTGAGGATATTTAGAAGGGACGCCAACAAGGGTGGATCAACCAAATGAGCGATGAAAACCTACACCTTTTTGGGCTCAGGCGCACTCACAATAGGAGCCAGAGGTGATACGAAGCTTGTTTGAACAAAAGAAAAGGGGAGGAGAGACGAGGATAGACTAGAAGGCCCTAATGCAGGGGTGGTCGTCTCCTCTTCCTTTCTCTGCAAAGCGGCCTGCTTAGTCGCGAGAGCCTTTCATTGGCGCTTGCATTCACGCACAAGGCAGTTTCTGCAAATCTTTAAGTTAGAGGTCAGGAGTTGCAAAGGGATGGAAGGCTTCTACTTAGCCATAAGAGTTCCCACTACAATCGTTTCTTGTGGAGGGACAAAGCCTTGAACGGGAGCAAGAGGAGTGGGTTGAGAAACAACAGGGAGAGTCAGCTCTAATGCCTCAGCAACGAGCCTCTTCCCATTTACTAGAGAAGAAGTGGTAGGAGGCCGTGAAGGCTGAGACATAGAGGATTCCTCACAGGAACCCTTCCTTCTGCCATATCGAATAGGCCTAATGTCCGTGGGAAAAACAGGAAGCTCAAACGTGGGACGCGTAGGCTTTCACCAAGTGAGCACCATAGGATTCCCTCACAAGCGGGAAACAAAATCTAATGGTACCATAGTAGGGCGAGAGGGAGTGTTAGGATAAACAATGGAAGAAGAAGAAGAGGGACTCTGAGAAGGCTTCTCTTCTTCTCTTCTATGGGCCTTGGCAACATCACTGTCAGCTTTCAAACACGCTCTATGCAAAACAAAATAAGGTGATGGAGGGTACCTCACTCTAGAAATTAAGCACCCTTTATTGTACTTTTGATAAGTCTGGTACAAGAGGTCCTTTCTAAGCAAAAGAGGACCAACAGGTGCAGGCCAAAAGTGATCTAAAGAGTAACTAGCATGTGTAACCAACGGTCTATAACCAGTGGCATGAATCACATGTACGAAACCCTCATAAATAAATTTTAGACACTTGTGCATCACCGAGGGAACTGCATTCATAGCAACTAACCAGGGGATAGCCAGCTTCACTTTGAAGAGTTTAGACCCCAAGATTATATCAAACAATAGGTTTATAGATTTAGGTTCGACAAGGATTGACAAAACGATCTACCAAGAGGAGGTACGAAAATTCTGTTGTGCGTACAAATGGTGCTCATAGGTGCATCGTACCCATCTTTATGTAGAAATTTAATTAACATGATCTCCTTAGTTATAATATTCACCTAAGACGTCAGGTCGATAAGAACACCTACTATAGTGTTTCTGTTGATTCACGCAGGGATATAGAGAGGAGATGGTTCCCTATTAAAACCCATCGGTAGATCCTATGAGGTGAAGGTTATACCTATACTATTGCATGCAAGATGCACAAAGGGGATAGGTTGATGCAGAAAAGAGGCTATCATGCACACTAAAGGATACTTTCACAAAGCCCCCAAAAGGTTATAAAATAAGACAATGACCTAATTAAGGTTTCCTTCTGCAACACTTATAGAACCTTCCAACTATGACTACTAGGGGTCGCAGGTTGGGTTGCGAGGTGAAAGGCCCCATAATGCTCACACTACAACACTCCTAGAAAATGAGGAAAGGCACTTTTAGTACTGCAAGACAAAACCAAAACAGTTCACTTCAGGTTCACCAAAAATGTAAGAGAGGGGGACCAACCATGTCAAGGCTCCAAGTCACAAAGAGTCGAGAGCGAAGGGCTGCCCTAACTTACCTCACTCTAAAGGGGTGTTTCAGATAGGGATCAAGAATGGTGGGGACTATAAAGTACTTCAATCACCATTTAGACCTGAAATCCAAGTTTAGGCTAGGCGAGTTGGTTTTCAGAGTCAATATTGTACCTCAGATAGTTCTCTGTCTAAGGATGGTAGCGCAAATCTGGGATGACAGCTTGGTGCGTTGGCATCTCTCAAGTGCGTTGGCATCTATATGACTAGAGTACAAGAAGTACAATATAAACTACCAAAAAACAAAATAACAACCTAGCTAGTTATTCTTAAATGAATAAAACAAAATAATAAAGTACAGATGAAGGTGATAAAGTAGATAGATAAAAGCTAGAGTGATGAAAAAAATCTCACCAATGTGCCAGTTTTCCTACTAGCTCCAAATGCATGTTCACCTACACATAAGAAATAGGGGGAAATTATTGGGGCTGTATAGGGGCCTACCTTAATTAGATCCTCGTTTTGATGTTTCCACCTCCATGGATAGCCAAATAGCAACGAGATAGAAATACGTGATAAAAAAGTAAAGAAAGTAGAGAGTGCAATAAACACTACAAAACAGTAAAGGGCTACTCAAACAAATCACAAAGGAGAGGAGCGAAGCGTTACCACCTCCACCCAAAAGCTCACTAGCAAATGGAGGAGAATACAAACTTGATACGGTCACCACAACAACAATTGTGATGAAGGGAGGTCTCACAAGACCCCAAGCCCACGTTGCTATGGCTTGCTTCACACTTGCTATGTGGAGTTGATGGAGTGTTGTTGCTGCAATGGAGTGTTGAAGTGTTGCTTGGAAGTCAAGTGAAGTGCTTGAGAGTGAAAAAGAATGTAAGAGATTGTGAAGAGATTGCAAGAGAGTCAAATGAAATGAAGATGGATGAATTCGAAGGAGAAGAGGGAAGAATATGCCATTTTCGAGGTTAGTCGGTCAAAGAGGGATGTTACAAATCAACCCCAATCGAAAGTGTAACGCCTTTGCCAACTTCAAATGTAGGAATCCGTCAGGGATGACAGCACGCCACGTGGACGTCTGTGTGTCGCGCGTGCATCTCAGACATAAATTCTCTCATTGACACAACATACATATGCCAAGTGGAAGGAAGGCAATTGGGTGATGTGGAATTTTTCCTTCGGATTTGATTTTCTAAGGTGAAGGTATGTGAAAGGGGAATTTGCATAAGGGGTGCAAATTCGCTCCTATACACTATCATATCAAATATACCAAATAGCTGACTCTTAAGTTCCCTAATCACCCCCTTATCATTTCTAATAAATAACATATCATCAACATATAGGACAATGATTAACAATCGATCATCAATACATTTAAAATAAACACAATGATCTTCTTCACTTCTAATACAGTCATGATTCATTGCAAAAGCATCAAATTTATGATACCGCATTCTTGGTGACTGCTTCAAACCATACAAAGATGTCTTTAACTTGCAAACCAAGTGTTCTTGTCCCTTCACAATAAAATTATCAGGCTGTTTCATAAATATTTCATCATCAAGATCCCCATGTAAGATTTCATTTTAACATCCATTTTCTCTACTTCTAAATCAAAAGCAACAACAATAGATAAAAGGAATCTAATGGAGGTTAGTTTAGCCATAGGAGAAAAAATCTCACCAAAATCCACTCCCTCAACCTGAGAGTAACCTTTTGCCACTAATCAGGCCTTGTACCATTCCAACTTATCATTTACTTTAAATTTATTTTTAAATACCCATTTGCATCTGATGGATTTCCTCCCCTTAGGTAGCTCAACGAGATCCCATGCGTCACATTTGTCCAAGGCCTTTATTTCATCTTTCATTGCCTCTAACCAATAATTATGCTCATATGAAGATAAGGCCTCTTTCACAATTTTAGGTTCATTGTTAGTACAAGATAAAACAAAAACACAATGAAAATCAAATGAACTATATCCATACCTATCAATAGGTTTGTGTTATCAAGTAGATTTTCTTAGAGGTGTAACAAGATGCTCTAGTTATTCCTCTTCATAATTCTCTTCTAATTCTTCTTCTTCCCCTTCATGTTTATCATGTTGTTCAACATGTGCATCTTCTTGTGGTTGGTCTACATGTGCATCTTCTTGTGGTTGTTCTACCTGTGTATCTTTTTGTCGTTCAACCTTAATATCAAAATGCACCATTTTTTTAGGCTTTATACGAGGTTGTTCATCATTTTTAAATTCCTTAAGCTCCCTAAAAATTACACCCTTAAAATATATCATTTTCATTGCTACAGGATCCCAAAGCTTATAACCCTTAATGTTCTCTCCATAACCTACCAAAAACACATTTGTTAGCTCTAAAATCAAGGTTAGAATGTTTTTATTTAGGAGCATGAACATATGCCTCACTACCAAATACTCTAAAATGAGAAACTAATGGTCATTACCTGTCCATAGGGAGTATTATCAACAAGAGCAGAAGTAGGTGACCTGTTAACCAGATAACAAGCAGTGTGAACTGCTTCAACCCAAAAACTATGTTGTTCAAGGTTTGCACTACTCAACATGCTTCTAGCTCTATCCATTAGATTCCTATTCATCCTCTTTGCCACTCCATTTTTTTGTGGGGTATATGGAGTTGTTTTCTGCCTAACAATTCCTACATGCTTACAATAATCATCAAAGACCCTAGAGAAAAATTCACCACCATTATTTGTTCTTAAAAACCTTTACTTTTCTATATGTTTGTTTCTCAACAAGTGTTTTAAATTCTTTAAATATAGAAAAAACAACAAATTTCTCCTTCAAAAAGTAAACCCAAGAATATCTAGAATAATCATCAATAAAGGAAACATACTTAGCGAGACTTTCCAATAGATGGTACATCCACTGGACCAAAGACATCTCTATGAATCACCTCCAAAATTTGTTTAGCCCTAGTACTTCCAGATTTAAATGATACTCTATGTTGCTTTCCATACACACAGTGTTCACAAAAAACAAAATCAGCAAAGTAACCTGACAAACCATTAACCATCTTTTTTATTTATGAGAGTTTTGAGACCCTTTTCACCAATATGACCCATCCTGCGGTGTCATAACTTACATGATACAAAGTTATTAGTTACATTAACAGAGTTACATAAAGTAGAAGCATCAAGTATAAATAGGGTGCCACACCTATTACCCTTATCTAAAACCAATTTCCCTCTGACTAACTTGCAACAACTCTTTTGAAAAGTAACATGCACCCTTAAATCATTCATTTTATATACAAAAATTAAATTTCTAGCTAAACCAGGGATGTGCAATACATCTTTAAGGGTTTTAACCCTTCCGTCACAAAAGATCAATTTTACCTCCCTTCGGTCTACAATTTTATGTGTGCTATTATCCTCGAGGAAAACTTTCCCACCATCATAAGCTGAATATGTTGAAAACTATTCCTTGTGAGGAGTCGTGGTAGGATGCGCCTAAATCTATTAACCAAGAGTCATCATAAGTTAGATAAGAAGAAATAATAAAAGCATTAGTAGCTTCATCATCAGAGGATTTATCTGTAGAGGAATCATCATTATTTTTATTTTATTCTTATATTCCTTTTTGAGATGCCCCCATTTACCACAGTTCCAACACCTTGATCTACTCTTACCATGTGTTTTTAACATTCCCTTAGATTTAGAACAATCCTTAGACTTGTCATTTCCACCTTTCTTCTTGTTCTTACCTTTCTCCTTGGATCTACCTTGTACAAGTAATGCATTTTTAGACCCCTCTAAAGTCCTCCTCATTTCCTCTAAAAGTAGAGTGGCAATGAGGGAATCCAACTTTAGATCATCTGAAAGAGAACCACTGATTGCAACAATAAGATTATCCCAAGATTTAGGCAGTTAACATAATAACAAAATGCATTTATCCTCCTCATCTATCTTTACATCAATTGACTCTAATAGACTCATGATTAAATTAAATGAATTCAAGTGTTTTGCAATCGAGTCTCCATTATTCATTTTAAATGAATACAACTTTCTTTTCAGAAATAACTTATTAATGAGACTCTTAGTTTGGTATATCTCTCCTAATCTATTACATAATTTATATGCAATAGTCTTATTTGACACATTTAATAGAACATAATCAGATAAACACAAACGGATAGTGTCATGAGCCTTTTTATCTAACTTGTTGTAATCTTCATCTAACATACTCTCTGGTTTCTTCTCTTTATTAACAACAATCCATTGATCTCTTTCTTCCAAGAGATCCTCCATCTTTAACTTCCAAAGCTCATACCCAGTACCATTGAACTCTTCAATATCCAATTGAGATGAGCTAGCTATGATTTCTTATAACATTGAATCTAAAGCTACAAGAAAAAATAACACACTCCCATTGCAACAAAAAACCCAATCAAATAGGATAAAACTTTATAATGAAAGTATGTAGATAATTTTATGTATCCAAATAAACTAATAACAAAAAATCATAGATGAAAATAGATTACAATAGAGATGCAAACCATAACTCAAGAATTATGTGGAGAAACCCTTTCAGGAAAAATCTCCACATCCAAAGAGATCCAAGACTTGTATTAATCCTTCAAATGAACTACATCAATACAACATCTCCCTATGAATCATCGCAACACTTCATTGTTTCAACAACCAACAACTTAACTTGTTTTTCCTTTAGCTCAAGCACTAAATATATAGACATGAGAGAAAACACAAATCAAGAATGGTTTCTAAAACCATTTAGGCATAGATCACAAAGAAAAGTAACTTCCTTTTCCAACTTGTGATTTTATACATTTTTGAGTAATGTGCACATGCAACTAAAAAATCTACTTTATCTTTTTTCAAGTTCACATTTAATTTTTTATGCTCTTTCTAATTTGACAATTAAAAACACTTTGTAAGTTGTCATAGTTGCATTTAGCAACTTTCATGACAACTAAAAGATAATTACAAAATTGCCAGGTAACAAGTAAAAAACAAAGCAAGGTTGAGACATTTTGTCAACACTCAACACCTCCAATGCGTAGTCAAGGGATGCCATACTTCTTTAATGGCATATGGTAGGAAACTATCTTTGTTTACGACACCCCAAATCCTCTCCTATAAAGGCCCACATAACAAGCCCATATGCAACCTATAAATCATTATATGCATCTTCTACCATCCTCTTTTCTTATCGAGGAACCCATACCATGTCATTACACTCTCTCCTTCTATTCTTTAGGTTTAACCAAGTGAAATTTGATACTAACATATATACTCACAATTTATTATTAAATTAATTTAAATAAATTATTATTATCTTATTAAATTAAACTTAGGGAAAGTTATTTTCCTTTACAAAATATTTTGCCAAAATGAATTCTATGTGCTCATGTTTAAAGGAGCTTGCATGCAACCTCCCTTGTCTAATGTGATGGCAAGCAAGAAATTCTACTTACCGGAAACAAAGTATTGAGTTGAATATCTAATTTTCTAGATGGAGGCTGAGGGAGCATTCGGGCAATTGAACAGGTTCCAATAATTCAACCAATTTGTGCAATGAACAACTTAGCTTCATAAATTTAGTCGTTTGCAGTCACCTCATTTACATTTTAAAATAAATATTTTTGAACAACACACAATTGGCAGATATCTCTTCACTCATTTTTCTCTCAAAGAAGTGCAACAAACTGAGGCATCAAAATTCCTTTTGAAAGAGCTTAAAGAGCTTAACAAGCACTTCCTCATTAAAATTGCAATCAAATTAAGAGTTACAGAAGTCGGGGACTTCGGTGGAAATTTATTTTATTTTAATTTTGTGTTTCACAATGTATAGCAAAAGCACAAAGGATACCTTTGCAATGCCTAGATTTGATTTAAAAATTTCAGTTTGTTGATGAATCTTTTAGATTAAAATAAACAATTATTTGGTAGATTTTAATTGTAATTGTTTGAAGGTTTTTAGATTTTAATTGCAATTGTTTGAAGGTTTTTAGATTTGATTGTGTGAATAATTATCGATTGAATATTTCTAGTTTCGATTGTGTTTGTATTTTTTGCATCAATGTTTTGTATCACACTCTATGATCCATTGCCAGGATAAAAGAGAGCATAATTTTTGTATCAACATTTTAGATCACACTCATGATCCATCATCAGAATGAAAAAAGAAAGAACAAAAAATATCATTGTGCAATTGTTCCGATTTAGAGTGTTGAAAAGGTAAAAAAAAACACTTTTTTATGTTTTCCGTCATTTGAATGTGTTGAGCTGCAAGGAAGGATAAGGTTTTCATTAGCTTACCCTCAATCCTTAAATGTACCATCTGAATATCCAGAAAATCCCATTTACATAGAAAAAAACACCATCTTAATTGTAATTGTTTGAAGGTTTCTAGATTTGATTGTGTGAATAATATCGATTGAATATTTCTGGTTTCGATTGTGTTTGTATTTTTTGCATCAATGTTTTGTATCACACTCTATGATCCATCGTCAGGATAAAAGAGAGCGTAATTTTTGTATCAACATTTTAGATCACACTCATGATCCATCATCAGAATGAAAAAAGAAAGAACAAAAAATATCATTGTGCAATTGTACCGATTTAGAGTGTTGAAAAGGTAAAAAAAAACACTTTTATATGTTTTCCGTCATTTGAATGTGTTGAGCTCCAAGGAAGGATAAGGTTTTCATTAGCTTGACCCTCAATCCTTAAATGTACCATCTGAATATCCACAAAATCCCATTACATAGAAAAAAACGCCATCTTCAAATTATGTTTTCCATCATTTGTGTTGAATGTGGCTTTGATCTGCAAGAATAAGAATATCATTAGCTTGACCTCATAACCTCCTTGGTCATTGGTACACATAATTATTTGCCATGCTCGAGGAGGGCGTAAATTATATCATATTTGGATATGATTTAGAAATCCATGTTTATATCCATATCAATCTCTAGAATGAGATTTCTCTTCGTTATTCTATGAATTTAGGGCATGTCCCCATGCAGCTGCTTGGCTTATTTTGGCTAGCAGTCACTGCTCAAATTTTTTAGGAATAATTTGTGAGGCTGGTGGCCCCATGAATTTTAATTTACTGCTTATTTTTAAGCAGTCATCTAAAAAAATTGTAATTATTATTTATTTTCATGTATGAATGAAAAATTGGAGAGAAATAAAAAAGAGGGAAATAAATTGATGGAGCCACCTCACAGCTTTTTAATATGCAGCCACTGCTTATTTCCAGCCCCCATTTTTTTTCCACAGCTTATTTCCAATTCCTAAACAATAGCTGCTCCACTAAAATAGGTAAGATTCTAAATTATCCTTTTCCCAGAGTTTTAAATTTGCATGGGAACACTCTTGCTGCTTATATATAAGCAGAAAATGCAGTTAAGCAGCTGCATGGGGACAGGGGGTTAGAATGGTTGATGGACAGTTTTATATTTTCACAATGGTGAAAAGACGAGGGGAATAAAAATACCGATAATGATGCTAAAACCATTTAGAAGAGTGAATAACAAATAATTACATCATTTCATTGAAGAAATAACACCGATCCAATTTCTCACAAAAATACAACAGAGATCCATCGAATTCACAGCAGAAAGAATACAGTGAAGTACAGTGAAGTTCAGCAGAAACTGCGTTTCCTGCTCTGCTGCAATGAGATTTTGCTCTGATCAGTCTCCCTCTTGGCCATGGAATTCAAACAACTAGAAAGTCAATTATACACGGAGAAACCAAATGATGTCGGCTCTCAAAAGTCCCCCAAATCTCTGCAATTTCCTCGGCTGTGAGAATCAATGAGTTCAATTCCCTTAAATTGGATAGAGTGGATACAGTTGAAAATGACGGAGTTGATTTTGGTGTTGAAAAAACCGACTTAATCTTGAACTCAAATGAAGTTTCATAGGATGGATATTCTGAACAACATGATGGACGGCTACTGCCATATTCTGAATTATTGTTCATCATACTCTGCATTTTCTAACAAGTACAGTATTTCGGCTGGAGACAACGTTTTATGTTGATGCTGCTGATCCTCTGACGTGGTGTCATTGCTCGAAAGAAGTGTTAACGTTTCCCCTGGAACAAGCTTCTGGAGATTAATCGGTTAGCATACATACAAAAAAGGTTCAGTTATACTGAAACATTAAACAAGGTTTTCAACATTTTCTATTGGCAAATAAAATTTGAATATCTTGAGAAACATATTACAACTGCAGGCATCACTTCTTTGCAAGGGTTAATTTGCTCTACTTACAACTGCAGGCATCTGAATAAAGTAAAAAGTATGGGTCAGTTACAATTCTTTAGGAAACATCACAGTTTCTGAAAGGGTTTTAGACAATACACGAAATATATTGTTCATGGGATAGAAAGAAAGCTTATAAGGAAGTGGAAGTGACAGCTAACAATGAAACGAGAAAAAGGCTTCTGAGAAAGACTGCGTGCACAGCTTTAGATCGACGTTTGGGATCCATTATCAGTTTAAACTGGTACTTTTTCTGATGTTAGGGAAAGCCTTTTTTCATGCTATGCACTGTGAAAGCCTAAGAACTTTGATTAGCTAATGTGAAACACAATTACCGAGATAAGGAAGATCCGGCCTAAGAGCAATTAGATTTATGAACCAAAACAAAATTTGAGCATCTCTTTTCAATGAAGTTATACTGTTTTTAAAACTGCAGAGTGACAGCTAAGTTGCTAACAATGTATCATATCTTTCGAAGGTATACTCCTCTATTGAATAAGATAAGATTCAAACATTTAGTAGTTTGGTTAAGCTACTTCAGCCATACCAAAGAGCTATTCGGTTTGCAGTTTGTTTCAGAAGAAAAAGACACTGCAGAGTTTTTTCATTGTGGAAGAGTTTTCGAATAATTTTACGATAAATAGAAGAAATTGAAATTACAAGCATTTCAAAGATGATAGAATAGAAAATATGGTTTAATTTCAAAGCTTCTTTAAGCAATTTTAAAAGCACTTCAAAGAAGATGAATAGAAAGTTTAGTTTAATTTCAAAGCAACTAGCCCCATTAAGCGTGGAATAGAAAGTTGGCAAAGATTATTGTGTATAGAACTGGAAAATGACAGGTATCAGTTTCAGAAATCAATGGAAGGCTGCAAAGTAATCTCCCTATTAAGGATTCAGACAAACTAAGCGTGCTTGAACTAGAATAGAACTGGCAGGGGAAGCAAGAAATCCTAATGTTTCACCTATATGAACATGGGAACTTCAGACTTTGTCATGTTCAATCTGAAATTCTGATGCTTCATCTATATGAGGAAAACAATACTCATGAGAAATGAATTGTTCTGAATTGCCTACTTATAAAAGTAGCATGAAAATGGACACCATTCATACTCATTAAGATTCATCAAGATTCAACCATGTTGGCAGTTTTATTAAGACCTTAAACCCTTCTAACTTCAGTGCAAAAATGACCTTCGGACCCTCAACCTTCTCTCTGATATCCAAGTGGTTGGTGGAATGCCTATGGGAACTTCAGACTTTGTCATGTTCAATCTGAAATTCTGATGCTTCATCTATATGAGTAAAACAATACTCATGAGAAATGAATTGTTCTGAATTGCCTACTTATAAAAGTAGTATGAAAATGGACACCATTCATACTCATTAAGATTCATCAAGATTCAACCATGTTGGCAGTTTTATTAAGACCTTAAACCCTTCAGTGTATAGAACAAGTGCAAAAATGACCTTCGGACCCTCAACCTTCTCTCTGATATCCAAGTGGTTGGTGGAATGCCTATAGGCGCCCCTTATTCAATCAGTAAGAGGCGTTTCAAACATCCTGAAGGGAACCATAAGCTAGTAATACTGACTTTTGAAGACACAAAAGACAGAAAAATTATCTCGAACATGAATTATTGTTCACTTTGAAGGAACTTTAAAATGAGTAAGCAGTAAACGAAATCTTACCGAGATCAGAAGCTGGGCGTAAACCAGTTTTGAAATCAATGTCAGCGTTGTAATTTTGTTGATTTTGTTTCGGCACCTCCGAAAATGACCTTCCATTTTGCAAATTACTTGCTCTTTTGCTGTAGTGGAAATCCTTTTTCCCCAAAGTTATCACAGGCAATAAGTTTGAGCGGCTGGAACTTTCTTCGCATTTCTTGATACCCAAATGAGGGTTCAAAAGCACGTCTTCAGGAGATATATTGAAGTACCTTGCACTGCTCTGCCTCAAAGAGGTTGAACTCTTTAAATCATCATCCTTTTCTTCAGTTTTTGAAGCAGCTTTAGCCGAAGCTTCGAAGGATGTTAAATCTTCAGAGGAGGAGGAAAAGTATCGGTGCGTTTTTGCTGCTGATAATCTGCTTAGGGTTTGTGAATTGCTTCCGGCAGATTCTTCTTGACCTTGCTCTGTCCAGTCCGCATTTGAGTTGCGTGCAGACGTATTTCTGTGAAAATCCCTCATAATTTCACTCTTTTCAGTCTCCTCATAGCTTGCTAGAAATCTTGAAGATTTCCCGTGTTCAAAGGAGACGTTAGACACCAAGCTTTTCATTGAAGAGTTGGAGTTTACAGAAGAATTTAGATCAGCAACGGCTTCCAAAATTGAGTGAGCTTTTGACACAGAAGCTGGAAGTGCAAAGCTTTTAAGCTCTGTTTCCTCTGAGGCTTCGAAGAGCGTCTGGTTGTCTAGCAGGAATTGATCACGCGACCTCCTCGCAGATCTTGAGCGTGAGATTTGCGCCAAAACTTCGTCGACGTCAACGTCCCCGTTAGTTTGATCATCTGCATAAACATCAAGCACTTCCGTTTCTCCATTCCGTTTGTGGCTACTGGATTTTGCAGCTGCAGTTTCTTCATGCGAAGACTTAGCCTGCTGCGCTTTTTTTAAAGTCGGGGCTCCTCTGCAAGAAAGCAGCTGATCGCGTATAGAGCTCGAATTTCCATTAATCTCCTTTAAAGCTACTCTTCTCTCTTTTTTAGCAGGGACATTTTCATCCTGCAAATGAAGAAACAATAAGCTTTTCTTTTCATTTTTTAAAAGACAGCTTTTTCATACAAAAACATGAGGAACTCGGTAAAAATCTGAATGATTCGCCTTCGTAGTAGTTCTTTCTCATTTAAATACTACAAATGAAGGAATAACAAGCCTGCCTTAACACTTTCCCCAGAAAAAAATATTTCATGTATCCTTGCAATGAGAGTTTATCATCTTCGTGAAAAGAAAACAGAGAATTTCTCCTCCCTAACCAGGGCGTTTTATTTCACAATCTAAAAATAAAGAACTAGTAAGAAGCTCTTCCAAAATGATCCAACTTTCCAGGTCAATCTCTTCAAAACCTGTTTATTTTTACTCAATCTAGAAAACTGAGACATTACAATCCTTGACTTAGGTTTTTCCACCCTTTCATTTAAACAAATCAAGCTTTCGGTTTTCTTTGAAAATAGATGATTTTTTTTTATAACTACACAAAGTTCCACCTTAACCAGCTCATTTAATTGATACCCTGCAAATGATATCATATGCTTTCATTGCCTTTCTCTTCCCTAAGACAGATCAAGTTAACAGTTTTCCTTGTAAAAAGGATAAAAACGTGTTAATACCATTAACAAATAAGAGACTTAATCATGCTTCCTTTCGAAAAGGATCTGCAAATAAGGAAATAACAAGCTCCATTCTTCCATTCGGAAATAAAGTCGTCAAATGATAAATTTTCCCTTGCAAATACGTTAAGTATTCCGCACACAAATAGAAAAGCAAATACTCGAAAAACAAATTTGTATTAAATCTGTAAATGAAGACTGAACAAGCTTTCCTTTCCATTTTCCCGCCATCCTATATTTAAAAAAATAAAAACAGCAAAGCTTCCAGTTTTCCTTAAATCTGCCATTTATCCTCACAAAAAGATGAAGCATTCTAAAGAAACTAAAGGCTCATTATTTTCAGGATCATTTTGCACCTGTGTAGTAGTAGAAGAAACAATTTTGCCGGATTCTTCATCATTTTTCACGGGCTCTTCAGGATTCCGTCGGAAAGGGCTCTGCTCTGCTTTTCTGGACGAGCTCCGGCTGAGCGACTGAGGAAGCCCTAGACCGCCGTCGATCCTAGGCGCCGGGGATCGAGACCGCGACGTCGTTGTCGGTGCGCTGCAATTCCCAATCTCGCCCGAATTCGAACCTCTTTTCGCAGGTCGTTTCGAAACCCCTGCGCTTGCCGTGTTTCGAACCCGAGACCTTTCGGTTGAGTTTTCTGAACGCCTTCCAGGGGATGGCTCCGGCCGCCTGCCAGGCGACGGGCTAACGCGTCGCCCCGTTAGACGTTTGCTGCTGCCGTCGAGACTCGTCGATCTCGGTGTCAGCTCTCTGCTTGACGACCGTCTATGTGACGGCCTTGCGCGAGTTTTTTCCTCTACTTCATCTTCAGCCTGACGCTTAGATCCTGAGTATTGACGGGCAGCATTGTTGCTGTTGTCATTTGATGCCTTGATTGATGAGCTTCTGCTGAGCCTTCCGCACTGGATAAGAATGGCATCAACGTCTTCTTTCGCGCTTGACGTCCTTGCCAGCCCGTCTGATGGCTGAGGCGCTTCTTCTTTCTTGAACGAGCCTTTCTTTTTCAAACTGTTTGAACGCTCAGGCTTCTTCTTAGTTGCAGCAGCATCTTTTAACGGATCTACTACTGACGGCTTCTCGGCTATTTCAACGTCGTCAGCAGCAGGCTTCTTGACGGTGGATGTGTCTGTGAGGATCTCCTTGACGGCCTCCACGTCGTCTGCAACAGGCTTTTCTTCCTCCGCAGGCTGAGAAACAGACGTGGGTGTTAACGAGGCCTTGAAATCTTCAGTGGGCTCTGTAGAATCATGCTTCCGCTGCTGTTTTTTAGCAACCTTCTTGCTTATGCAGCTACCCATAATATGTGGGCCTGGTTTTTCTCTCAACAGATTTGAGGGTAGCAGAGAAATTGGACTTTAGAAGCCAAACATGATTTACAGTGCCCAGAAAAACCAAAAAAAATGAAAAGCCTACTTTTCTAGCGAAACAACTGAGGATCTGGAAATGTTCCTCGGCATTGATTGCCGAAAATCTAGGATAAGTTTAGCTTTCTATGTTTGAGCTTCTGGAATGAAGGACATTGAATGCAGAAATGTTACCGAAGAGAAGGCTTAAATGCACTGAAATGCAATGCAAATTCGTTGCGAAAGTCAAAGATGTTGAGACATCAGTGAAATGAACGTTGACAGGAAGCGATCGTTTGATAATTATGCGTATTTCAAAAAAAATTGAAATGGGCGGGCGGCTTTAAGGAAAGACGTTACATCTAGGCATGCAGAATATTTCATGGATTCTTTAGGTACCTACTCAATTGCATATTCTCTTTCAACGGGCAGAAATAACTGGTTATAACTTTTTTTCGAATCTCAAAGCGATTCAACAGAAAATAATTTGATAAATATTTTCTGTCACTCGACGATGAAGGTTTGTTTAGGTCTGTTGACCGTTGAGCATGGAAGATATAAATTCACGAGAAACGACATTAAATCTTCGACTGGAATCGAACAAAGTATAAAACACGAGTTGCTAGGTCAGGTGAGGTCGTGCTTCACACCATTCAAAGTTTTGGTTACCGTTGCGAAGCCCGAAGGCCAAAAAGAGAAGCATAGACTTCACAAGGACCGAAATAAAGTACATCCATTGTATTTGCAATGGTGAAGTTAGCATACACGTGTCAATTTTTTATACATCTATACATCTATACATTATTTTGTATATTTGGTTTTATCATAGTTCCACTTACACTTATCTCCCCACATTTGTCTCATTATTTCTCACATTTCCATGTTATTGATTTCTTCCAAAAAGAAAAGCATAGACTTTACAAGGGTGGGATTAAAAAAGTACCTCCAATATATTTGCAATTGTGAAAGTAGCATGCACATGTCAATTCTTATATGATGTATTTTGATAGAATGTTCTAATATGATTATATAGTGGTAAGCGACATACTTTTAAGTTTGGCCCCTTCCACAATTCCCATCTAATGTTACTCTCACTTGAACACTCTTTTGTATATTTTGTTTTATCCTAGCCCCATTTACACCTATATCCACACATTTGTCTTGTCATCTCTCACATTTTTATGCCCTTGATTCCTTCCTCAAGATCTTGCATTTGGATCAATCTTATGATAACTAGGTTCAATTTGTATGAAGCAAAACCAACCCCAAAATCCAAATTATTAAGTCAAACCCTTTTCATTACCTATTGAGAGTCCATTTAGTGTACATTCATGCGACTATTCATTGTCTTGGCATTTAAAGACATCCATTTGCGTATTTAAACATCATTCAAGAATAAGAATGATCCTCATTTGTAAGGTTCATACATAGAAACACTTCAATTTGAAGCACTGATAGGTAAAGCATTTGCATCAAAAGCATCTAGAACATCTACATGTATGAGAGTGACATCTTTGATATTTGTCTAGGACCATAAAGTTAATAGAATCAAGGAGATTGATCTAGAAGAACATAACCCTTGTAATTTGAAGATCTTCCCAAGGTATTTTTAATTACCACCAATCCTTACATGTTAGTAAACAATATAAAAGACTAGGTTGTCAAAGTCAGTATATTTGTACAAATCAAAAAAGATCAATTAGATACATTCTATAATATCAATACACATGATCAACTCATAAAAGTCTAATTCTATAAAAGATTTGAGATAAGTAATACATCAAAGACATTAATTTTTAATATGATGACTTGAATATATATCTCCAATATCCATAATTTGTATCATTGATTTAAGACCTAAGTACCTATATCTTTGACATTTAATTTTTGAAAATGACATTTATTACCCATTGCCATTCCTAACTTGTCTAATTTACCCCTATTAGTTTTTCTTCTATTGCCACATGTATTTAATTAGCCTAAAACAATCCAATAAGGTTACTTTTACCCTTATATTATGTGTTTATAAGGAGAGAGTTTATTAAAAATTAAAATGTTGTAATCCAGTGAAATTAGCATAACCATGTCATTTTCCAATTAGTGTTGTACCTACCTTGATACAATAAATTATCAAAAAGTAGCACATATGAGATGCACAGGACAACTAAGAGGAGGGGGTGAATCAGTTGTATACTTAAAACATTCAATCCTTCATTAACATTCAAACTCTTATCAACCTTTAAACCTTTATCATGTGTATTAGAAAAATGTAATCATATGAAATAGTAATGCAAACACATCCAAACGCATTTAAGAACACGAGATTTACGTGGTAAACCCAAGAAGGGAGAAACCACGACGAGGATTAGCTCACATATATATGAATTGCAACACCAATACAATTAGGCTCACTACCACTTGGGCTCATTGCCTAGAAAAGGAAGAAAGGCTCATTGTCGAAATGAATCACTGTCTAGAACAAAGAAGAAAGAAGAAAGGGATGAATCATTGCCAAATATGAACTGCTAACAATGCATCTCTCTTATGCTAAAGGTACATTTCTACTAAAGCACAAATAACTCATTCAACATACTAATGTAGACACCTTAAGCTCACCGCATCCATAAGTCATAATTATTTAGACTCACACTTAGATCACCACACTCAATCACTTTCACGTATTTCACATCACACATTTTACTCTTAATCCACACAACTCACCTTACTTATATACCATTTGTGACCCAAAACAATCCCAATTAGGTAGGTCTTAATGAAATGTATGCACCTCAACTATGCAACACCAAATAGGTCGGCACCAAACACTTCCAAGGTGGAAAGAAGTGAAGGAAGACCATGCCAAGGGTTAACTAGGATCCAATTATATACCAACACGCTTCTCAAAACTTCCACAAACAACAAACATCCTTTATAATTAGCACTAGCACGCTAGGTCAGCCAAACCTACACTAACACTAACAAGCGATCACAAACATGCCTCTCCAAGTCCAAAAACATCTTGTAGACCACACAACAACACTCCAAAAATTCCAAGAATATTCCACATCATCAAAATATTCAACACTACTACTGCAACCACCTAAAACTAAAGAATACTTCTATTTTATGCAACCAGAAACACTAGAACAAACATCCAACTTGCTAACCAACCTTGTGGAACACCTCAACACATGAAACCTCAAGGGAAGGTAGATATAGATAATATAAGCACGTTCCTAGATATGCAAGACAAGAAAATTCACTGTAGAGAAATGCAAATAAATATCATTTTTGGACCAGACACCTTGTTTCATAGACAAACATACTCTCAAACACATATTTCATTGTTGAACAGTCTAGAACTTGGAACTTTGGATATAACACCTCTAAACGCCTTTGATCAACACTTCCAAACTGCACAAACAAACCTTCAACCATGAAGAAATGTGGAGAAAAACATTGAACACACCTCTGCCACACTATACCCTCTTTTATTAAAATTTTCTCAAAAGCACTTGGAAACCAAGTGAACCAACTACAATTGCAACACTTACTCACACCTCTTTAGCATGTCTACAATATCTGCAACACTTCTCATCAACTATAGTTCACATCCATACTATCAACAATCTCATCAATACCAGTAGGCTCCAACAATCTTTGCAACTATACCAACACAGTCTAAGGGGTTGACATCATTGACAACACCAACATCAAGCTACTTTTAGGTCAATTTTTTTTACAACTCTAACACAACTAGGTTTTCCTTAAATTTCTAGTTAAGGGCTCTTTTAGAGGGATTTTAACCACCATGTAAGAATTCTTTTCAAAAAGATGTTGTAAGAGAGGGGGATTGACCACGTCAAGGCCCTAGATCATGAAGAGTCAAGAGCGAAAGGCTGCACTAACTTACCTCACTCTAAAGGATTTTTTCGAATGAGGGACGAGAATGATGAGGACTATGAGGCCCTGTAACCACTCTTCATACCCGAAATCTAAATTGGTGCTAGGCAAGCTAGTTTTTGGGTTCAACACTATACCTAAGGTAGCTCTCTGCCCAAGGATGAAAGCACGGTTCCAGGACAATAATGCGACGCATTGGCATCTCTCAGGTGTGCTGGCGTCCATACGACCAAAGGACCAAAAACATAGTATGAACCAACAAAAAACAAGCTGACAACCTAGCTAGTCACTTCTAAGGGAACAAAACAAAACTACGAAGTAGGAAAGATAAAAATGAATATGATAAAGTAAATATATGAAGACTAAGGTGACAAAGATAATCTCACAAAGATGCTCGTTCGCCAGCTAGCTCCAAATGCATGTCCACATACACACAAGAAAGAGGGAAAATTGTTGGGGGTTGTATAGGGATCTGCCTCAGTCAAACCCCCATTTCGGTGTTTCCACCTCCACAAACAACCAAGATAGCAATGATAGAGAAATGTATGATAAAGAAGTAAAGAAAGAAAGTACATGAATAACACTACAAAATAGTATAGATCTACTCAACCAAATCATAAAGGAGAGGAGTGAAACATTACCGCCTCCATTAAGAGCTCACTAGCCAATGATGGAGAAAGAAGGCTTGAACAATCACCAAAGCCTCAACTGTGATGAAGGGAGGTGTTGCAAAACCTCAAGCCCATGCTGCAATGGCTTGTTCCACACTTTCTTTAAGGAGTTGATGGAGTGTTGTTGCTACTACTATGAAGTGTCGAAGTGCTACTTGAAGTGATGGAAGTGAAGAGATTGCAAGAAGTGATGTCCAAGAGATGAAGTGAATGCTTGGAGATTTCCAAAAAGGGATTGAGTTGCATGAAGAATGATTATGTTTGAAGGTGAGGTGAGGAGAATAAGGAATTTTTGAGTCAGTTGGTCGAAGAGGGACATTACAAATCATTCCCAGTAGGAAGTGTAACGCCTCTACTGACTTCAGATGCAGGAATCCGTCAGGGACGTGAGTGCGTCGTGCATATGTCTATGTGCCGCTTACACATCTTCAAAAAATATTCTTCTACCGACGCAAAAGTTGAATGCCATGTGGAACAAAGGCAGCTTTTTGATGTGGATTTTTTCTTACAAATTTAGTTTTCTAAGGTGAGGAAGTGTAAAAGGGGAATTTGCGTAAGGGGTGCAAATTCGTGCCTATACATTTTTCCCCCACTTTAGCGAGCATAAATATTGATGAGTGCTTCGATAAAGTAGATCAGAAAGGTAGTAGGGTTAGAAGTGTATACTTGAATCATCGAGGAAGTAGACCATAATTTGGCGAACTCGAGAGCACAGGACAATCATAGCCCTATAGAACTATGAAGTTGTAGAATGAAAGCGTCTTACAGGTCCGTAGACCTGCAAGGAGGTCACCCCAAGATCTCTCACATGAAGGAAGCCTTGAGAAGTAAGCACCTCACATGCCCATAAACCTGCAAGGAAGGTGTCCTCCAAGATCTCTCACATGAAGGATACCTAGAAAAGCACCTTACAAACCTGCAAACCTGCAAGGAAGGTGTCCTCCAAGATCTCTCACATGAAGGAAACCAAGAAAAGCGCCTTAAAAACCTACATACCTACAAGGAAGGTGTCCTCCAAGATCTCTCACATGAAGGATACCCAGAAAAGCGCCTTACAGACCTTCATACCTATAAGGAAGGTGTCCTCCAAGATCTCTCACATGAAGGATACCCAAAGAAAGCACCTTATAGACCAATAGACCTAAAGGGAAGGTGTCCTCCAAGATCTCTCACATGAAGGATACCTAAAGAAAGCACCCTATAGACTTGTAGACCTACAGGGAAGGTGTCCTCCAAGATCTCTCACATGAAGGATACCCAAAGAAAGCACCATATAGACCTGTAGGGGAGCAACCCCCAAGATTTCTCGCATGAAGGAAGCTCAGAAGAAGTGCCCTACAGACCCACAGATCTACAAGGAGGTATCCCCCAAGATCTCTCACATGGAGGAAACCCAAGGAAGGGGACTCCATAGAGTTGGAAAGCGGCTTCACAGGTGCACCTGCAAAGCGACATGTTCACCTACAGATAGAACATGTTTGAAAGTGGCCACATAGGCAAGTAAGCAAACATTCATGTAGGCCGTTAATGGATTGGAAAGATTTGAAAGGGGTCGCTTGGGAACTCGATGTGAAGAAAGGGGTCCACTCAAGGGATGTGCTGCCTAAAAGTACAAAAATGACATTTTTTCTCAAATCGATTTGTTATCAAGGAATGCTTTCGAAAGATGTTCACTTCATCAAGGATTTCAAAAGGAAGAAAATGCCCCTTCATGAGGGGAAGATCAAAGTTTCTCCCACCTTGGAGGAAGGCTCTCAAGTTCTTTCATGATGAAGGAAACATGTTTTGTTAGGGTTTCAAGTCGAGAATGCAATTCTTTGAAAAGAAGTTTGTGAAGATTCTCAAGAAAAGATTCGTTGGCAACAAATGCATTTTCTGAAAATTGGAGTATTATAGAAGTGGCGTTGTCACACATGAGAGGGACAACTCAAGCAAAAAAGAGAGAAAGATAAAAGAAAAGCTAAGAGAGATAAAGACATCATGAACAAAGGGCACAAGGGTGATCTGATATTTCAGGGTTAGAACTTCTCATAAATATATATAAGTATATTAATAGTACATATAAAATGAATTGTCATCAACTCCCTACTATATCAAACCATGTGAAGAATTCACGAGAAGAAAAATAAAAAATAAAAAATTGGGTCATCAAGGAAGGGAAGCCTAAATGCCCCCAATGCTTTATATTGTCCCCAATTTTCCAAAAATCAAGTCACATACATAGAAGAATGATGAAACAAATAAAAGAAATTTTATGACACAAAAATCACTCCTGTATCTAAGCACCAGCAAGGGTGACAGCGGTCATGCAGGAACACATAACATGATCATGGGGGAACACATCATAACAAACATACTCATCTAACCTAAAGATAAAGAAGGGGCCTCCCCCTAACATTGATCGACTAAGAGGTCATCTGCTTCCCACTCTAGATCATTGTAGGGGGAAGGAGAACAAGCTTGCAGTGGTGGAATGTTAAGGGGAGGTGCTTCCAACCCTCCCACAACAAGGGCTAAGGAAGAGGGCCCCACAAGGTCCCCTCCATTAAGCTCTTGTGGAGCTAAGGTTAGCGACTTTACTGACAAGGTTAGAAATTCATCCAAAGAATTAAACATGCACTTTACAAAAGTACCATGTTTCACCTCAACAAACAGAGAGGACTATACCCGAGATTCACCACTAGGCTCATCGAGTGCTTCAGGAGTGGTGATGAACTTAGGGGAAGCTGAGACTAGTTCTATCACTAGGACATAAAAAGTCAACGTGGGACCACCTTTCGGGGAAGGTGGACTACTCTTACGTCCTCTATTGTTGGAAGGACCACTCTCCACCTTTTGATCTATCGAGGGATGTGAACTCCCCACAGACGAGGCGAGAGGTGCAAAGAAGAAGAGGACTTGAGAAAATCACAATAGATACCATTGAAGTGTTCGACATATCTACGAGTTTTAGAAAAGGTGGGACATATGGAAGGGACATCAACAAAGGTGGCTCCACCGAAGGAGCGATGAACACCTGCACCTTTTTAGGGTTAGGCACATTCATACTCACAATGGAAGTCAGAAGTGATGCAGAGTTAGATTGAATGAAAGTAGAGGGGAGGAGAGAGGAGGATGTGACAAGAGGCCCTGATACAAGGGTGGTCATCTCATCTTCCTTCCTCTGTAAGGTGGCTTTCTCAACCATGAGAGCCTTTTGTTGGTGCTTGCACTCGCGTGCAAGGTTGTTTCTATGACTCTTCAAGCTAGAGACCAGAGGTTGTGAAGGAGCAAAAGGCTCCTGCTCAACCATGGGAGTGTCCTCCATAGCTATTTCTAGCAGAGGGGTAGGCTCCTGAATGGGAGTAGGAGGAGAAGGTTGAGAAGCACCAGGGGAAATTAGTTCTAATAGCTCGGTAGTAGGCCTCTTCCTGTTTATTTCTTTGGGAGTAGAAGTGATAGGAGGCCGTGGAGGTCGAGACATAGAAGATTCCTCATGGGGGCCTTTTCTCCTCCCATATTGAATGGGCCTAGGCTCCGTGGGAAAGATAGGAAGCTTGAATGCGGGACGCTAAGGATTTTTCCAAGTAGGCACCATAGGATTCTCCTGCAAACACAGAATAGAATCTGATGGCACCACAATAGGGCAAGAGGAAGCATCAGGCTAAACAATAGAAGAGGAAGAAGGAGGATCTCAAGACCACTTCTCTTCTTCTCTTCTACGTGCCTTGGTGGCATCACTGTTAGCTTTTAAACATTCCCTCTACGACACAACATAAGGTGATGGAGGGTATCTCACTTTCGACCTTAAACATCCTCCTTTATTATAATTTTGATACATTTGGTACAAGAGGTCCTTCCTAGGCAGGAGAAGAACAGCGGGTGCAGGCTAAAAGCAATCTAAGGAATAACTACCACACTCAACTGGTGGTTTATAACTAGTGTCATGGATCACATGTATAGAACCCTCATGAATGAATTTCAAACATTTGTGCACAATTGAGGGAACTAAATTCATAGCTACTAGCCAGGGGATACCCAACTTTACTCTGAAGAGCTCAAACCTTGGGATAATGTCAAACAAAAGATTCAAAAATTTAGGTCCAATGAGAATTGACAAAATAATACTACCTAGAGGAGGTACGGAAAGCCTTTCGTGCATGCAGATGGTGCTTACAAGCGCATTATATCCACCTTTATGCAAAAAGTTGATTAGCATGATCTCCTTAGTTATGATATTGACTTGAGATGTCAGATCAACAAGAAAACCTGTTATAGTGTTTCTGTTGATTCGCACAGGGATATAAAGAGGAGATGGTTCTCTATTAAAACCCATCGATAGATCCTACAAGGTGAAGGTTATACTAGTACCATTGCTCATAAGTTGTGTAGAGGGGATAGGTTGATGTAGAAAAGAAGCCATTAGACACATTAAATGGTACTCTCACAAAGCCCCCCCAAAGGTTACAAAATAGGACAGTGACCCAATTAAGGTTTCGTTACGCAACACTTTCAAAACCTTCCAACTACATCTACTAGGGGTCACAAGGTGGGTTGTAAGGCGAAGTCCTCACAACACTCACACCTACAACACTCCTAGAATACAAGGAAAGGAGCTTTCAGTATCACAAAACAAAACCAAATGGCCCACGTCAGGTTCACTAAAAATGTAAGAGAGGGGGACCGACCACGTCAAGGCCCCAGGTCACAGAGAGCCAAGAGAAAAAGGCTTCCCTAACTTACTTCACTCTAAAGGATTGTTTCAAATGAGGGATGAGAATGATGAGGACTATGAGGCCTTGCAACCAATCTTCAGACCTAAAATCTAAACTTGGGCTAGGTGAGCCAATTTTTGGGTTCAACATTGTACCTTAGGTAGCTCTTTGCTTGAGGACAGAAGCGTGGTTTCAGGACGACAACACGATGCGCTAGCATCTCTCAGGTGCACTTGCATCTGTACGACCAGAGGACCAAAAACATAGTATGAACCACCAAAAAACAAGTTGACAACCTAGCTAATCACTTCTAAGGGAACAAAATAGAACTACGAATTAGGAAATATACAAATGAATATGATAAAGTAAATATATGAAGGCTAAGGTGACAAATATAATCTCACAAAGATGCTCTTTTTCTAGCTAGCTCCAAATGCACATCCACCTACACACAAGAAAGAGGGAAAATTGTTGCCCGAGTTGTATAGGGGTCTGCCTTAGTCATACCCCCATTTCGGTGTTTCCACCTCCACAGACAACCAAGATAGCAATGATAGAGAAATGTATGATAAAGAAGTAAAGAAAGAAAGTACACTAATAACACTACAAAATAGTATAGAGCTACTCAACCAAATTGTGAAGGAGAGGAGCGAAACATTACCACCTCCACCAAGAGCTCACTAGCCAATGATGGGGAAAGAAGGCTTGAATAATCAACACAACCTCAACTGTGATGAAGGGAGGTGCTGCAAAACCTCAAGCCCACACTGTAATGGCTTGTTCCACACTTGCTTTACAAAGTTGATGGAGTGTTGTTGCTGCTATGAAGTGTCAAAGTGCTACTTGAAGTGATGGAAGTGAGGAGATTGCAAGAAGTGATGTCCAAGAGATGAAATGAATGCTTGGAGATTACCAAAAAGGAATTGAGTTGCATGAAGAATGAATCTTTTTGAAGGTGAGGTGAGGAGAATAAGGCATTTTTGGGTTTCCCAATAGGAAGTGTAATGCCTCTGCCAACTTCAGACATATGAATCCATCAGGGACTTGAGCGCATTGCATGGACGTCTATGCGTTGCGCGCACGTCTCTAATAAATATTCTTCTATTGACACAAAAGACGAATTCCAAGTGGAATGAAAGCAACTTGCTGATGTGGAATTTTGTCTTTGGATTTGGTTTTCTAAGGTGAGGAAGTGTAAAAGGGTAATTTGTGTAAGGGTGCAAATTTGCGCCTATAAAAATGCAAATGGAAGGAGCCTTCATACAAATGACCCTATTAAAAAAGGTGTTCTCTTTAATCCAAAGGTGCATTTAAAGGAATATACTCAACACTCGGGGGTTATATCAAAGGGTCAAAATCAAGCAGGATATGAAGATGTTTCTTTCCCCAAATTTTCTTCAAAGAAAGGTTCTCCCTTCAAACTAAAGTTGCAAAATGATACTAGTTAGAAGAAAGATGTTTTCTCAAAAGACCAAAAGAAAAATCAACATGCACATGTTCATACTAATCAAAAGGAAAAAAAGCAAGCTCATCATGCAAGGAGATCATCATAGCTGTAACAGAGGAGGCATAAAAAGAAGGTTATGAAGAATGATGGAAAGAAAAAGGTAGCACATCGTAAAAAAGGAGGGTCTCTACAGTGGAGCTACAAGGAACCTCATCAAGGAGATATTTCAATGCAATAGGTGTTAGTTTTATGATAAGATTAGAGCACATAAAAATAATTCAAAATTCAACACAATAACAAAATAGATACCTTGGGAAAACCCTCCACTTGAGGGAGAAAAACCTAGCAACAATATATCACTTATATATTGATTCACAAAGAGAAACTCCTTTACAATAGAGGCCGATAGTGAGGCCAAGAATATGCACCACAAACTGATGCAATCTCATATATATAATCGGATGTAACTCGCTGAAGATGAATCTCAGCCTTCAACAATATCAAACTGCTCTTGTATATGAACTTGATCTGCCTTATAGATGAACTTGCACTTGAGATGAAATCAGAATGGAATGAATTGATGATGAAAAAATGAGATATCACCAAGTATATATACAATGTGATGGAGGAAGATGTGACCTTTCAAAAGCAACAAGTTGGCCACCAAAGAATGTCTCTTGAAAATCATGTCCCAAAGAAGCATGAGGTCGGCCTCATTAAAATACAACTCCTCATTAAATTGTGCCTCTTTATAATTAAATGTCGATCATGCATCTTCATCAAAATGATGGCTCTATAAATTAAATAGCTTTTTCTATTATTTGATTTATCAAATTACCTGGAAGTAGTGACCGACGCTGCATGAACATCAACACTCCCTCTCAGCTAGGGAGAATACTTCCAGCTGCACAAACATATCACCTCATCGTGATGTCTACCACAATGGATACATCCTTATGTGGAAAGGAAAGATATCACTTCATCATGATATCAGATATCACCTCATTGTGATATCAGATATCACCTCATCGTGATATCAGATATCACCTCATCGTGATATCAGATATCACCTCATCGTGATATCAGATATCACCTCATCGTGATATCAGATATCACCTCATCGTGATATCAGATATCACCTCATCGTGATATCATATATCACCTCATTGTGATATCAACCATCATGGCTACACCCATGTATGGAAAAGAAGGATATCACCTCATCGTGATATCAACCATCATGGCTACACCCATGGATGGTATGTACAAGTGCTCATCACTCCACGTGATGTTGTCACCTCATCATGACATTCACCATGGCTCTCCCAGAGGGTGAAAACACAAGTACAAGAAAAATCATCATGAACTCTCTTTCGTGATGCTGTCATGGAGTCACACACATGACATCCACCATGGATCTCCTAGAGGGTGGAAACAAGGGATTTCACCTCAAATATTAAAGAGAAATGCATTAACAAGGGCTTGCACCTCAAATCTCTCTCAAATAGAAATGTATTAAAGAGGATCACTAATACTGAGACTCCTCAGCTAGGGCTTTATCCTCCACCATACCAAGCTTGTCTCGAAAGTACACCAACTTTATCCTGGAGAGAGGCTTGGTGAGAATGTCTGTCGTCTACTCATCAGTGCTGATATACCTCAACTGGATCGCCTTCCTCAATACCATATCTTTGATATAGTGGTATTTGATATCAACATGCTTAGTTCCATCATGAAACACAGGGTTGACAGAAAGCTTCACACATCTCTAGTTATCACAATGAACAATAGTAGGCTCCATTGATTGACCAAACAATCCCGCAAGGAGCTTTCGAAGCCACACTACTTCTTGAGCTGCCATACAAGCTGCAATATACTTGGCCTCTGTTGTACTCAGTGCCATGTAAGACTGCTTCTTGCTACACCATGATATCATTGCAGACCCCAAGGTGAAGCAACATCCATCAGTAACACACCCTACCCAATCAAAATCAGTATAACCATGCAGCTCCAAGTCCATACTTGAGGAATATCTCAAGCCATATCCAACTGTGCCACACAAGTATCTTAGGATATGCTTTGCTGCAACTAGATGTATTTTCCTTGGTTCACACATGAACTGACTAAGTGCACTCATTGCATAGCAAATATTTGGTCTAGTATTGACTACATACATCAACAATCCAATCACCTACCTATACATCGTGGGATCCACCGGATTTAAAGTAGCTACAACCTCTTTCAGTTTATGGAAGTTGGTCTCCATAGGTGTAGACATGGATTTGCAATCCATCATACCAAACCTTTTTAGAATATCAATAGTATACTTCCCTTGACTTAGAATCATCTCATTAGGCTTCTGCCATACTTCTAAATCAAGGAAGTAGTGCATGAGACCAAGATCCTTCATTTCAAACTTAGAAGATAGCTCCTTCTTACATTTGATAATGAGGTGATCTTCTCCAATAAGAAATAAATCAACATTGAGAACCAAGATCAACTAGATTACCATCTTCTTCAGGTTCAGTAGGCCCCTCTAAGTCTTCAAGTATTTGCATCAACCTTCTAACCTCTTCGTCCAAGATTGCCTAGAACACTTGCCTTAGATAAATGTTTTCCAGAGCACACCTTTGGTACTGTAGAGAGTTCAGGATTGTCCTCCTCAACATCATCCTAGATCACTCTATTTTGAATAGGTTTGTAGAGCTACCAATGTCAAATCCAGATGACTGTCTTGAGCAATTCTAATCTCAGCAGCTGAAGGGATCCTTTAAGGATTTAGCACCTAGCCTTACAATACAATAATCTTCACTTCTTAGTGATTTACAAGACTCCCTCTTGATCCCTGCTTCAGAGATTGCAAAGAAGACTTCTGGAAGTGAACTCCCTCTAGCCACCAACTCAGTCCCATGGCTGCAAGTCATGACTTCACACTTGATCATTTCTTTGGTCGACATGACTTTCTCACAAGATGCCTCAAGCTTTTCATCACTAAGAAATCTCTCATCACCTTCTTGCTCCTAGATATGTCCTAGAAGCATTTTAGAGAGAGATTACTAACCGTTTATAACTATCCAAAGAAATATCAAGGCTAGAATCATACAAAGTTTGCTATCTCAGGTTATAACATGAATACATAAGAATTTATGAACAATATTAAAACATGAATAAATAAATCAACCTATAAGAGAAATATATCAAAAGATTATAATGAAGGGATAAATAAACTTATCTTTATTGAATTTTGATATAATTCTTTCTTCCATCTTTTACTCCTCTTGAGAGTGCTAAACTCAGCACAACAAAAGATAATCTAAACAACTACAAATTTCTTGAATGCATTATGCAGTTAGCATGTAGAACCAACTCTCTCCAAGAGTTCAAGGCTCTATCACAATTCATGCATTAGAGAATGATATCGATGTGACCAACTAATCACCATCAAAATTTCTCTTTTTATTTCATAGTCACACTTAGAAATCTTTCACAATCAACATGAAATAACTTGCAATAAATGAAATCTTCAAAGGATCTTATGATAGTGAACACAAATCAAGAGAAACCACTATCTCTCTTTACTAATTACAAGATTCAAATAAATTATATAACTTAGCAAACAAAGAATGCTTATCTCTTTAAATATTTTGATGGATGCAAATACCAGACATAGTAAGATACGTTGCTCTTGTGCTTAGATTAGTACACAACCTTCACGGCTTGAACATAGGCCCATGACTTATAATATAAATTCCATAGAATCTTTTTGAGGAGAGATCTCATCCACATCCACAAATGAAGCATGTTGTTTAGGCTTGGTTGGGAAATCCTTTTCATAGTGACCAAACTTGTCACATTGAAAACATTGAATGCAAGATAGATCCTTCTTCTTCTTGAATGCAAGAGCACCATCTGACCCTTTATCTCTATTCCTCTTGAAGTATCCTTTATTTCCTCCTTTTCCTTTCTTCTTTGAGGATTGAGCGGAAAGAACATGAATGTCTTCATTTGTAGAGTTTCGACCAATACCTCTCATAGCCAACCTAGACTCTTCTTGAATACAATTTTCCCTCAAACAATCAAACTTGGGAAGTTTCAATCTTGCATTGATTCCTTGAATGTAAGACTCCCAATATGAAGGAAAACCATTAAGAGGCAACATGGTCAAACCCTTGACATCAACAATATGACCAATGGTAGAGAGTTGATCTCTCAATTCAGAAATCTTCATAAAGTAAGTGATGACAAATTCTCCTTCCACCATCTTCACATGATGAAGTTGCTGCTTCAATGCAAGTGCACGGCTTGTGTTGACGATCTCATACATCTCCTCCAAATACTTAAGCATATCCCTTGCCGTATTCATCTTAGAGATGATGGGAACAATATGGTCCTTCATGGAATCAACTAACATCTTCTTTTCCTTAGTATCTTTCTTCTTCCATTGAACCTTCTCTTCCTCATCTGTAGGTTTGGGTACTTTTCTCTCCACGAACTTATCCAATTCATTTTCCTCCAAGGTGAGCATAATTATGAATCTCCAAGATGTGAAATTTGATGTTGCCTCAAGTCTATCCTTAATCTTAAGATCGTTCACCATCTTGACGAAGGGATAAAAGTAATCAACAATAAGAAAGAGAATAAAGAGTATCATTGTAATAAAAATCTGATCAAGATCTTCAAACCCGCTCTGATACCATGTTAGTTTTATGATAAGATTAGAGCACAAAAAAATAACTCAAAATTCAACACAATAGCATAGCCGATACCCTCAGAAAACCCTCCACTTGAGGGAGAAAAACCCAACAACAATATATCACTTATATATTGATTCACAAAGAGAAACTCCTTTACAATAGAGGCTGATAATGAGGCCAAGAATATGCACCACAAATTGATGCAATCTTAGATGTAATCAAGTGTAACTCGCTGAAGATGAATCTAAGCCTTCAACAATATCAAACTGCTCTTGTATATGAACTCAATCTGCCTTGTAGATGAACTCGCACTTGAGATGAATAAGAATGGAATGAATCGATGATGAAACAATGAGATATCACCAAGTATATAGACAATGTGATGGAGGAAGACATGACCTTTCAAAAGCAACAAGTTGGCCACCAAAGAATGTCTCTTGAAAATCATGTCTCAAAGAAGCATGAGGTCGGCCTCATTAAAATACATCCTCATTAAATTGTGCCTCTTTATAATTAAATATCGATCATGCCTCTTCATCAAAATGATGGTTGTATAAATTAAATAGCTTTTTCTATTATTTAATTTATCAAATTGGCTGGAAGTAGTGACGGACAATGCATGAACATCAACAATAGGATCCAAATATTTCTACATGCCACCAACAAGGTAAATGTAAAGCTTGGTGTACATATCAAAAGGGTATTGTAAATATTACCTTATCTGAGGATCTTTTAGAACCACAAGTCCAAGATCTTTGTGAGAGAGCTTTAATATGTAAGTTGTGTAAGCTTACATTTGATATAGAGATTTTGAAAGACTTGTTATTTGAAGAATGGCATGGGGTTAATACAGTTTTTTATTTAGATCAAGGAGAGGGTATCTTTATTGTTCTTTTTGGCACAAAACTTCAAAGAGATGCAATATTTAAAGTGAAACCTTGGGTTTTTGAAGGGTCTGGCTTATTTATGCAGCTATGGTCACCAAATTTAAATCAAATAATTTTGTGACTAAGTTTATTCCCTTTTGGATTTAGTTGCATTCTCTTGCTCTTGAATATTGGGAGCTACATTTAATAGAAATTTTGGCTAATCATGTAGGGATTTTCCTTAAACATGATCTTAATTTTTTTAGAAATCCAACAAAACCAATTAGGGTTTATGTTTTGTTAAATGCCACAAAGGATTTCCCAAGTCAAATTCATATTACATCTAAATATGGCAAGTGGGTTCGGAATATCATAGTGGAAATTCTAAAGAATGTATGTTCTAATTGTCATTCTCTGGGGTATTCTAGAAGTGCTTTTCATAAGATGGAAAGTGTTAACACCCATGTAACACAGGTGTAAATGCTTCAAGCATCTAATAAGGAGAAGGAGAAGAGTCTCGTGCCCCACAAAGTTAGTATGAATGATTTTCTCAATCTATCCCATTTCAAAAATGAAGGACAACCCATGATAATGGAAGGAAAAAAGCTTCTCAAGAAATGAATTTGGTAGTCTATAGAAGGTCTAAACAATTGTCCTCTTTTCTTGGTCTACAGATAAAAAATCAATATCTGCAAGAGAAGAATATGGGATATTTAATAATTATGTATTTCCATCTCTTATGACGATTTTAGTTAATTAGTTGGAAGATATTGTTAAAAGGTTGATGTTTAATGGAAGATCCATTCATATATCTCAAAATCTCTCAACTAATGATTTAGGTTGTTGTGTGGAAAATTAGAATGGTAGCCTGATTCAACAAAAAATAGTATTAGACAACATGGCACTACCAAGTAGTGACAGATATGAGAATTTGTATTTTGCAAGTTCTAAGTGTATACACCTAAAATCGGTCAATATACTTAATTAATTAGATACCAGTTATTTAATTAATGAACCTCTTATTTCATCTACTTATAAATAAATTCTAAATTTATTTATATGGTTCATATTTTCTAATTCTTCCATCTTAATTCATATTCCTCTAATTTTAATTAAACAAACAAATGTCAACAGTTTATTTTATTTGATTAATATATTGTCACTAAATTTAAATTCCCAATTTGAATTTAGGCACATGTCTCCAACTTTTCCTCTTGCCACCTCACCAAGTGTCACATAAATTTAAATATCTCTAATATTTAAATTGAAATTATCCTTAAACAAATTTGAAACAATCTTAGACACTTGTATCCTCTATTTCATTGATTCTTCTAAACACTTGGAAAAGTTTTCTTTTAAAAGGAACATCCTCCATGATTCCCTCTAACTTCTTCCTTCTTCACCATTCATCTCTCCAACTAAAATATTTCCGTCGATTGCTACCACATCACAATATGCCTTGGAAATCCTATAAATACAACATCATTCTCCAACATTTCATATCCCATCTTTGTGGAAACTTACTATGCAAAAATTTTGTGAGAGTATTTAGAGTTTATGCATTTGTGAACATTTAGAGCATTTAGGCATTTAACATTTGATAATTGTAGTGTCATATTAGCTTAGAATCATGGCTTAGTTTAACAATTGCATTTCAATTATACTAGTTTCTTTACAACATTTTTATCATAGCATTTGCATCATATTAGCATCATTTTATCAGAGTAGCATCATAACATGGCATCAACTACACAACTTGTCAATTACATCATGTAGGAATTAGATTCTTGCATTCAACATCCATTCTCTAGGTTTTCATTTCTAGAAGTCATAGTACAAACAAAATTTGAGAGCCATTATGATCTAAGGAATCCTTAGAGATAGGAAACAATGGAATGGTTTTAGGATTTTATTGTGTTTTGAATTTGATTAAATCTGTAGTTCAATTCCCTAATGTAATATGTCTCATTGCTTTGTGTGATCTTATTATTGATTGACATATTTTATCTCACACATAAATTGGTGCTATGGTATTCCTCAATCCATTGTCATTGATAATGGTAGACCTTTCAAGAACCAAGATGTCCAAGAACTTTGTGAAAGATTTCATATCCAGCACCAGTTTTCCACGCCTTACTATCCTCAACGAAATGGCCAGGAAGAGGCCCCTCAAACAAAACTATTCTAAAAATCTTAAAAAAAATTGTCAACAATGCTAGACGTGGTTGGCACATTCAATTGAATCCTGCTTTGTGGGCATATTGTACTAGTGTCTGCACACCAACTAGAGCCACACCCTATGCTTTAGTCTACAGATTAGAGGCCAGTCTACCTAATGAGGTTGAACTACCATCCCTTTGTGTATCTTTGAAAGGAATCATCTCAGCTGAAGACTATAGAGTATCCAGGTTACAAGAGTTGGAGCTATTGGATGAGCGTCAACATCATGCAGTTGATCACCTAAAAGCCTATCAACAAAGAATGTCTAGAAGCTATAATCACAGAGTAAAACTAAGAATTTTAGGTTGGTGACTTGGTCTTAAAAGAGAATCCTCGTAATCAACAGGATTGAAAGAAGTGGAAGTTTGAACCAAACTGGCTAGGTCCTTTTGTCGTGGTATCAGTCTATGGATCAGGAGCCTATTAACTGTCTACATCAGAAGGAGACTTGTTTGAGGAACCCATCAACAACCTACTTCTCAAGAAGTTCTACACTTGAATCATCCAATGCATGGTAAAAGTCCTAAAAAAATACAAAAAAATGAGAAAATGTCCTGAAAAAAATCATTACCTTGATGAAAACCTAGCAAAAAGGCATCTTGGTGACAACAAAAAAATAAAAAAAACAAAAAACAAAAAAATCTAAAAAGAGAAAAAATACAAAAAAAAGTGAAAAATCAAAAAAATCATAAAATCTAAAAAAGTGCAATAAAAACAAGTAGTGGAAACCTGGCAATAGGTGCTATTTGTGATAGACTAGCTTTTCCATCTATTTGAGCATGTGTTAACCATTCACTTTCTCCTTCATTCTGCTTGTCATCGCTAAAACCTCATGTACATATCCTTGCATCACGGTCATGTCTCACCCTAGATTGGGGGACAAATTAGATTGCATCCATGTTAGTTTTGCATTTGCATTTATGGATTTTCCAAGGTTGGCACAAAGTTTTCAAAATGATGTTGTCTCTATCATTAATGGATTGAGTACATTTGACATTAACATAAACAAGATCATTCTCATGTAGTTGCATAATCATTTGCATATCATACCTACATTAGCATACATTATTACATCATTTGCCCATCCATGCATTACATCATAATATTTGCATTAAAAAAAAAGAAAGAAGTGCATTACATCTCACTTGCATAATCCAATTCATCCCATATAGTATAGAAATATCATACATTTGCACTAACAAAATACAAAAAAATGAGGGGCATTACATTTGCATAATAAAATCCATCTCATATAGCATAAAAACATCATCCATAAAGCATAGAGAATTGTAACCTATGCATTATCATTTTACCATTGCATCCACACATCAACCATAACATCATCATATTAAAATATCACGTAAGCATCACATAGCACATCAAATGCATCCATCATAAGCATCTATCATAGGATCATATAGATAACATATGGATCACTAATCATCGTTGCATATCATATAATCTCAAAATAATAATGTCAAGTGTACAAAGATATCTGAATATGTGGAGTGATACATCATCCAAATGGCAGTAAACCATAATGTCTCAGCTGAATCAAAGTGTACATCAAGTCTTAGTACACCAATCAATCTCTCAACCAAAGCAGTCTAAAGTCCCCTATCTATCCTATACTGGGGCATATTAATCAATCAAAGAAGTCAAACCACATCACCCAATCAAATCTGAATCTGCCTACACTAGATGCAAAAATCCTCCTATGATCATAACATATCACAAATCAACATATCAATCAATCATCACTTATCCTATCATTGACCCTCACCTATCATGAGGTCAATCATCACCTATCCTATCATTGATCCTCACCTATCATGAGGTCAATCATCATCTATCCTATCATTGATCCTCACCTATCATGAGATCAATCATCAAACATCATCAAAACCAATGGCTGACGTGATCATCAAACATCAAACACAAGGAGGCAACACAGGGCATTTTTTTTAGGAGATAAATCATTGAGACATCATCAAAATTTAAAATCATCAATTTAGCATCCAATCATCAAGAAAATCATCAAAATTTTCAAAAAATTCAAAAAATTGTAAAAATTCAAAAAATCACCGATTTATCTCCTGAGGGGGCATATATCCATAATCACTTGGAAAATAAGTGTCTGGGGCATCAATTTTTTTTTTGTCAGCATCAACAACAATTTTTTTTTTGAAGCAATGTGTAAACACATCACTTCAAAGAGGGGCAAAATGTATACACCTAAAATTAGTCAAGATAATTAATTAGATACTAGTTATTTAATTAATGAACCTCTTATTTCATTTACTTATAAACAAATTCTAAATTTATTTATATAGTTCATATTTTCTAATTTTTCCATCTTAATTCATATTCCTCTAATTTTAATTAAATAAACAAATGTCAATAGTTTTTTTTATTTGATTAATATATTCTCACTAAATTTAAATTCCCAATTTGAATTATGCACATGTCTCCAACTTTTCCTCTTGCCACCTCATCAAGTGTCACATGAATTTAAATATCTCTGATATTTAAATTGCAATTATCCTCAAACAAATTTGAAACAACCTTAGACACTTGGATCCTCCATTTCATTGATTCTTCTAAACACTTGGCAAAGTGCTCTTTTAAAGGGAACATCCTCCATGATTCCCTCTAACTTCTTCCTTCTTCACCGTTCATCTCTCTAGCTGAAATATTGATTGTTAGTTGCTGCCACATCATAATATGCCTTGGAAATCCTATAAATACATCATTCTCTAGCATTTTATATCCCATCTTTGTGCAAACTTACTATGTAGAAATTCTGTGAGAGCATTTAGAGTTTATGCATTTGTGAACATTTAGAGCATTTAGGCATTTAGCATTTGAGAATTATAGTATCATATTAGCTTAGAATCATTCCTTAGTTTAGCAATTGCATTTCAATTATACTAGTTTCTTTACAACATTTTAATCATAGCATTTGCATCATATTAGCATCATTTTATCACAACAACATCATATCATGGCATCAACTACATAGCTTATCAATTACAAGGTGAAGCCACAATAGTGGTTTACAATTTTATGGAGGAAGGAAAACTGAGAAAAAATGACCCCATGGAAAAAAAAGTGTTATTGGGGGTTTGTACGAACCTAGAAGTTCAATCGAACCAAAAAGGGGTTCGACTGAACCTAGGTTCGAGTGAACCCCTTAATCTTTTTGTCTCCAAATTTTTTAGAAAAATGCATATGAAAGGGGTTCAAGCGAACCCTGGTACGAATGAACCCCTAGGTGTTCGCTCGAACCCCTAGGGGTTTGTATGAACCCCCCTAAATCCTCATCCCCTCCCTAAGACACACAAAACCTAAATTTTGGCACTTCGGAGCTCGGGTTGAGGATGAAAATGGAGGAATCCTCACAAACCAAATTGGAATCAAGTAGTCCTTGGAATGAGCTATCCAACGAATATAATTTTAATATGTTTTGGTTTTATTATATATTTGTTTTTTAGTGTTATTAAACATAGGTTTTTCATCGAAAATGAACGTCTCTGTTCTGCACATGTGGAAAAATAGTAGATTATCAAAAAAATTTTGAAAAATATAAGTGCACCAGATATTGAAGTCCTTGATCCAACAAAAAATAAAATTGAATTTTGATATATACAAAAAAGTTATGTTATATAGTCGCACTATGTCGAATTGTAATTGGTTTGACTTCGAAACTTGATTAAAGAAAAAATATTTAATAAAAAACTATCTAACCAAGTGGAAACACTAGATATCAGAGTTATGAATCTAAATTCAAAAGAATTATAATTTTATCCTTCATGGAAAAAAAGTTGTGTTATATGGTGTGCGTCACTTTTTAAAAATGTCATTTTCTGAAAAAAAAACCAGTTTTTGTGGGAGATGGAAAAAGAAGTGCAATCTAATTCCAAAAATTTTGAAAAAAATATTTTTAGAATCTATAGAAAAAATGTGACGAGACGCTAGTTTGCATCTTCAAATCCTTCATGGTTTAGCTGCTATAGGTGCCCAAATGTGAAGATTGAGTTAAAAATAATAATTTCAGTGTCTAGTTTGGCCAAAAATTGTAAACCACTATTGTGGGATCACCCTACATCATGTAGGAATTAGATTCTTGTATTCAACATCCATTCTCTATGTTGTCATTTCTAGAAGTCATAGTGCAACAAAATTTGAGAGCCATTATGATTCAAGGAATCCTTAGAGATAGGAAACAATGGAACAATTTTAGGAATTGATTGTGTTTTGAATATGCTTAATTCTATAGTTCAATTCCCTAATGTAATACATCTCATTGCTTTGTGTGATCTTATTATTGATTGACATTTTTTATCTCACACTAAGCATCTAGGAGACTTGGATGATTTGGAAGTGTTAGCTGAGAAGATATTAGATTTTTAGTAGGTTTTGATTTGTTTGATGAAATAGCAGAGGGAATAATGAATGAGGAGGACAAGTCTATTCACTCAAAAACAATATCAACCCTACAACCTTCTAATGGTCATGCAATGCAAAAAATAGATAAGTTGGAGGATATTGCAGAAGAGCTAGATAACATGGCAGAGGAGTTCGTTTATTCACAAACTTTGTATTTGTGACAAACATCGAGCTCTCAACCAATAGTAAAGAAATATCCTAGGTAAAGGGGTAGAAAATATAAGATAACTATGTTGAAGGAAGAGATAGTGGCTAGGGTACAAAATACTCTAGATGGAAACATTATAGTATTTTTCAAGTAAACATCTGAAGAGAGCATGTTTCTCTCCTCTTTCCCAATGAAGTTGATTTCCTAGAATGTTAGAGGCATTAATGCCTCTGACAAGCATGCTCAAATCAAACATCAACTAGATGCTTGTGGGGCTGATATAATTTTGCAACATGAAACTAAAAACTTAGAGGCTACATATTGAGCATCAATTTAGAAGTAGGTAAAGTGGAAAACAACTCACTCTCTTTCATAAGGGGCATCTGGAGGATTATTAACCATATGGAATCCAAAAACTATCTATAGACTCAAAAATGAATGAGCATAATTGGAAACTAATGAAGGTGACAAATTTTGATCTAAAGTTTTGGTTGTTGAATGTATATGGACCAATGCATACTCTTGATAAGAAAAGATTATGGAATGATCTCACACAAATCTTGAATGAGCTAGGGAATGAAACAGTGGCTTTAGCTAGTGATTTCAATACAATAGTAACATTACAAGAGAAAAAAGAAGGTATCTTCCCGCCTCATAAATCAATGGAAGACTTTAGTTCATTCATTATAAGTAATGCATTAAAAGATATATTACCTATAAATGGTAAGTTCACCTGGACAAACCACAAAAAATATTTCTTACAGATAGTAGAGCTTTTGGATAGATTTTTAACATCCAAAAATTGGTTTCTTGGGTCATATACTTTAGCTTCAGAGATACCGCCTTTTGTAGGATCAAATCATTATGCCATATCTCTAAATATATTAGGGGAAGACTCATATTCCAAACGTAAAGCTTCCTTTAAGTTTGAGAAAATGTGGTTTAGACATCCACATTTCTTACCTCTTCTCCAACAATGGTGGGTTAGTGCACCATTTGAGAGAGGTTAAAAAATGTTTCAACTTTGCAAAAATATGTTGTATGTCAAGCCACAAATTAAAGTTTGGAATGTCCAGGTCTTCAAGAATATTTTTGAGCAGAAAGAGAAAGTTTCAAAAGAATTAGCTGCAATTCATGAGAAAACAATTGATAAAGGTCTCGATTCGATTACTTATGAGAAACAAAGAGGGTTGCAATTGAAGTGGTCCGAAGAACTAGGTAAAAGGAAAGAAATTTATTGGAGGTAGAAGTTTAGGGAACTATGGTTAAAGGAGGGTGACCAAAATACTAAGTTTTTTCATGCTTCTTCTTAGTTTAAAAGGGTTGCTCATTCATTTTTTTCAATTCAAGATGTTGTTACAAGAAATATGATCACAAAAGGAAAAAAAAGATACATGAGGAGGGAGTGATTTTTTTTGCTAATCTCCTATCTACTCCATAGTGTAAGTTGGTATAGGCCAACCATGATGAACAAGAGTTAATATATGCAATACCAAATCTCATTTTTGAAGAAGGAAATGAAGGCTCAATGAAGCCTTTCACTCTAGAGGAATTGAAGAAAGTAGTCTTTTCACTCTCACCAGATAGGTCTCCAGGGCATGATGGCTTTACAACCACCTTTTTTTTCAAAAATGTTGGGAATTCTTGGGTATTGACTTGCTCTTGGCCTTAGAGGAGTCAAGAAGAATTGGAACAATGCTAAAACAATTTAACAAACATTGTAATTTTTCCAAAGATAAAGGAACCAAAATCTTGTGTGGATTCTAGGCCAATTTTTCTTTGCAATATGATTTACAAGATCTTTACAAAAGCTATTTATCTTAGTGTACAACCTTTTATACCTAAAATAACATCATAGGAGCAAGGAGATTTTGTACTAGGAAGGGAGACAACAAAAGGATCTTTGGTTGTACATGAGACTCTTCATTCCATCGATTCCAATAATTTGTCTTCTTTCATCATCAAATTGGACATGATGAAAGTGTATGACAAAGTGGATTGGAATTTCCTAATTAAAGTTCTGGCTATGTTTTGCTTCATCAATAAATGATGCAAATGGATTCTCTCCTGCTTATCAAGGGTAAAATTTTTAGCTATAATAAATGGGTCACCTCTAGGTTTCTTCAGTGCTACTCAAGGGGTTAGACAAGGAGATCCTCTATCTCTATTTTTGTTCATTATTATGGTTGAAGCTTTTGAGTAGAATAATACATAAAAGGCATAATCAAGGTTTGTGGCAAGGCATTCATATACCTCATATGGATATTTTAGTTACACATTCTCTATTTGTTGATGATACACTCTTATTTGGAAAGTCCACTTTTTTAGAAGCTAATCAAATTAATGAGATTTTAGACAAGTACTCTTCAACTTCAAGGTAAAAAATCAATGCAAATAAATCTAAGATCTACGTTTTTAATACAAGACTAACCATATTATTTCTTGGCAATCTTGAAAGCTCCCAAGTCAGTTATTCTAGAGATTGAGAGGATAATAAAAAAATTCTTTAGAAAGGGAATATGAATGATCAGAAGAAGGTTACTTTAATATCTTTGGAAAACATGTCCTAAGAGAAACTTAAAGCTGGTGGAGGTATTCATAACATTTTTACTAGGAATATGGATTTTAGGGCAAAGTTGGTTTGGCAAATGTATTCTAAATTAGAATCTAAATGGTGTAAGCTAATGTAGGCCAAACATTTAGATAGTGAAAATCATGCAAGAATTTTCACTATATCAAACCCATCTAATGGCTCAGCTATATGAAACTTTCTAATTTCATGTAGGACATCCTATATTACTTGGGAAGTACATAGAGGAGAGGAAGTTCAATTCTGGAAAGATTCATGGAATGGTAATCCTCAATTGAAGGATGTTCAAGAATTGAAATTGGCGATGACAAATTTATTCGAAGATTGTGGTAGTAAGTTAAGTGATTACATTTGGTCAATAGATTGTGCAACTGGTAAAGTGGTATGGAAATATTTTTCAAATTCTTCAATATAAGTGGATTAGTAAATCTTGCTTCAAGGTATTCTAAAGGAAAGAGTGGTGTTCAAAATAGATAAACCTGATCGGATCATCTGGGCTCCTTTAAAAGATGGTTGCTACTCAGTTAAATAGGTTATAAGTTGCTAATCAATAAATATGCTCACTTGCAATCTCAAAGAGCTTATTCCTTCCATTGGAATAATATGGTTATACCAAAATCAGGTCATTTTGCATGGTTGGTTTTAAGGAAAAGGGTTCTAACAAGCGATAGGTTAGCTAAACTAGGTTTAGATGAACCTTTCAAGTGTGTCCTATGTGATGAAACCTTTGAAGATGCTGATCATCTATTTCTACAATGCTCATATGCTCAATCTTGTTGGAGCTTCATTCAACAAAAAATAATTTTTCATACTCCATTGCCCAATTCTGTTTGGGATCTTTTTTCAAGGTGGCTAGTGCTATACAAATCATCTTTGTTTGCATGTATTTGGAATATAGTTCCAACTATAGTAGTCTAGAATATTTGGTGGGAAAGAAATAAACGTATCTTCAGAAAGGTATCTACATCAGTACAATATATCCATATTACAATCGAAAAATATATTACAAAAGTAGCAAGTTCATATGTGCAAACTCACAAAAATGTTAATTCCATTTTCACAACTTGGGACGATAGTATTTTAAAGAGGTGGTTCAAGATATAGCTCTGCCCTTCAAAGGCGGTTTTCACCAAATTGTAGAGACAAGGATTGATAGGAATTAAGTCTAATGACAACCTCCTCTTATAGTTTTTTAAAATTAAACTTTGATGGGGCTTCAAGGGTGAATTTGGGTGTTTCGGGAGTAGGTTTTTGTATTCATTATTCTTATGGGTCAATAGTGGCTACTAGATCAATCAATCTCCCTTGTGGTACAAAAAATGTTGTAGAAGAAATAGCAGTTCTACATGGTATGAAGCTTACTATTTAGCTAGGTATATGTAAAATTCATGTGGAAGGTGATTCTCTACTAATCATAAACTCATGCAAAGAGATAAGCATTCAAAATTGTCACTTAAGGCATATTTTATAGAATGTATGGGAATTGTTAGATGAATTCCAAATATATCATATTTCACATACCTATCGTGAAGGGAATAAAATGGTAGATTGTCTTACAAACATGGGTTGTGATATGTAAGAGGTGGTAATTTCAAATGATAATGACCAAGTTGCTGAATTCCCACAACTTGCTGAGATTTTTGCAAAGGAAATCACCCCTCCATTTAACTCAAAGGGTTAAGTGAGATATGCGTTAGTAATATGGTTTTCTTTACTAAGGGTTCAGATTACCAATGGATATTTCAAATTAGAAAATGAAAGCTTTAAACATGCTCTTGGAAAATGCTAATGACCACATTTACTGGTGGCTTGCATCACCAAGTGTGTGAGTTTTATTTTATAACATGTGGCTTATGTGCAAGTACCTTAGTTTCATAATGATTTGATCACCTGGTGGATTTCACTTAACTTGAAATCACCTTGAAAATACAAGCTTGTGCCATGTGGAAAAAGACTCATGCTAATATAGGTTCATTCATGCATAGACAAGCTAGGAAGAATGATTGTTAATACACTTCTTGAATGGTCATTTATCCAAAAATTTCACTGGAGGCTTTTAAATTGGTGTTTACAAAGGCATTTTGCATCCCAAAGTTACTGCATTCTACACTATTTGGTATAGAAAATTCTAGAAGGGATGTGTCTCAAGGCAAGTTCAATTGTGCAGTATAGAATATCATCCATGGAATTTCAAGGTGTCGATGAAGGTGCAGGCTTGAGAGCATCCATTTTTAGGCTTCTTAAGTCAGTCGAATCTGGAGGTAATGTTTATGCTTGATTGTCCCAGCATTGATGAATGTGTGCAAATGGTTTTAGGTGTTGAAGTTACTAGTATCCAAGCTCCTTGTTTGATTTTCTCATCTCAGCCTGTACTCTCAATTTTCCTTTTAAATACCCTAGGTATCTTTCAGTATTACCCTTCATTGGAGCATATTGTAAATAAGATTGTAAAACCCCAATTTTCGTCTGAGAATGCTCTGCTTAAGGGGGTTAGCTAGCAATATGATTTATTTAAAGGAAAAGGGCATATTGGTGGCATATTTCCAAGAAAATTTCTAAAACAAAGGAGGGTATTTGTAGAAATTTATAATGCAATGAAAGTATCCTTTGAAAGGAACAACAAATGAATTATGTTAAGAACCCTCCAAAGGAATGCAAATGATATTTGTTTGGAGATGGAGAAAAGGTTTAAACATAAGTTTTTTACAGTAAAGTTTACTCGACCATGAAAATCATGACAACATGTACACATAGGACTTCCCATTTCACCTTTTTTTCTGTTGCTGGTGCATGTGGAATAATCTTTTGAACAAGTTAGTGAGAATTCAATGGCTTCTATGCACATGGAGGAGTAAAGCTACAACTACTTAGGAATTTTTTTCTTGTGAAATACCTAATTTTTGTGCCTTATGAAATTTTTTCATGATATTAGCCTATGGTTTGTAGTTTTTCTTATATATGGATTCATGTCAAAAATCTGTGAAATCTACTACAATTCATACATTTATGTAATTATGCTGTAATTATAGGTAAAATATGCAATAGAAATGACCTATTATAATGGTCACTTTCATATCTATAATGGTGTGATATTCTACTCTGGTGATATAATACCAACTTTTGTAGTTCAAAATTTTTATATAAATATATTATATAGGCTTCGGCCTTTTGCCTAAAAAAACATTATACAATTTTTTTTTGAAACACATCCAAATTTGAAAATCTCACAAAAGGTATTTGAATCTTGTAAGCCATTTTATTTTTTGCCTCTTAAAATTCATAATACGTGTTGTTACTATTGTAAAGACATCTATCATTGCACCAAAAGATCAACCTGTTAATGCTCGATACAACCACTGGATTTATACAAGATCAAGATCCACAAGAGGCACTTAAACCATGTCACGAAGCCTAAGTGTCGTGCTGGACTATGCCTACCACATGAAGAGGAGACCAAGGGTCACACTTGCAACAATCCCCCCTAGCACAAGCGCAGGGTTTGAACTTGTGACCTTGGCTCTAATACTAATTGTTGCAAAGATGGCTGCCATTGCACCAAAAGATCGACTTGTTAATGCCTAATACAACCACTAGATTTATACAAGATCAAGATCCATAGGAGGTGGATAAACCATGTCATAAAGCCCAAGCGCCACGCTGGACTATGCCTACCACAGGAAGAGGAGACCAAGGGTCACACCTTGCAACAATTACAAGTACCATGCGTGGATTTTTCTATGTATCATGAACTATTATGCAATATTCGTTCTACTTTTCATACTAACAAAATTTTACAAGAGTGTGCTACAATGAAACTACCAAGGTTATCGAAGGACTTATTAGACTTATTTCTATGTGTTAGAGATGATGGTTGCATTTTCTATAGAAATGATTATTTAAATGAAAAGTGTTTGCCATGTAGTGGGTTATCAAATTTTATATCATGTATTCATGAGGGAAGCGGGCATGATTTTGGAAAGAAAATGGTTGAGAAAAAGAGATTTGAGATATTGAAACACAATTTGAAGAGTGAAGGTAAAGGTTCTAGATGTGAGTTGGTTACAAGAGAGGTAAGTATTGCTGATTTCAGATTTTAAGAAGAATCTTTTTTACAAAATACACAACCATAGGTCAACACATGGTTAGATCAACAATTCAAGATTTGCAAGGATTTTTTCCTGATTGGAACTATCATATTTGTATTTTTTTTCACAAAAAACTACACATTGTAACCATAAAATGAAGTGCAATCTCAATATTACAATTCAATTAAGGTTGTTGTTTTTGTTCACATCACCTACAAAGATGCCCTTGATAGTACATAAGAGAATAGGAAGATAGTTAGGGAGTACCATTTTTACATGAGTGATAATCAATCTCATTCATCAGAGTATGTACAATATTATTTTAATATGTTTTTTGAGTTATTACAACAAAAAAGATATTACAATTGTTCAACATCTCATTTGGTCATATAATTGCATTAGTCAATTCAAGAATGCTCGTATATTTTATTGGTTTAGTATAATGCATGTAGAGGGGGGTATACCTCATATTTGGAGTTTTTTGAAGCTGGGCACAAAAAAGGGGAGCATGACGGAGCAAGTGTATGTGTAAAGAGGACTCTACTTAAAGAACAAATGAAGATTAGAGATGGTGTTGCATTTGTTGATGCAAGTTCAATTGTTGAGTGGTGTAACTATGCATTGTCACAAGGAGGCACACTTGATTTAGAAGTGCCCATGGTTCTTCTGGTTGGTTGATGAAGGTAAAGTGGGAGAGATATTGGATTATCAAACAATCAAGGAATTGTCAAAGATGCATTCATTTCAAAGCTTAGATGCAAGTACATGGACTATTTAGACATGAGATTTAACTTGTTTTTATTAGAGTTGTATTAAATGTGAGTGGGATAGTTGTAAGTCAAGTAAACATGTAGATACATGAATTTCATAATATCTAACCCCTTTATATGAAGCTCATTCATTTGTACTCACTGGAATGGAAACTTTATTTAACTATGACCATATTTCAAACCTTGTCAAGCCAACACATGTTTATGTAGTTGTTACACCACATGGGAATGAAGAGAGATCAGACTATTGGTTGGTACAATGTGTGTAATTCCTTTCTAATTCTCAATCAACTTGGTGTTATGAGTAGACACACAATTTAGAGGAGAGGTTCCTAGCCGAACAGTTCACCAAACCTTCACAAAGGCTTCATTTAATTATCAACCAGGGTTTCGTAAGATTTTGATGATGTTGGCACTATATGTGCATTCATAAACTCTACAAGACCTATATTAGTGAGTATAGGTGGTTTACACATGTACATAAAATAGTAAAGGCTGGAAAAAGCATTTAACTACAAAATAAGGGAAATAACTTAATCTACTACTTATGTTACAGGTACTTTCAACTTAATGTTGTAACTATTAACTATGAAATACTTTGCAATTCACTAACACTATTGAATTTGACTTCTAACTACTTAACTCCTCCAGAGAACAACTCAAGGAAACATTAAAAAATGTAATTCATGATACAAGATATCATTCACATGCATGTAATTAAGAGTTTATTTGAGTTGAATGTAATAATATAATCATTTAATCTAATAACAAACTCAAGGTGGGTTGATAGTACCTCAAGTGACCCTTTCTTGAGTTGCTATGCCCATAGGGGAAATCAAATATACACTACTGAATCAACCAATCATGACAGTACATTGAAATGCCTTTATTGCATAAAAATCGAACTCTTACAATATGATAAGAACCTCTATAGATCTCTCATTCATGAGTGCATATCCAAATCACAACTAAATAACAAAAAATAACAATGAAGTATTGTCTGCTAAAACAAAAATTGGAACTAAAAATTATATCTTTAACTAGATTTTCTCCTCAACCATTGATCTCATTATATAGGAATGGGAGGAGCTTTATTCATGCTAGGACTAAAAAAAAAAATTAAATGCATATGTCCACTCTCCCTCAAGAATAGGTAGAGGACTATTTTTTACAACTAAAACAATAATTGAAAAAGATAGAAGAAGAGGTGAAATTAAAACTTATCCCTAACGGTTTGACAGAGATGTGCTCTCTAATCTATCACATTGGCTTACTCATCAATAGACTTATTCTTCCTCATGTTATATTATTTGATGATTTGGTGACTCAAAATTGACAATGTCATTGATTTCCTTCATTATTTCCTAAAACTATCACATTTTCAGCCTTTTGGACTCTCCCTTTCAATCTGCTTGTGATCCTTATGCTATGGGCTAGTCAATCCAATTGCTGCAGGTTACAATTCTTCTAGTTGCAAGAGGTTAACTTCATCTAAAGTACACACATAATTAGCAAACATGAATAAAAAAAAATTCATATTGAATTTCATGAACATTCACATATTTATCCATGCAAACATCACCATATCATAATAATATTTCCACATATCAAAGTCTAGTTTAGGATGCATAAAATATATAAAAAGATATATAGGTTTTAGGAATGTTTGTGAAATAAGCAGCTTGAAATTCTAAAATTCATAAACTAAATAGAAGAAAATTAGCTATTAATGAGGTCCATCATTTCCCTCTAACTAAAGAATTTGCTTGTCCTCAAGTAACTTTACAGGGTGGAGGTTATACTGCAGAGCTATTTCCTTGAAATCTTCTATAATATCAACTCCCTTTGTTTGTCTTCACTAATAGCCTCGATAACATGAAAGCTTTTCCATCTTGATATTCTCTACCTCTTCCTCTTCATCACGCTTCTTCCCTGTCCAGTGTAGTTTTGGAAAGACGAGGATGGGTGGATGAAAGGTAAGTGGAAACCATCTAAGTCCATTATCCCTATAAATATCTATGTATTTGTGAGACCTTCTGACAATGGCTATAAAATTATACGAGTGTGGCTCCTTTTTATTTAACTTAGGGGTTAACTCATCCCATCTCTTTTGTACAAACTTAAAGGCTTGATTGATAGGTCCTATGGCTACCTCATTCTTATATAATCATTTTCTTTGATACTCATTATCTTTCTTCCTACATCTCTATAATCTAGGAGCTCTAACCATTGTTCTATGACTACATTAGAATCCTTTAATTCTTTTTAGAGCTGCAAAGATATGGATTTTCCTTTTCATTGTATTCTTGTAAGATCTCACCCCTCTACTATTCATTTTTAATGTAAGAGTCCAAAGTTCTAAGTTGGAGGTTTCCCACAAACATCAATGGATTCCATTTAGTCTCATCTAAGAGAAAAAAATTTATACAAGTAAAACTCACATAAGTAGTATTGCATATCTGGTATAGAATCAAAGAAAGTATCTAAAAACTAAATTTTCTTATTCATGGAAATTGGTAAATCACTAATCAATTGATTGAACTAAAAGAACAAATAATTTTCCATCAAAATAATGCATAGACCCTGGCAGGTGGCTTGTATTTTAGAAACTAAGAAGTTTTATCTACTATCTCTCTAATTCTCACTTTCAATCTTTTCACTTTTGCTTCCTATTGTTCAAGTGCCTTGGTGTGGTTAGATATCAATTCATCTTTTTCTTTCTTCCATTCATTCTTTTTTCGAGAGAATTCTTGGGTTCTCTTCCATAATTCCATACCCAAAGACACCACATTTGGCCCAATAGGGGTTCTGATATGAGGAGTTGGTCCTTGAGATACAAGTTCTTTGTTTCCTACCTCAACCATTACAAGTTGTGCAAGGATCTCCAATTTAGATCCATGATAAAATTTATATAACTTCTCCTCTAATTCATTAATTTTTGCATCCCTTTCATTATCCCTATGCTAATGCATCTTTACCAATTCTTCTAATTGCTTTATTCTCTCTATGGCTTCCTACAATTATTTACTAATATTCCTTTCTTCTATTCAAAATTTTTTATCCTTTTGCAAAAACTATTCATACCCCATTGTACTGGTGTATTTATAACCCTTTGAATCAAGGATCTTTGGGAATCTTCTTCTCATTTTCCTTGCTATAAAAACATCATCTGAATCAGATTCAAAGGTACTTGTATAGTACCAAGATTGTGCAATAGGTGTATTTACATTACCAAGGGAATTCCCGTCTGATTCTAAGTCCTCATCCATTTCTATCATCACAACATTCTCTTTTTGCTTTTTCTTTGATTCTTTCATAGGCCCCTTCTATCTTAGGTGATGTGATCACCTCCTAGGTTGTGTGGGTCCCTTCTACCATTTTATAGGTGTAGAAGGTCCACCTTTTTTTTCTTGTCTCTTTATGTTTTTCTAGAAATATGGGTTTCTTGTGTGTCCCTTATTGTGGGTTGCTCAACAGAGGCTGCAAGTTGAGTGTCCTATAGGACCTACTCCTCTAGTTCTCCTATGTTGTGGGTAGGTGACACAATAGGGGAGCCAAAGGAAAATTCCCTTTTTGAAACAACAATTTCTTCCAATGTTTGTTCTTGACCCTTGTTCTCCTCATTAGGTGCCTCAAGGATACCATTCATATTATTGCAATCAAGAAAAATCTCCCAAAAAATATTTGAGAGTTGAGTCTTAAGACTCCTTTTTATTAGTAATGTGACTAAACTAAATTGAGATAATGTATTATTCCTTTTTCTATTATACTCAGATGACATTATTTTCAAAAAATTACATAGAAAATTTGGAACATTCACACACCTACCATGGCGAAGATGACTCAATAGTTTAAAATGAACTATGTACAACAAGGATTATCTACCATCACATGTTAAATACTTAACTATGTAAGAAGCAACCAAAGCCTAGATCTAGGGTAAAGATAATTATTTAGTACCTTGAGAAGAGGAGTCTAAGTTTTCTCTTGGCTTCTTGAATTCATTCATGGCAACAATAACATCTACCATTGTTGGAAACTCTTCTCCTTCCCATGGTAATCCAGATACTTCAATAATGACATCTTCTGAGGCATCTAACCTCAATCCTCTCACAATTGATTCATTATTTTATTATTTTGTTATTTTGAAAATAGGAAATAGTAGCTTGTCTTCTAACAATTAGGTATTTTTTGTTTGTTGTTTATGAATAATGTCACCACCCATGATAATGTTGTGTTCTACATTTCCTTAATTATGCTCTATTCTTGTTCAATTTTTGCCTTTCACTCCAACTACACCACTTACACTATGTGAGTATACTATAACCTCTCAATTCAGCCACCTTTAATCCTTTTTCTCTCCTTGGAGCTTGTATTATTTGCAAATGGAGGAAAATAAAATGGAAAAAAGCTTGTAGAGAGTGTAGAGAGTTTTTGAAAATCAAGAAAATAAAGAATACCCCCCACCTCCAACTAAAGATATTAAGTGTCCTCACTTAGTGGTATGGTTTTGGTAGAGGGTTAAATGAAATAGTGAAAATCAATTAAGATATGAGGCATGCATGAATTCATGTATAAACATGCAAAAAATAAATAATCACTATGTTAATTATGATTAGTTAATGCATGTACTTGTAGGAATTTTTTGAAGTGAGACTGAACTCGTGTGAAGTAATTGATGATTGTCTATAGTGGGAAGTGAAGTGACTTTCCTTAATTATAATAAATTTCACAAAGAGACAATTTGAAATGAATGAAAAATATGCATGATATGTGGTGAATGATGGAATGAAAAGGCTATAGAGTGTAATGAATAGGTGAGGTGAAATGAATTTCATGGTACATGGTAATTGAGAAAGGTGGTGGGATGTTATGTGTGAATGGATGTAAGAAGCTGTATGTGATGAAATGAAATATGTGTGGCTACGTGTATGAAGGGATAGGATTTTAAAAGATAAATAATTAATGTGGATGGTAATATTAAATGACTATCATAAAAGTGCTACAAGGGTTTGCAGTAACAGGTTCCTTCTAAAAGTTTATCATCTTCAAGTGTGATGCTACAGGTCCCCACTACTTCTTTGACTATCCAAAAAATGAATTTTTTCATTTGTCACCTATGCAATGTGTGCATGTAAATTATGTGGTAGAATTATACCTATGAAACATTAGTGGGTGAGGTGTGTAGCTCGTCGACTAATTTATTTGTAGAACTTGTAGTCTTTGTTGGTGAATTTTCAATTATAGGTTCAAACTGTTGAATTAATTAAAAAAGGAAGTCATCCTTCTGCAATGGTTTTTTGTAAAGCTTTAATCTATGCCCATTAACTAGTAATGAGAAATTTCCTTCATCATTTTTTTGTAGTTGCACTACTCCATTTGAAAATACTTGTTTTATCTCACATGGACCAAACCATTTGGTTTACAATTTCCCTTTGTAGTCTTTATATTTGGAGTCTTAAAGAAGAGGCCAATCACTTGCACTGAATTCCCTTGTCTTTATGAATTGATCATGCCAATGGATTCTTTGATTTTGGAGTGTTGTATGGCTTCCATTATAATTTCATGAATTGCATTTAGGTTGTCCAATATTTCTTGCAGTATTGTTGACAAGTCTATGCCCAACTATGTAAGTACTATCCTTAATATTTAATATTCAAATTCAATAGAAAGTACTACTTTCTTTCCATGCACTAGTTTATATGGTGTAAATCTTGTTGTGGTCTTCCATGTTGTTCTAGAAGCCCAAACTGCCTTAGGCAATCTGGCTACCCAATCCTTCCTATGAATTTGCACTGTCTTTGCTAAAATGTTTTCAATTCCCTTGTTGGTAATTTGCACTTGTCCATTTTCTTGAGGGTGGTAAGGTGTGGACTTCCTATGTTTGATCTCATACTCTTAAACCAATTTTGTGATCAAATTTGATGTAAACTAGGGTCCTTGATCTATGAAAATCTCTCTTGAAACTCCATATCGTGTGAATATGTCTTCATATAGAAATTTTGCCACATTCCCATTTCTTGTAAACTATAAATCCTTAACCTCCACCCACTTTTTAAGGTAATATGCGTAGAACGGTATGTACTCTTTTTTGTTTGATTTTGGTGGAATTGGGCCAATAAAGTCTAATCCCCATTTGTCAAATGGTGTTATTGATAACTGTGCCTACAATGGAATTTCATCTATTTTTGTTGGCCTTCCCATTCTTTGATATCTATCATAGCTCCTTGTGTACTTCACTACATCTTTATGAAGTGTTGGCCAATAATAGATAGTGTTTAGAATCTTAAGAGCTATCCTCTTTATTGCAAATTGTCCCCAACAAGGTTCATCATGACATGCTTTGAGGATATCATATACTTCATCTTCTTTGATACATCTTTTCATTATGTTGTTTGGACATGTGTAGAATAAGTATCCAACTATCCATGAGTAGGGAAAAATCTTATGAACTAATTGCCTCTTTTCTCTTGGTGAGAAATGGGGTGCTATCTTTCTTGCTACAAGATAGTTGGCAATATTTGCATACCAAGGTGCATAAAAAGATAGAGAAAATAAATGCTCATTGAGGAATGAATCATCAACATCTTCTTCTAATTTGGTTGGTAGTCTGGATAGAAAATCTACCACTAAATTTTCTTAACCTGGGTTATCGACAATGGTAATGTCAAATTCTTGAAGTAATAGTAACCACCTAACAAGCCTGCCACCAACCACCGGTTTGTTCATGAGATACCTTATTGTTGTATGGTTAGTGCATGCATGAACATTGGATATCTTGTAATGCAATGTCTAAATTTTTTTATTGCATAAATACTTCCAAAATATCCTTTTCTATCATTGTATAATTGAGTTATGCCCCTTGTAGATTTTTGTTGATGTAATATATGGCATACTCTTTGTTGCCTTCCTTCTATCCAAGAACAACTCCTATATCAAAATCAAAAGCATTTGTATGGATATGGAAAGGTAAGGTCCAATTTGGACCTCTCAAGATATGAGTTTTGGTTAACTCTACCTTGAGTGATTCAAAGGAGTGTTGACAAGAAACTATCCACTCAAATCCTACATCTTTTGATAGTAAAACAAATAATGGGGTTAAAAGTTTTCTAAAGTCTTGGATGAATATCCTATGATACCCAACATGTCCTAGGAAAATTCTAACATATTTTTGTCTTTGAGGCATAGGGAGTGTTGATATCACTTCAATTTTGTTGGGGTCCACTTGAATTCCTTCATTTGACATAAAATTTCCCAATACAATCCCTTCTATCATCATCATGAAGCATTTTTCATGACTCAAGGATAAGTTAAGTTCTTGACATCTTTCTAGTACCTTCTCTAAATTTCCAAGTTCTTCATCATATGTATTCCCATAATTTTTGAAATCATCCATGTAAACTTCCATGAAATCATGTGAAAAGTCTAAGAATATACTTAGTACTGCCCTCTAGAAGGTGGCTAGTACATTACATAGCCCAAATGGCAAGACAAAAAAAGATCTTGTGCCCCAAGGGCATGTGAAATTTGTCTTGTCTTGGTCCTCTAGGGCTATCTTAATTTGATTATAGCCACTAAATCCATCAAAAAAGGGAAGTACTTATTGCCTACTAATGAATCAAGTACTTGGTCAATGAAGGGGAGTGGAAAGTGGTCCTTCCTAGTTGCAACATTCAGTTCTTGGTAGTCTACACACACTCTCCACTTTCCTTTTTTTTAGGGACAATTACTAAGGGTGACACCCATTGACTATTAGAGATAGGATAAATAAAGGCTGTATCAAGCAATTTTTGCAATTGATTTAACTATGTCTATCATTGTAGGGTTCACTCTCTTTTGGGGTTGCCTTATGGGTTTAAAACCATCATTGATGTTGTGAACATGAGAGGTCAACATGATCAATGAAATAGAAATTAACTAAGAAATCAAGAAATTAACCACATTAAACCATGTTCCAATGAGATTATTTACAATTCCTAATTAAGACTCCATTAAAGCATGAAATAAAAATGTAATTCAAATAGAAATCATAACTAGATGCAATCCTTAATCCCATTGGGGGATTAGTGTTGGATTTTGGATGTGGAATGCTTAGTCCAAGCCTAATCCATTATGAAATTGGTGCAAAAATTCAAGATTAATCATGGTGGATGGTTGATGAAATGGAGATGATTCACAAATGAGCTCAAGGATTAGTATGAAAATGGCTATAGTGTAGTTACTAAAATGCTTGTGAATGTAATTCTCATGAAAATAGGAACTATATATAGACTTTTTGGATGAATCAATGGCTAGGATCAAATTGGCTAATCAAGAGATAGAATTAAAAGATAGAAGATGGCATGGATCAAAGATCAAATCTTAGATCAAATTGAATAATGACATGGATCAATGATATTAATCAAGGGCTTAAATTGCTTGAGACCATTGTGTGTGATCGATTTTTAAGTGTGTAAAGTAATAATAAATGTATATTAAATCAAAACACACCAATGAAACTTTAAATCAAAGCATAAAATAAAGGAAAAGAAATCAAACTCTATTTATGCTTCAAAGATGTTCCATTGTCCTCTATCTCTAGTGTTTTTGTCGATTCCAACTTGCTCTCAGATTGTGTGCTAGGCTCAACAAACGGTCTTTCTAGAGAACGAGATTAAAGATGAATGCGATGATTGAATGCTATACAAAGATATGATTAACATGCTTAAACTAAACATGATTGCTAGTGTATACCTTGGAATTTATCCTGCTCTAAATGTGCAAAATAACTTAAAAATGTGAATGGTAAAAGACCAAGGACACCTCAAGATTAGCCAAAAGAGTGATATAACGAAAAGGAAAACAAATAAAATGAAATACAAATAGTTTCACCTTCCTTGGTGTTGATATCTCTTTGATTGGCCCTTGCTTGGAATGATTTGTGTGCTCCTTAGATGATTGCTTGAATGACTAAATGCAAGATTCAATGTGCAAGATGATTAAAAGAGATGGCTAAATGATGGAAAATGATTGAGGATGTAAATTGGCAGCATGTAGTTATGAAAATACAAAGTGTTTTGAGAATGCAAATTGGCAGCATAAGGTTGCTCCAAATGAAAGTGTTCTTCTAAATGCCCTTGAGGAGGGGGTATTTATAGGAGAATTTGAATTCTCTAGAGAATTCAAAGGTCAAGATTCATCCAATAAGGCCAAGATGAAGGGCTATGGTGGGTTGAGAACCCACAAGCCCTCACATCTTGACATGTGGAGGGTGAAGTGGACAAGGGGATATGAGGTGTAAGTGAGGTGTCAAGAAGGTACATGAGGTGGAGAAATGACATGCACCTTGGGGAGTGAGGAGATTTCCTTAAAAAGGGATTCCTTGTCCCCAAGTGGGAGTGAAAGGGACATTTGAGGAATTTTGGAATTCCTCAAAAATCTACATGGGAAAAGGAAAGGTGGTTGGGGATATAAATGTGAATTAAAAATTCACATTCCTAGGATGATCTAGGAGGGTAAAAGGTGGGCTCCAAAAATGTGGGACTTGGTCACATGTGGAGATTGTGACAAGTCCAAGGTTGGTCACATGTGGAGATTGTGACAAGTCCAAGGTTCTAGAAGCCTTGGAAGGATGGAATGTGAATTAAAAATTCACATATAAAAGAGGGGAATCTAGGAAGAATAAAAAGGAATTAAAAATTCCTTGGGGAATGATTAGGCTTAATTAATCAATAATTAGAAGATAAATGAGGATTAGAAGCCAACTTGCAAAAGTTGGAGGATGTGACACATCCTAATCAAGGATTAGGCATGTGCACATCCCTAATGAAGAAATTAGGAAATGGATTAGGATTAGATGAAAAAGACATGTGAGGAATTAAATAAATGTAATATTTATTTAATTTATTTAATTAAATACCTTAGGGATTTGGTAGAATTAAAGATATTGTTTAAATAATAGTAATATTATTTAATTAACTCGGATAAGAGGATGTTTAGACGAAAAGTGATAAATTTGGATAAATTAAGTGTCCAAATTTGGATGTCTACATTTTTCCCCTCTTTGAGATGGTGTTACGAATTAGCATCATTTCAAAGAATATTAAAATATAGAACCTAGAAGAAGATGGTTATATTAGAACAGATGCCCCAGTCATCAAAGGGATGACTAGAAAGGAAGACGATGGGGGTGAAGATGAAGAGTAGGGATTGAGGATGCCCCCTCGAGAGCACATGCGGGTTGAAGAGAACACGTGTGTGCTCTTGAAATAGATGATGTGTTGCAAGGGGAGATGAGGAAGATGATGCAAGGTGGTGGGTAAGAGAGTAAGTGATATGGACCACTATGTCCTAGAGCGAGGCCACCAGGTAGGCCATACGTATATGCATATTCTATTTAACTTGTCCAACCCAAGCTGGGAAAATTGGATTACTGGAGATGGAGCCTAGATGATGTGGATTCAGTGATATGGAGGCCCTACATGGATTGCGAGGCATGGGATACTAATCATTTGGAGATGTCGTTTGTATGTATACCTCAGTTCCTTATAAGGAGGACCCCATTCATCATAGCGAGATTTTTGGCATTGCGAGTGTAGAGACAATTTAGATTCACACAGGGGATGCCTCAGGGTGTTACACACTATGGTCGGTGCAAGGATGAGCCTGGATGGGGGCCTTGCATTTCTTATCATGTTGCATATACAAAGTATACAACTTTATAGCCTGTGGTATGGGATGGTAGGCTCAATATTGTTGATGCAGGTATGTCTGAGGAGTACTCTATTTATTATCACACACACCCATTTTCGCAGTTCACATGTCTAGATGAGATGACACCCATTGTGGTGGCACAACAGCTAGGGGGTAGGAGACAGGAGAATGCAACAGGGGGTGAGCAGGCAGTTGGTGGAGGAGAGGAGGAGGAGAGTGGGGATGAGGAGGAGAGTGGAGATGAGGAGGAGAGCTCAGAGATGGTGATGGGGATGATGACGGAGATGGTGGACAGTGAGACTGAGGTTAGACATTTTGGGTTGTGTATAGATCATGCAAAGGCCGAGGAATGGTATCAGGTGGGGATAGTGATTAGGGTCAGTTCCATAGCGTAGGGGGCACAGATAGGTACTTTATAGGCCTAGGTACAAATGCTTCAGGAGTAGCAGGTGTAGTTGGCTCAGGCTTAGACTATGGTAGTACAATTACAGGCACAACTTGGGTAGGCACAAACACAAGCACCTCCTCCTGCCCCAGACCCACAGGTGGCCCAATTCATAGCAGAGAGAGACTCCTTCAAACAGAGGGTAGCAGAGGAAGAGGGTGTTGCTTAGAAACTCATGGGCACTGTTGAGAGTGCATCATTGCGAGAGACTATTGTAGAGGGATTTGAGAATGCTAGGGAGGCTGAGTATTATCGGGTTAGATATGAAAAGTTGTGTCCTCCCAACTGTAGAGAGCCTTACCCATAGTCCCACAACATATCCTAGAGTAGATCATGGACCACGACACATAGTAGAGGGGTCATAGGGCCTCAACAAGATCCCAACACAGGGGGTAGTGGCAAGCCACCATCCTCTAGACCAGCTCCATCAGGGGCCTTGACTAGTCAACCTTGAGATGTGATTTTGATTGATGCAGTATTATTGATGTATATCATTTTTGGAGCATGTACCTTGTTTTGGATCATATCTCATGTATCTCTCTAGACATTGTAGTTTCATTGGACATTGGACATTTGTATTTATTTTTAATGAGTGATGATATGCAGCGGCGATGAGTTTTGACGATGTGCATTTTTGATGTGATGATGATATGGATATGCATTTGTTTGTGTATATTATGAGATGGATTTATGATGCCTTTGATGGTTTAATGCCTAACCTGTGATGTATGATGATTTATGATATGCTCATGATGATGATTTATGATGCGTACTAATGATGTCATGCAAGTGGATGACTTATGATGTGATTAATGAAAATATGCAATGAGATATTTGATATGCTTATGAAAAATGTAATGTTTTGAAAATGATGTGAAAATGTAATGTATGTATGGAATGTTTGTTTTTGGATTTTTCAGATGTAATAAATAATGATGTGATGAAAAAATGGATATTGTGTTTATGAAATGCATTATGAGTTTGTAATATGTATATGAATTAGGAAATGATATGAAAATGATAGATGGTGAAATGATATGAATGTAATGTGACAAATGATAAATAATATGAAGTGAAATGATTAATAATAATGAGATGTATAATAAATGGAATGTAATGAAATGAGATGAAATGGATGAAATGATAAATGAAATGAGATGAAACGATAAGTGAAATGAAATGAAATGATAAGTGAAATGAAATGATATGATAAGTGAAATGAAATGATATGATAAATAAAATGAAATGAAATGATATGATAAGAAAATGATTAGTGAGATGTTAATGAAGACGATAGATAATATGAAAATGAAAGTGGTATGAAATACCTAATGGAGAAATGAATGATATGAAATGATAAAGGATCCAAATGATATGAAAATAAATGATAAAGGATAAATGATATGATATGTAGAGGACCTAGATTGAAATGATAGTAATAATGAAATGATGATGAAGATGAAAGATGATAATGAAACAGTGTCCGAATGTCCTCAACAAATAGTCCAAAGAGACATGACATTCATTGATGCTTTTGTTTAGCCTTTCAAAACTCTGATGCAAATCCAATATGCAGATATGTACAATGATCTAAATGAAATGAAACTAAACGAAACCAACCGTTTGTTGAGAATTTTGTTAGCTTTCTCAAATCATCATAGAGTATTTTAAAATGTTAGAAGTATGTACAAGCATCAAAGGGGAAATTAGCACCAATGATGACCCGAGTACAACTTTCATGATTTTTAATATAACAAGTGAATACAAGCATCGAGGTATAATTGAACGGAGATGACCTGAGCATTTCTTGCATAAACAGGCAAAGACTAACTACCTTCTGATGCAAATTTGGAACTGTCATCAATGATACATTTTGGAAATCATGTCTCATGACATATTGGCAACAGATTGAGAGTTAGCATCAAGACAACAAACAAAGAAAAATAATCCTCTTTCCTTGCCACTCTAGTTTACTACATCATCGAGTGTGCTCCAGAGAGATGATATCAAAAATAAAACAACCATTGTTCAAAATATAATACTGATATTCCAACCATTTATTCAGATTTTAGATCATCTAGATATGTGTTATGATATGGTACTTGCTAAAAATTGTTGTGATATGGGTTAATGATTGGATAGTTGTTCATAGGATTTAATTGTTTGTTCACATGATTGGATGTTATGTCATTGTCTAGCTATTTTAGTAGAACCTAAAAAGTTGATTGCCCCTAGTATGTCAATGTTTGCCCCCAGTATTGACACAACTTGCTGAAATAGATATGTATAATGATCAAGCCATGGTAAGACGTTATTGATCTAGGAAAATGATGACAGTATGATGTTGTTATGGCTCTAAGATGATGGTGAAAGATGCATGAAATGAAGGCTGAGAAGCTAAGTGTAGAACATGAACTAATAGATGGAGAGCCACAAATAGTGGTTGTTTGCCAAATTTTCACTATTTGTTTTTATTGCATTTTTCTGATTTCTTTTTGGTTTTTTTGTATTTTTCTTGCCAATAGACTGCCTGTTGCCAGGTTTTCACCTTATGATGATTTTTTTTTTCAGGACATTTTTCTGTTATTTTTGTATTTTTTTCAAGACTTTTTCTGCTATTTTTGTGGTTTTTTCAAGACTTTTTCCACTGTTTTTGTGGTTTTTTCAGAACTTTTATGGATGATGATAACTACTTCAGATATAATACTTTTTCAGGTGCATGCTATTGATGGTTTCATCAAACATGTCCCCTTATGGCATTGACAACTTGTATGCTCCTGAACCATATACTGCTATGACCACATACGAACCTAGCCAATTTGGTTCAAACTTTCCTTTCTTCTCTCTGTCTTGCTGATTTCATGGGTTTTCCTTCAAAACAAGATCACTAACCTGAAAGGTACATGGCTTGGCTCTGTGATTATAGTTGCGAGACATCATCTATTGATATGCTTTCAAATGATCATCTGCTCGTTGTCTCTTCTCATCAAGGAGTTCCAGCTCTTGTAGTCGGGAAACTCTGTATTCATTATTTGTTGTGAGACCCTTCAATGATACCCTGAGTGATGGAATCTCAACCTCTAGAGGTAATATGGCTTCTACTCCATAGACAAGAGAAAATAGTGTTGCTTCTGTTGGCATTCTGATGCTAGTTCTATAGGACCATAATGCAAGATTGAATTGAACATGCTAATCTATCCCTGCATCATTCACAATCTTCTTCAATATTTTTAGTATTGTTTTGTTCGAGGCCTCTTCTTGGCCATTCCCTTGTGGATAATATGGTGTTGAATATCTATGTTGAATATGGAATCTCTCCCAAAGTTCATCAACATCCTAATTCTTGAATGATCATCCATTATCTGTGATGATGGAGTTGGGAATGCCATACCGACAAATGAGATAGTTGAGTATGAATGATGAGATTTGTTTGCTGGTAACCTTAGCGAGAGGTACTTCCTCAATCCATTTGGTAAAGTACTCTGTCACTGTGAGGATGAACTTATTTCTGTTTGATGATGAAGGATGAATCTTGCCAACTAGATCTAACCCCTATTGAAAAAATGGCCAGGTTGGCATGAATGGTTGAAGTTCTTGTGCATGAGCTTGAATGAGATTCCCATGAATCTGACATTTTGAGCACTTCTTCATGAAAGTGAATGATTCCCTCTCCATAGTCGGCTAGTAGTAACCCATTCTAATCAATTTCTTGGATAAGGTCAGTCCACTTGAATGAGTACCACAAATGCCACCATTAACTTCTTGTAAAGCCTTATTAGATTCGTCACATTCAAGACATTAGAGTAAAGTACCATCAAGACCATAGTGATAAAGGGTGTCAGCGATAAGAGTATAGTGAGAGGATTGGCAAATAAAGTTGCGCTTTTGGTTACATGATAAGTCAGGTGGTAAGATGTCATCTTTTAGGTAGGCATAAATCTTACCATACCAAGGTGAATCAAATCCTACTAAGTGGAAAATGATTTGGCTTTCAGGTGTGTCATAGGAAGGTGTAAATGATTATTCCACCAAAAATTCATAGCGAGCCTGATTTCCTGGGAGTTGTAACAATGATGTGATCATGGCCATGGCGTCAGTTGCTTTGTTATCAAGTCATGGAAGAAGTTGATATCCACAAAGTACTTCTTGAAGTCATCAACCATTTTCTTGTATGGAAAAATTTTGTCATCTTTGGTCTGATAATCATCATTGATCTAATTAATGACTAACTGTGAGTCACCATAAACTTGTAATTCTGTGATCCTCCATTCTAATGCTATCTTCAGTCTAGTGATTAAAGCTTCATATTCGGCTATGTTGTTGGTGCATGGAAACATTAACCTATATGATCAAGGAATGGTATTTCCTTGAGGGGTGACAAAGAGTATGCCTGCCCCCAATCCATGTTGAGTGAAAGAACCATCAAAGTATAAAGACCAAGGCTATTTAGATTCTATAGTGAAGACATCAGCATCTAGAAATTCAACGTGCATGGGATGCTCTATTTGTAGTGGTGCTTCAGCTAGTTGAGCGGTGATAGCTTGTCCTTTGATTTCTTTACGATCAACATAATGGATGTCAAACTCACTTAAGATCATGACCCATTTCACTAACCTTCCTATTAATGTAGCTTTGCTTAGCAGATACTTGAGTGGATCAATCTTTGCAACAAGATTGATTGTATGAGTTAACATGTAGTGCCAAATTTTTTGTGAGGAAAATACTACTGCTAGACAAGCCTTCTCGATGAAATTGTAGTTGAGTTCATGACCTATTAGCATTAAACTGATGTAATAAATTGCACATTCCTTTCATGTAGAATCCTCTTGTGCTAATAATACCCCCAAAGATGTCTCTGTTGCAATAATATATAAGATTAGCAGTTTGTCCGGATTTGGTGGTACTAGAACTGGCGGGCTCATTAGGTACTGCTTGATCTATTGAAAGGCCATTTCCCACTTGTCACCCCATCTGAAAGGAACATTCTTATGCAATAGATGTGTGAAAGGTAGAATCTTATCTGCTAGTTGTGCAATAAATCTTCGTATAGATTGAAGTCATCCTTGTAATGACCTCAACTGACTGATATTCCTTGGTGGAGGAATTTCCATGATTGCTTACACCTTGGAAGGATCTACTTCATTTCCTTTTTCTGATACTATGTATCCTAAGAGCTTTCCAGATGTGACCCCAAAAACAGATTTCTTGGGGTTGAGGCAAACTTTGAACTTTTCCAACCTTGCAAAGATTTTGGATAACACCTAAAGATGTCCTTCTCTTGTGTATGATTTGGTCAATATGTCATCTACATAATCTTCCATGAATGTGTGCATCATGTCATGAAAGATTGTAGTCATAACTCTTTGATAAGTAGCCCCAACATTTTTTAGACTGAAAGGCATGACATTCCAACAATAAGTCCCCCATGGACATGTGAAAGTTGTTTTTTCTTGGTCTTCAGGTGCAATCTTGATTTGGTTGTAACAAGAAAAACCATCCATTAGTGAATACATGGAATGGCCAGTTGTCAGATCAACTATAGTATCAATGTTTGGAAGTGGGAAGTCATCCTTAGGACATGCCTTATTAAGATCTTTGAAATCAGTGCAAATTCTAATACGTCCGTCTAGTTTGGATACAAGAACAATGTTGGAGATCCATTCTGCATAGTCAATTGATTTTATAAATCCCACATCAAGGAGTTTTTTAAGCTCTTCTTTAACTAGTAGTGCAACATGGGGATGCATCCTTTTGAGTTTTTGTTTCACAGGCTTAACTCTTGGTTTGATAGACAAGTGATGCATGTTAAGATCAAGATCAAGACCCGACATGTCTGCATAAGACTAGGCAAAGTTGATTTGATTTTCTCTTAGAAATTCCATGAACTTTGGGACTTCTTTATTTGTCATTGATGCAGCTAACTGTAGAATCCTTATTTTTTTTTAAGTGTCAAGATTAACCTCCTTTATAGGATCAATCAAGATAGGTGATCTCTCATGATAGTGCTCTAGGAGAGTGTCAAGTATCCCATCATTTGGTGCCTTAAAAAGGTTTTCACCATCTAATACACTCTTTGTTTTATCTTTTGTTTGATCTAATACTGTTAGATTCTAGTTTTCACCATTAGATATTTCTTTTTGATATTTCTTTTTGCAGCTAGGAGACTTGACACTCTCTTGATTAAAGACTCTATGCCAAAAATTGCTAGTGGAACAATCATTTGTGTCATTTGCGGAAAGGAAGTTCATGATAGATTCATTTCTTGGAAACATAGGTATATCGATAGGTTCAGATGAATCCCAGTCAATGAGATCGGGATGGATCAAAGGTAGTGGGTCATTGGGTTGCGTTAAATCAACTATGGTTATGGTCATGAAAGAGTTGTTTGTAGGATTCAAGGTATGAGGTAGATCAATGATGGTACTATTCTCACAATAGTCTTGTTTGTTTAAATCTGATTCAGTATCACTAGAATCATAGTCACCTTATAGTTCAGAATCTTGCGGTTGGGTCCCTGAACCTTCACCTTTGATTAGAGTAGGTGTATATTTGTGTATCACATGAACCTTTTTATCCCTCCAGAACTCATCATTGTGGATGGTTTCCCATTCATATTCACCAGAGTCTGTGTTAGAGTTATTATCCATAAAATTCCGAATTGCTATCAAACATGCTTGTCTTGTATCAGAACCTTATTGTAGTGTGAGGACAATATCATGCAACTGCTTGGGTGTTATTTCTTTTGAGTTAGTATCATAGCCCAGTCCTATTTTATCTTTTGCAACTGGTCCTGGAGGGTGAATAGGACCAACTACTCCTTTTCTCTTTCCGATAGGACCATTGCCATCATAGCCCATCTTTTACATGATTGAATACGCTTTACCATATTTATCAATTGGTAACTTTACATTGAGAATTGTTTCATCTTCATCTTTATAGGGCCAATTTAGAACTTCTCTATACTTAGGATCTTCTTGTGGGGAAATTTTCTTTGATAAATTGTCCATTAAACTTTGTACTTGGCTCTGTTGGTGGTTGCATTGATGTTGATGCTACATATATTTGTTGTGTGATAGAAGGTTGTCCATATGACCGAGGTGATGTAGGTAGATTAGCAAGATAGAAAGAGTATTCCCAACTCCATTGTCCTTGAACTGTAGTTTCTTTTCAAAGCTTTTGGTTTACTGACTGATTTGTGTATCAACTTTGGAAGAAGTACTAGTAGGAGATTCTCGATTATTGGGAACCAAAGTATCTTGACTAGCTTTGATGTTGGCACAAGTCTAACTATTCGAATTATCAGCTGGTATTGTGATCTCCTGTCTATCATAAGGAAACTTAAGACATTGATGATATGTGGATGGGACAACTTGCATTTTGTGGATCCAAGGACAACCCAACAAGATGTTGTATGCAAGATCACGTTCTAATACTTGACAAAAAGTATTCTTGATAATAGGTCCCACTCTAATCGGCAGCATGATTAAACCTTTGGATGCTCTTTCCTCATCATCGTAGGCTTCAATAGTAATCTTTCTTATGGGATCAATGGAGTCCATAGAAAATCCTAATGCTTGAACTAACTTCATGGTACAAATGTTTAACCCAACCCCTCCATCTATTAGGACACGTTTGACACAAAACTTGTGGACCATGAATTCTAAGTATAGCAATGAATTATGGGGATGTGTCATGGAAACACCATCTTTTTTAGAGAATGAGAGGCATGTGGGTGAGGACAAGTGTCCCACCATGGTTTGAAATCCATCCACATCTAGATCAGTGGATATAGTTTTTTCAATGAGGGCCTTTTCTAGAATTTCCTTGTGTGCTGGGGAAATCTTCAAGAGTTCTAAGATAGAAATCTGAGCAAGAGTTTTTCGAAGTTGATTGACTAAGTCATATTGATGTTGAGGCAAGGACACAGTGGGTTTTGAAGAACCACCCTTTAAGATGAATTTAGCTTGTGCCCTTGTTGTTGCATTGACTTGTCTATATTTCATCTTTTCCTTAACTTTTAGAACATTGACCTGCTCGTCGTCAGTGTAGATATGATTGATTATATGATTGTTGATATGATTCACACTTTTTCCCAGAAGACACCCTTTTGATAGTTGGGAAAAGGGTTAAAAAATTCTTGGTGGTCTTCGTTTGAGTGTTGGTGTCCTACTTTTATGGTGTCATTTTCTATCAAATCTTGGACTACATTCTTCAAGGCTTGAAAATTATTTGTGCAATGGCCCTTGCACCGATGATAATCACAATAGTATGTGTCATTCCATGATGGAGGCTTCACACTGGGTTCAAAATTTCATTGAGGCGGTAGGGTGATAACGTTCTTTGCCCTCAACTATTTAAGGGCAGATTCTAGAGATTGACCCAGTGGAGTAAAAGTTCTTTTGCTAGAGAAGAATGAAGATCGTTGTAGATTTGTGTTCGAGGAATTTCCTAAGGAATTGTTTTTGTTATTGTTTTGCCAGTAACCTTGATTGTTGGCATTCCCTTGACTGGAAGTAGAAGTTTGATTCACATTGTTCCTTGGGGGAGGAGGATTGTTTCCTTGATTTGTGACCGAATTGATGTTGTTATAGTTATTGTTGCGAGGAGCACTTGGAGCACTAAGAACAAATGGCTTAGTCGATATATGATTTGAATTTACAACACCATCATTCACCATGTTTTTTGTTGTGAGTCCAAAACTTAGATTTGTCATTGTGGTGATTTGAAGAGCTAGGATTGTCCTTATCAAGTTTTATTATCCCTCTTTGGATTAAGGAACTTTCAATGGTGATGGAATTTTCAATCAATTTTTAAAAAGAGGGAGGACAATGAAGATTAAGATGATAGCTCATCTCTTGATTTAAGTTGTTTATGAAAGTGGTGATCTTTTACTTTTCAGGAACATGATGTGGGTATCTAGCGAACAATATTCTCCATCTCTGAAGAAATGTAATGAATGGTTCACTACCTATTTTTGTTTAGCCTTGCAAAGATCAATCATGGTTATTTGATGTTGTATGTTGTAGGAATATTGTGATATGAATTCATTAATCAATTCCTCAAATGTCTTGATAGGTAGTGTGATTTTTGATAGCCATTCCATAGAGTGGTCTCCAAGACTCCTAGGAAACAAACACATCAAGTATGTGTCCTCATGAGCAAACTCTAAAGTCATGTTTCAAAAGTCTCTGATATGATCGATTAGATCTGATTTCCCATTATAATGATCAAACTTTGGGATTTCACAATGTTTGGGAAATGGGATCATGTTGAGACGTAGGTCAAAAGGATAAGGATAGATGTCATCAAGAGCGTATATCTTTGTTGTGGCTCCCCCTTGTAGATATTTAATTTTTCCTTGTAGTGCTTTAATCTATTGAGACAAGGCACTAATATTAGACAAGGGCATTTCCTTAGGATTACTCTTTATGTTTTCAGTATCAAAATCATGAGGCAATTTAGCTCCTTTGTCAGCTTGATATAGAAAATATTTTTCTTTGTTGCACTCCAAAATATTTTCTAAGGCTTTGTGAAATTTGGGATCTTGCTTGGCCTCTCTAAGACGTTCTTCACCTCATTCATCATCACTATCTATAGGAATTTTTCTCACATCACTATATTTGTTGTAAGGGAATGTATTTTCTTCTCTTTTATCCATGTTATCGTTAAAAAGTGGATTTCGAATCACACTAGAAAGGGGAATACTACTCTCACATTCTTCTTGAGTTCTTTGGGTATGATCCTCTTGTTGAATATCCTCTTTCAACTTATTGTATTGAGATCTTGTAAAAATAGGCATATGATTTCAAAATGTTCTTCTAGACTTAGATCACAGTTGGATAAGTGCAAAAATGATGATGTCTTGATCTAATAAGATGAAAATATTATGATATGACCAAAGATGTTCATAACTCTTGATTGTGGCTTCCAATGATGAAAGATATTAGAATCCTATTGGGGAAGTTGAATAAAAAATTAGAAACATGTTTGAAAGGTGCAATTTTAAGATTTGATCCTTGTTTTTGAAGAATGATAAGTATATCAAATAGCCTAATTAAACTCACTGAAGGATTTGATTGGGATGTGTTGAATATTCAATAAAAGGTTGTGGTAGATAATCAAAGTTGAGAGGTTTATTGTGATTGTGTTGTTGTGATAAAGCTCTTCTCCGGAAATAGGCTTGTGAAGATAAAGGATCTACAATGTACTCGTCAGTAAATCCCCTAGAAAAATATTGGTACCTATGGAGAAACTCACGGTAATGGAGCAAGACTTTTTGAATTTTATACAAAAAATTCCTACGTTGTAAGGTTTTCTTGTATCCTAAATGTTTCTTAGGTTTCTTGATCCTATTGGAAATCGACTTCCTAACAAATTTGGTTGATTTCCACTCTCTAAGGATGAGAGAAATGTTGAGATGCTATTGGATCGAGGATGTTACAAACTTAGATATGTCAACAGTATATTTTTTGGAAAGTGACAGATGTGCTACTCTGTGCCCTCGATGCATTGAAGAAACAAGCATATGCGCTAGAGAAACAGTCAAATGCACTACAACAGACTTCAGATGCGCTACAATATGTCTTAGATGCGCTATAGAAAAATGTTTTGACAATTACAAAAAAAACTATTTATAGAATATTCAACCTATGCACTAAAACAATCAATGCACGAAAATAGGTTCTAAATGCGTTGAACTAACTAGTGGATGGGCTAGAAAAAACCTCATATGCGCTAAGATATACCCTAGATGTGCTAAAACAATTGCAGTTTTCCGAATAGTTTTGAATAGTTTCAGCTAAATTTTTGCATGTTCATTTTGGATGATCTTTTATCTGAATTAAGGTGATTGATAACACAACAAACACTTTGAAAACAATTTTTTTAAGCCCTATGCTAAACATCAAGTGCATGTTCAAATTTTTTTTTTTCAAAAAGTGTTTTCACAGGTTTTGCACATATCAGACAATTCAGGTAGACTCACTCTTAGTACTCAAGTAGGTCATCCTAATAATCAACAACCCACATCTTAGAACTGTGTCGACTCACATAGCCATGTCACCCTCAAAGGGCACCCATGTTTTTGTCTTTTCTAGGTGCATACTTAGAGTCACGGAAGTGGATACTGGATCCTCTGAGCAAACAGTCCTTGGGTATGTGCAGGATCATGATGGGCCAAAAAGTGGCAATATGATGGGTATTTGTAGGGTATGTGGCTGATGACTTTTTTCTAACCCAAAAATTGATGAAACGAAAAGGGTTTTTAAAGGAGATTCTCATCTTTCCACCAATATAAATTATGCCTTACCTTGAATTTAATAAATGATTATTATTCATTTTCTGTTTGAATTACATCTAAAGTCCTGATTGATAGGATGATTGAAAAACATCTATAGCTTTCAAACGGTATCACAATTTTTGAATCTGAAACATGCGTCACATTCTATGCTTCGTATACTATAAGATTAAAAAAAAAGAAATGAATTTCATGAATTTTTGACTAAGTTAACATGGTTAGACATACTAGTTTTTATATTTTTTAAAAGTTGTAAAAAAAAATCATAATTAATTATTTACTTGAAAAAAAATTTACAAAAAAATATGCATCACATTGGGAAATGAGTGCTCTACATATATCTAAAATCTTATAAAAAAATATTATCATTTTATTGTGGTTAGGGTGGTTAGACAAACACCTACTTCCTATTTTTTCCCTGAAATTTAAGTACTACTGCATTGAAATTTCAAATTTTCACTAAATAGATTTAAAAATAATAATAATAAACCTAGTAGTTTAGAAACTACATTCAATTTGATACACATTCTATTCTTACATATTTTTGAAATAATATAGATAACTTATTCAAATTTTTACGTCAAGTTTCCTAACTCTGATTTTTTTAAATTTTTTGCCACTTAAGGACTTGTGTTTTCCTTGATGATCCTACACATATTGCCTTGGCAGTTATATGGTGAGTGTCTTGGGGGCAGATTCTTCCCTCCCTTTGCACTGTGATTATTAGGATGTTCAAAAATTGACACGGTTGGCTACTACACTAGGTTCTTAGTAAAGGTTTCTATTCGGTGCAACAATAATAAACTCCCTTAGGAGACCTCCCAACCTTTAGAACAAAGGCTTTGGGCATGGTTATCTTGCACACTACCAGAAAAAGTGGGTTTCCCCAGATTTTCTTTAAATTTTATAGTGGGGTGGAATAGCCTGGCTTTGACTTGAACCCACTTGGTTCGTTCCTCTTGGGTGAGTACTTTTTCCCACAAGAGTAGGCCCTCTAAATGATGTAATAAAGCATTAAAATTGCAGAAAATGAAAAGGCAAGTCTGGTATTCTGATCACCCAATTAAGGGGAGAGCATAGACCTATTGCCACATACAAAGCAAACAATGTTCGTTTTAGAGCCCAAATGACAATGATTTAATCTATGTGAAGATGTTGCTTCACAACAAGCATGTGATTCATTTTAACTGCAAAAATTATTATGTGGTGACTATCCTAGATTGCTTCATTTTAATCCATGTCTACCCTAATGTTGCTTCTTTTTAATCAGAAAAAAACTCTATCTTCGGAAGGTGTCAAACTTAGAACTTTGTTTAATTACAACTTGTATGCGCTAAAAGAAATCCTAAATGCGCTAATATGAAAATACAAGATTTTTTTTTTTTACAAAATTTTAATGAAGTGAGATGTATGTGCTATTCTATTCCCTAAATACGCCATTTTGTTCCCTAAATACACTGAAACAATTCTCAGATGCGTCGAAAGACCTGCAAAAGCGCTGTTAGAAGTCCTGGATGCACTAAAGAAAGACACAGATGTGCTAAAACACATAATTTTCTAGAAATCCAAACTCCAGAATGTGAAATCCTGTCAAGAACCTGCAAGTAGATGTAAAAAACGGGGTGAGTGCCCCACGATGGGCACCAACAATGTGATTGATTTTTAAGTGTGCAAAGTAATAATAAATATAGATTAAATCAAAACACACCGATGAAACTTTAAATCAAAGCATAAAATAAAAGAAAAGAAATCAAACTCCGTTTATGCTTCAGAGATGTTCCATTGTCCTCTATCTCTAGTGTTTTTGTCAATTCTAGCTTACTCTCAGATTGTGTGCTAGGCTCAACAAACAGTCTTTCTAGAGAATGAGATTAAAGATGAATGTGATGATTGAATGCTATGCTAAGATATGATTAACATGCTTAAACTAAACATGATTGCTAGAATGTAAGATTACAAAATTATTGAATGCTAAAACTGATAATGACAATGCTAAGATGCTAGAATGCAATTAAGCTCTAATGCGAGTGTGTATGTAGGTTGTAAGTAACAAATGCTTGGATTCGCAAGAGTATTTATAGAGTTTTCAAAAGATTTTGATTGGTTGATGTGATCAACGACTATGAAAATTCCTGACAAATCGAATGGTCAAAGATGGATAAGACTGAAGAGAAAAATAGAAGAAAACCAGAAAGCAGGATTTGTTTCCTTTTTCGTGGAAGAGATAAGATGAGATGATAAAGATGATTTGTAAAAATCATCTTTTTGTGAGATTTTGGAAAGATTTTGAAGATAAATAATGTATTTATTAAATTCATTATTCATTTATGGGTGACATGGAGATTTTTCTTAATTAAATAATCATTTAATTAATATTTGAAGAATAATGAAGGATTTCATAATTAAATAAAATATTTAATTATGATTTGAAAAGATATGAAAGATATTTAATTAAATTTTTAGGAAATGACATGTGGATGAAATTAATTAAATAAAATATTTAATTAATTAGGAGAAAATTTGAATAGGAGAAAGAAAATATTTAAATTTAATTAAATCAAAAGACTTAATCAAATTCAAAAAGTGATAATTAATTAAAATAAATAAAGGGTATTTATTTAATTAATCAAGTAGACATATGAATGTGAAATAATTAAATAAAGTGAATTTATTTAATTACAGTGGAAGAATAAAATGAATGAACAATATAATTAAATTAATTAAATTTAATCATATACATAGGACTTTAGAGAAATTAATTATTTAATAAATATTTAATTAAATTCCAGGATTAATTAGACATGACCAATTTTATGCATATACACATTGCAATCCCATGATTTTAGGAGCATGTGCAGGATATTTCCATGTGGACAAAGATATTTGAATTCAAATTGGAGGAATATTCCATGATAATATTCTTTGAATGATTGGAGGAATTGGAGGAAATTAGCCAATTAAATATTTAAGAAATTATTTAATTGTGGAAGTGGAGGGAATTTAGAGATTTATTTAAACAATTAAATATCATTTAATCAAAGTGGAATTTAGTACATTTAATTAAGTAATTTGCATTATTTAATCAAATTAGAGGTCTTAGGGTATTTATTTAAATAATTTGGATTATTTAACCAAATAAGATGAAAATTTACATGAAAGGGTGAATTAATCAAATAATATTAATTATTTAATGAATAGAGGAAAATGGTGAATTTAATTAAACAATTGACATTATTTAATTAAATAGATGAAAAAGGAATGAATTAGGATATAAATGGTGTTAGTAATTAAAATCAAGTGTGCGATATTGATCATGACATTTTAAAGTGTCTACATTTTACCCCTCTTTGAAGTGAGGTACCTATTGTGTTGCTTCAAAGAACTGATACTTCTTAGGCTGACATTGCTCAGATCAAAAATTAATTAAATTTATGACTTCTCCAGATGCCTCACTGTGCCCCAACGGATGAAAGAACGTTGGTATGCTAGCCCCTTGAGATATTGAGTGGAAAAAGCTAAGTTTTAGTTGAGCTTGTGACATGGTTATGGGATTTTTCATATGCATTAAGGATGAAAAATAAGTCTTCAAAAATGCTCAAATACTAATTGGGATGCACAAAAGACTAGAAAAATGAGTTTCAGGGTCAAAACCCTAGGTTTGGGTAGGTATATATGCTTATTTTAGGAAACCTCTAGCTCATTTACACACTTTGATTTGAAAATTCTTGAGTCCTTAGAGAGATTTGTGATATGCTTGTGTTGAAAGAACCTATTGCAATGGAGTTTTTTGTGAATGTCAGACATCAAGCTGACTGAGTCCACGAGTTCCAACACCCTCCTAGATCGGGTGGCAGGGTATGTACTTCAAAAAACCTTCCTTGTGCTTTTTTCTGATTAGAAAAATGTAGGGTAGAATTTAGGGGAACAAAAGGATTGAGATTTGTCTATACGCCTTAGTGAGATGGATCATTTACCATTTGGAAACTCTTTTATCCCTATTTTTGGAGGTTCTTCATTTCAACACTATATCAGTCATCATTCGACAATAGTCTACAACTTCTTCGTGTTTCAGTAATGTTCTACATGCTCCTCTCTTTTTCAAGAAATTATTTGGTTGAAGGATTCTCAATCCTTCACACCTTGATTTGGAGTTTTTTTTAGTCCTTCATTCGCCTTTATCTCTTTTGGAGAGGAGTTTTTCCCATGTGGTTTTTTTTGTTTCTCCAGTTTTGAGAGATCTTTTGTTTGTACATGGGTACCTCACCAGACTTGTTTTTTAGATTCTATTTTTTTAGGGTTTTTAGCTACTCCCTAAGTTTATCTTAAGGGGGGTATTATAGTAATCATGCATTATCTAATGATTAATTAATATTTAATTGATTATTAGTCTAATTCATTCTCATGTTCTTAAGCTAAACTTAGGTATTATTTATTCATTTAAATAAGTGCTTTTCTATGTTAACTAAAGTGAGAAATTATTAGGGTTGCTCCTATATAGTACTCAAACCTCATTATATTATCATTTAGGAGATTTACTCTCAAACTCTCAACTTTTGAGGACCTTTGTTTTCCTTGAAGATTCTTGACGTTCATTTTGTATCTTTTTCTTGTTGATGAATATTGCATATATTGTTTGTAGATCTCTTGTGTGGAAGGTGTCTTTTTTTGTTGTTTGATCTCGTGGCTCATGGTTTTGTGGTTTTTCATATTTTCTAATTTTTTTTGAGTGTAACTATCTTCAATTTTTCATCCAAGGTTAGTCTTTACTAATTTCAAAAACTGAGTGGCCTCTTAAGAACCCTTTTTGGTTCCCATTTCCATGTACTTACCTGATATTTCTGGGGTACAAGTGGGGGCTCAACACAAGATAGAGTGGGGGAACAATGTGCCCAAAAATAGGAACTATGAACCCTTTCTAGATATCACTATCCCTTTCATTGTGAAGAAGGTTGTTGAGGTCGAGACCCTACAATTCATTAGCTTTCTCACTCAAACCCTTGTACAACATGGTAGGCCTCTTACATAGGGTGATGTGGGCGAGTCTTTCAAGTCTCAAAATTCACCTCACTTACATGTCAAAACTACAAGTCTCTTTGTGCTTATGGGTTTGAGAATGATTATGATGCACATGGATAGCAACAAGTTGCATCTATATTGGATTAGATTGTCATGAAATATGAGCTAATGGATTGAACATTTGGTATCGATAGATAAGTAAATTTGAACAAGGTTAATTTCAATTTATTATATTTTATTTTGAAATTTAATATTAACTAAATTAATATATTGGTTATAATAAAATTTTAGGGTCAAAGTGTTCACCCTACATTTGGAAGTTCTCCACCTCTCACACCTTCCATTTACATGTCAATATCCGATTCATAGGTATTTAACTAGTAAGGAAATAATAAATATAGTACATGTGAATAGTTTAACCTTGTATAAATGGTAATCTTAAATCTCACATTGCATGTTGAGTAGGTTAATGTTGGGCCTTTCACCTCACTTACATGTCAAAACTGCAAGTCTCTTTGTGCTTATGGGTTTGAGGATGATCAAGATGCACATGGCCAACAACAAGATGCATCTATAGTGGATCATATTGAAATGACATATGAGCTACTAAATTGAACATTTGGTATTGATAGAAAAGTAAATTTGAACAAGGTCAAATTTAATTTAATTTATTTTATTTTGAAATTTAATATTAACTAAATTAATAGATTGGTTCTATTAAAATTTTAGGGTCAAAGTGTTCACCCAACGTTTGGTGGTCCTCCACCTCTCGCACCTCTCATTTACATGTCGATGTCCAATCCATAGGTATTTAACTAGTAAGGAAATAATAAATATAGTACATGTGAATATTTTAACCTTTTAAAATGGTAATTTGAAATCTCACATTGCATGTTGAGAGGGAGAGAGGGAGAGAGAATTAAGATATAGAGAATTAGAGAGGGAGAGAGAAGTAAGATAGAGATAATTAGAGAGGGAGAGAGAGGGAGAGAGATGGAGAGAGGGATAAAGAGAGAAGGACGAATAGGTGGATAGGTAGTTCTTAAGCTCAAGGGAGAGAGAGTCAGATAAAGGGGTGAGGATAATAAGAGAGAGAGGTCTAGAGTACAAGGGATAAAAAATGAGTGAGATAGAGAGAGAAGGAAGATACAACTTGTTGGTTACTAAAATTTTATTTCTTGATTACTAAAATTTGACTAAGTCTGAAAAATTATAAGATCTTCCAAAAGATAGAATTTTCATTATAACTCCTAGAGATCCAAAACCACTCTCAAAAACCCTAGTATATATATATATATATATATATATATGAAATATAACTTAAAGGATAAGAAAGTAAAGTTGCACAAAAAAGGTCAAAAAGAAAGACAAAAAAAAGAAAGAGAACTTTTTTCAATGCAAAACAAAATGAGTGTTTTATAATGTGCTCATGTTTTGTCTTGGTAATGAATAAGCCTAGGCTCAATCACTATCAACACATAACACGAGTATGTTTCATTATAACATGAGCATGTTTCATTATAACACTAGTGTATTTCATTATAATGCACTCATATTTTCTCTATTTCATGACCAAAAAGTGGAGTGGCCACTTTTTGGACCCCCATCACATGCCCTAGATTATGATTGATTACCTTCCCTAAGATTAAATCTTTAGGCCTTGAGATTTTCCTAAATTTTGTTGATAGCCTCCAATCTATTGGAAGACCAAAATTTCTTAAAATTGTCTTAACAAAGCATTCTTCAAAAATAGAGTAATTGGACTTATGATAGTCCTTATCTCAAATATAAGTCCACTCATGGACTGGTAGCATCCATTGCTGCTCATCCATGCTTTTGATTTTCATATGTGAGGATCATATGCCTTCTCTGTTATATAGGATGATGTGACATACTAGTGAATAACATTTAAAATGCACTATGATATTAAACTTCTTGAGTGAACTCAGGGACTTGCGAATCTCCTCTACAATATAGCCAACATAGTAATATGGCTTATTCACATATCTATTCTAAATATCCACTGTAAGTACCATTAGGTTTACTGGCATCATAATCTTGTTGTCCAGACCCAAAACTTGACATAATGAAAAATATGTCTTCAAAAAGAAATCCTTGAAGATGTCATAACCAAAAGGATTCAAATCCTTACTAACAAATATTCTCAATTCTCTATTATGCCTTCTTAGCCTGAAACACAACAACCACTTTACCCTATAAATATCTCTATATCTCTGATACTCTCTAGTCAGGGCACCCAAGTCTATAGGTAACTAAAAATTAGGGTTCAAATTAAAAAAATTGCAAATATAAGCCCTATCCAAGGGAACCAAGAACTTTCTATCCCTAGAGAATAATGCCCTCTCATTAGGGTTGTAAGCTTGTGCAATTGCCTTGATTAAGTCAAAATTTATGAATATGTTAGGTACCACCAACATTCTTAGTCCTAATCTCCATATGTTACATATAGATCTATCTACTAGATTTTTTTGGAAGGAATGTTTAAATAGGGCATAACCCTAGACTAGAATGTAAGGTCTCTACAATTTTATTTTTTTGTAATGAATTTTGTTAGAATAAATTCCAGACCCCTATGCCATTCTTGGACTTTTAGATAATCCTAGTAACTAGTCAATGATATCATCATCTAACCCATTTTTATAGCCTCTCAATATTCTACCAATTGCTCTCGATTTAGGGTTTTATAACTCTACATCTAGGGTTCCTAAAATTTTACTCTCCATAGAAGACTTCTAGAACATTTTACAATAATTTCCCTTTACAAAAACTAATTTCTTCTCTAAATTTACTTGATACTAGACAATTCAATACCCTTCTACTCTAAATCTACATAGAGATGATTAGATTTACTTACTTGTTTATCATTTATAGGATGCTCTAATTTTTTTTGTGAAAATCCTTGTTTTCTCTTAAATCTTCAACAATTCGCTCTGAAACTTGGCCTTTGTGATTAGAGTAATGAAAAATAAAGTAATTAAGTAATTCATTCCTATGCATTCTTGAATGTGTGATTAGTGATATCCATTCACAATGTTTAAATGTAGGTTGTTGATCTTAGGAAATCGACAGTGATTGCGAGAAGTTGAAATTCCCTCTATGATGAGAAAACACCTTTTACCTTTGCACAAATACGAGAAATGTGTCACTATTTTGGGACTTCATAGGAGAATGAGAAGAAGCTTTGAGGCTTGAATGATAGTTCATTCTTATACAAAAAATTAGCAGTCAAGAAGACTGGACATGTGGCATGATTTCAAGAGTTTAGGGAGGAAATAGCTCAGATAAACATCACTCAAAAAGGGCTATAGCTTGCATGGAATGACTATATGCACACCTTTTGATTGAAATAAAAGCATTTCACTAATTTATGGGAACTAACATTATCAAAACAAAGGATCCTGTGATGAAAAGGTTTTGCATGATATTTGTAGGTTCCTAAAATGTGCATGCCTCAAAAAAAACTTAAGGCTACTAGGAAAAGGGGGTTGACCATGAATGATGGGGGTACATTGCTTAAGGATTTAAAATAATAGTACAAAATGCGCAGCTTATATTTTGATTGGTTAGGGAGGCTGTACATGTCAATGTTGTAAAATTATTTTGCAAGCTTGTGGGAAGAATACTAGAGCGAAGAAGGTTTCAAAAAATTGAAGAGATTATGTAAAATGCAACCGAGTGTCCAGTGGGACCCAAAGGACTTCAAAATATTTGAGTAATATATTAACATATTTATAAAAAATGGGAATGCTTGATTTTCTAACAAAAGGGTTTGGTAAACACATGCGATAGAAGCCTTAAAGTTACAACTTAAAAGATAAGCAACCCCAATTACATGTCAACAAAAAAGTATAAGAAAAGTGAAAAGGTTTTAGGTATACTCCAAGGTTTTGGATGAAAGTTAGGGTTTTTGGATCCCTATTGCATAATTTCAAAATCTCCTTGCAATATTTAAGGGTTTTCAAGAATTTAGAAGGCCAAAACCTAAACTAGTACCACCACAATACTACACGTATATCATGAAATTGTATATTAACACAAAGTTGCAAACCTTGAAAAAATATGACAATCGTCAAGCATGTCCCAAAAGATTTGATGAAGTCTAGAAGGTTGGAATGCATCATTTAATAAGCATAAAGAGTTCTCCTATGCCACCTTGAAGACCCTAGTCATGTTCAAGTAAATCCAACATATGACTTACCATCAATGCAAGGTCTTTAACATGTTAAGGATAAAGAAGGCTCAGTTTGGAAGTACTTACAATCAGTTTTAGGCCTATTGAGGAGCCTACATAAATATGACTAGAGTTGGGTGAAGTTTGAAGCACAATAAAATAGTTAGGGGAAATTTTGAGCCCTTAAAAGAATGATTTTTTACTTTGTATGCCCAAGATCCTAAAATATCATGCAAAATGATGAAAGGAAACTCTCCCAATCAACATAAATCATGTTTTTGAAGATTGATAGAGTACAGTTATCATGATCAGTTGGAGCACATTTAAGGTGCATACAAGAGGGATCAAGTCAAGAAGTCAAGGTCATCTCATCTCCATTAATTTTACATGATTTTGAATTAGTTCAAGAGAGAGTTCCACACCCAAGCACCTAGTTGAAGCATGTAGACTCAACCTTTTCCTTGAAGACAAGTTTAGTTACGAAGGAGGGGTATTTTCATTGAAACCAAGCACCCAAGGTTTTTTTGAGGCAGCTCTTTCTATTCTCCTTTTGCTATATGCATGAGAGGGTAGATTGTAATTCATTTTTTAGAGAGATTTTCAATATAGAGCATCAATTTCATAGATTTTGAAGTATATTTCTTGATTTATAACTATGAAAAAAATCCTATTTTTAATAAAACTAGCATGTTTTTCCTTATCAAATTCATGTGTTGGATGCTTTTCCCAATGATTTGATCTAATTTTTATGGTTTTGCAATATCAAATCCTTGAATTATGTCTCATTTTGAAAACATTTTATACTAGAATAAACAAAAATCATATAGGTCATAGGTTGTATTGATACACTCTACAATTATAGTTGTGAAACATTTAGTTTTCCTTCAAAAATTGTGAAATAAAATTGCTTCTTATGAAACATTGTTATGTGAGATTATTAAAAACTAAGTTATGCATAGAGAAGATTTTTCTTGAAAGAAATTGTGAGTTAAAATAACAAGTTTTTTAAAGTTTGGTCATCATATCCTAGGATAAAGTCTTTTCAATTTTAATTCTTCTATCTCTTTTCCTTATCAAAGTATTAGTATATAGGAAGTTCATCAAGGGAACCAACCCACTCTAGAGGTTCATCTTCACTATATGCTACCCATAACTTGAAGATGATCCCATGTTTCACGTGATCACTATGTTTCTCACTTAGCCAAGGCACAATCTTAGTGACAACAATTAGATTTCCTCACTTCTTCAAAAAATAAAGCTCCCAAAACAAAACTGAAATAATTGAAAAATGGATTTTCTTTTGTATGGTTTAGGACATAAAGAAATCAAAATTCCCAATCATTTCATTGAAGGGAAACAATAGAGATCTCAATCTAAAGTATGCAAAAGAGAAATAAATCTTGCAATAGGGCTGACCTAAGGTTTGATTGTAACCTAATGAGTGGTTCACCACCAAGCTAGGGCTTGGAGAAATAAATGAAATGCAAAATGTAATACTTAAACCTAATATGATGCAAGACTTCACTAAATGACCTAAAAATGCATGTAAAATAGAAAAAAAAGTTGAGAGATGAAATGTGTGCACCTGGAAATCTGAAGAAGACTAGATGAAAACCTAAAATGCTAGAAATACTAATTTTAAAAATTGCTAGGACTGGAGATAGGAAGGAAGGTGTATGAGCTCTGCTAGGGTTTTCTTGTGTCTGCGGTCATCATTGGCCCCTCTTGCATCATATCGTGCCATTGGCTCAAGATTTTCTTCTTTTCTTATGTGTATGACCATGCATTTATTGTGGTTTTTTAGTTTTAATATGCCTTCAACCGACTCTAACCTAGTAGTTGTTGCTAGTGTTGGCAGTTCGATGGTTTTTCTCAATGGCTCCTCCTCCAAACAAATGACCCCAAAAATTTGTTCTGAAAGTGTTTACAGGGTAAGTCTTTTGACTCCCCAGCTAATGTGGTTTTACCTTTGCCTAATTTTGATTCTGCTTGTCAATAGATTGAGCAACATACTCCTTTTGGGTATTTTGTTGAGAGGGCTCCCCCTAAAAGTGTGCTTAAAGAATGGGTCCATAAGGCCTGGGTTCCTCATGGGGTCTACTTTGATATGATCCAAAATTTAACCAAGGATTTTTTTATTTTCCACTTTGCAGAGGTCAGTCATGTTTAGGCAATCCTAAATCATGGTCCCTGGTATGTGAAGTCTTCTCTGTTGGTTTTCCAATCATGGAACTGAGACTTTACTGTCTCATATGGCACCAAGTTGTGGGTCTTAGTTTGGATTGAGTTTCCAGGTTTTCCTTTGACTTGTATGCCTTTTATGAGTCATATTACGTCCTCTTTGGGGAAGGTCATTTGTATTGAGTCAGATGGGTTTTTCCAGGCCCAACTATAGAAACGGGTTTGTGTTGAAGTGGACCTTTCACAAGATTTGAAGGACTCCATTGACATTTAAATTGGAGCTCTCTGACATACCCAAAAGGTCACCTATTTTAATCTTACAAAAAAATGTTATAGATGTCAATTCGGAGACCACAAGATCAAGGACTTCCCTTTGGCAATACCTCGTACTCCTCCACCACGGGAGTCTAAAAAGCCTCGTTAGGTGGATAATTTTGTTACCAAAATTGATGAGAAATGGACCATAGTTACGAACTGTAAACATAATTCCAGTGGCTTTGGGATAGTTTCCAAATTCCCTAAGCCAACTAAAGATGTTTCAAACCCTTTGATGAAGGGGAAAGAGGCCTATGTCGGGGTTGACAATATTTCGGCGTAGCCCATGCTGAAGGCGATGCCTCAGCCTACTGTTGTTATGATAGCACAACTGAATGCTTCTCCTCCTGTGACAGGAGCTCAACGACGGTCTTGTAGTCCTTCTTCGCCATTAGAAGAAGGAGAATATGTGTAGGAGAAATGAAGATTTTCTTCTTCAAATATTCAAATTGGGTCAGTTCTACCATAATTTTTACATAATGGCTTCTCTACTCTGAATGAGGAGGAGCTAGACTTTGACGATATGGAGGAGTTTCACTCATGAATTTCCTCTCATGGAATGTTTGAGGTCTGATAGACCTCTCCAAGAAGTATTCTATTAAGGATGCTTTGTAGAAGTATATTGGTATTGAAGTGCTTTATCTCCAAGAAGTTAAAATCACTAGTTTTTTGCTCGCATCAACTTGTCATTCTATTTGGTTAGCCAGTCAAATATTTTGTACCGATCATGAAGTTGGATGTGGTGGAGCTGTCACCCTTTTTGTCTCCACAATGGGATGCTTGTGTGGTTGAACACGGGTCTGACCTCACACATTGGCTCATCTGGATCCTCCTTAACATTGATAATCACTCCTTTGGGATTATTAATGTTTATGCTTCTAATGATGCTGTGGAACACTCTTTGCTTTGGCGTTGGATTGCTGATTCACTGCTAGTTGCCACTTGGTCATTGTGTGGGGATTTGAATAAGGTTGAGATGGTGTATGACAAAGATGGCACTTTTCCATTCAAATGGGTAGCTGGCGAATGAGAGGTGTGGTTTTACATGCGTAATAAATTGGGGCTCTTTGATCCCAATATTGGTCACCACCATTCTCAATCCCTCTGGCACACTTGGTGTAATTACTAGGTTGGCTTTGATAGGATATTTTTAAGTGCCTTGATCATGCCATGATCTCAACTCAATATTTCTTCTCTTTTGATAGCTCTTCACTCCTGGTTAAGCCATTAGTTTATGTGACATTGTCAGATCATTTCCCCATTTCTTTTCGCATTGAATGGGAGACAAGACAACCTCGGGCCTGCAAGATGCAATTTTTTTGAACATGTCTCTACTTTGTCATCAACCCATGTTGGTCCACATTCGTAGGGTCTGGAATTTGGAGTGTAGGCCACCTCATAATATAGGTTGGATTAATTGGTGGAATGATGCTATCACTTGCATAGATAGATTTCTCCACATTTATGGATGCTAGTTGGCCATTTTCATTAGTGGTTTTATGAGGCTACCACAGCCAACCTATGCTCAGCTATCAAGGCTCTGACAGTTAACCCTTTCTCCCCATCATTGCAAGTCAGGGTGGTGGAATTAAGACACATAAAAGCAAGTTACAAATAATTATGTTGCTAGATGTGCACAAATCAAAGCTAGATTGCACTAGTTAAAAATTGGTGACCATGCCTCCAAGGAGTTTTTTTTGGCCCTAAATGCTAGGCACTCTTCTCCTGACATCAAAAAAATTAAAGAAGGAACCCAAGTACTTTATGAGCTACCTAACATTCTTCAGGACTTTGTTTGGCATTATGAACAAGTTTTCACTACTCAAGAGTATACGCTGGAGTGACAACAAGCCCTTCAAGATTGTCTTGTTGTTGTGTCAAATAGGCTATCTTCAGCCCATAAAGCTTTTTGTGAGAAATTTCTCATTGTTGAAGAATTGAAGGAAGCCGTTCATACCATGGCGGATGACAAGGCCCTGGGTGTTGATGGTTTCCGTTGTGAATTTTACAAGGCCCTTTGGGACTGTGTTGGAAAACACTTACATAAAGTCTATCTTAAGGATTTTCATTCCAAAGCCCTGGGTAATATAATTAATAAAGGAAATATTAAATTCATACCTCCTAAGCCTAGAGATCCCAAGGATATTGCAACTAGTGGCCTATCACGCTCCTAAATGTCTCTTACAAAATCATAGCGAAAGCTTTAGCTCTAAAGATCCACCATCTTTTTCCTTAGATTATGCACCTGAAGAAAACTAGTTTTATTAAATCTAGATTTATTCTGGATAACAATATTACTATGTGGGAAGGTATGGAGTGGGCCAGGTGTTTAGGCCAGAAATCCATTTTTCTCAAAATTGTTTTTGCTAAAGCTTATGACCGCATTGAGTGGCCTTTCATTCTTGCCATGTTGAAAGCCTTGGGGTTTGGGTAGGTAACTTCTTTCAGGATGTCCAAATGATTTTCTTATATGCCTTTGCTTGTATCACCATCAATGACCACCAATATTTTTCCTTTGGTTTATTCCACTCCATTCAACAAGGTTGCCTGCTTGTTCCTTCTCTTTATGTGCTTACTGACCAATGTGGTTTCTGCTATCTACTGACCAATGCGGTTTCTCAATGACATGCTAGAGGCATTGCCCTACCTAACTCCAAGGTTCAACTTATTAATGGCCATTTTGCTGACAAATATTTCCTCACCCTTTTAGAGGAAGAGAATAATATTAAGGTGACTCTTGAATGTCTTAACATTTTTTTGTCTTACATCTAGCTCCGCCATTCAATGGCATAAAACTCTATGCTACAGACAATCTATTATTCCCACTCCTCACTAGTTTCAATAGTATGGTTGGAAATGGATTTGTCCAGCAGAAATATTTTGGTTTTTGGGCATTCCCTTCTCCTTCTAAGCTTCTCTAGCTGAGTTGTGGCAAGCTGTTCTCTCCAGGATTGAGCAAAAGTTGGCCTATTGGATTACCAAGCCTCTTTCTTTGGCAGGGAAATTCCAAGTGTGCTATAAGATCTTGGCTACTACACATGTTTATTACTTCTCTTGTTGGGCTCCTTTGAAAGCCGCCTATGCCAAGCTTGAAAAACTTCTTTAGGACTTTCTTTGGGCCTCTACAGAGTCCCATAGAGGGTTTTAACGTGTTTCCTGGGAGTTCTATTGCCTACCCAGAGACTCTGGAGGTCTTGGGTTGCTCTCCTCTCAATGACAAAGGATTTCCTTGTGTGTGAAATAGATAATTAGAACCCTTACTAGAGATGAAGCCTGTAAAATTCTCCTCAAGCATTGCATCCAATCTAGCTTTCCTATTCATAGATCCTTCTGGAAGGGGATTGGCTTTCAAACCCTTCTAGTTATGAAGGAACCAGTCCAAATTGTGGGGAATTTTGTGGCCAAGAGCATTTGGAGAGCCTGGGAAGTGGTTAAGCCTTGGCTTTGCTGGTTTGACTTTGGCTTCCGTGATGGGCTTTCACTCAATCAACAGAATGTTTGGTGGTCACCCCTCTTTGCCAGTAATGGTCAGCCATTAGCCAAATCATCTTGGCTTAAGGTGTTGAGGTTCCACAAGAAAGGCATTCAAACTTTGTAGCATGTGTTTCATAGACCCACAATGCACATTATGTCATGGGAAGATTTTCATGCTCTCTATAGTTTTCAAAACTAGGATTGTGATACTTATGATGGTCTGGTGAATGCTATTCCTATAGATATGCTTCATAAGGTGGGAATTTGTGGGTCCAAGCCCTAGTGGAAGGACTGGACGTGGTACCCAAACAGCCCTTTCAGGAATTATAAGCCTAGGCTTGGTTATATGTGGCTTTCACCTCATTTTCCAATGATTGAAAGTCTAAACTAGAGGTGGCTTCTTCAATCCTTTGCTCATGTCTGGCAAAAAAAGATTCTCTACCACTTGGTCTGCAAGTGTTGAGTTGAAAATTTCCCACTTTTCTTGGTGTATTATTTTCCAAGGCTTACCTGTGGGGTCTCAGCTTGTTCACTTTGGGATCCAGGACCCTCGATGCCCTTTTTCTGGGAAAGCTGAGTCTTTTAAGCATCTTTTCTAGTTTTGTACTAGAGCTCAACAATTTTGGAATTGGATTCATGACTTCTTTCATCCTTTTAGACCGAAGTCCTTCTCCTCGCATATGGTTTTGCTAAGAGATTCACCTAAAATTTCTGCTAAATATACCCATCTTTGGAACACTTTTAGGGTGGAAATCCTTTTCAATATTTAGAAAGATAGAAATGCCTACATATTTTCTCACACCCAAATGGATAAAAATATTTCTTTGTATTCTAAAGCTATTATTTGCTCTAATGTGCTTTTGCAAATTCAAATTCAAGCAAACAAAGTTGCACTTAAGGTGGATCACCTTCATGTGCTTCTAGATCATTGGGGTAATGCCCTATGTACTATGGCTCGGGTGCGCGCTCTTCCCACTTCCTCTCATGGCCAATCACCCTCTTGGGGCTAGCAACGGAGTGGATCTACTCACCCCCACTCTCAACCTCCTCTTCAACATGGTTCCTTCCCTCCTCAATGGCTTCTTTCACCTCCTTCATGGGCTGGATAAGGGTGGCCCTCTAGAGGAGTGGCAAGGAGTAGTGGTGGTGGTTCCGAGTGGACCTTTGATAATACTCTTGGTAGCAGATCTAGTTGTCTAGACTCTGCCAAATGTTTTCTGCATCTAGTGCTTGCAATCTCACCCTGGTGTGAGGAAACAAAAGATAAGGGAAATGAAGAAGAAGCTAAAAATGGTTGGGGTCCTCCTCCTGACGTCACTCTAGACCCTGCTGATGTGTGGGGGAAGAAAATGGATGATAAAGACCCTCCTGGATCTGCTAGTATTGCTTTGGCTACTTAATGGCCTTTTTTTATGTTTTTAATCGTGGAATGCTGGGCTAGGCCCATGTGAATGGTTGTTTTTTTGTATTTTTGGGTGTTTCCCATATGACTCTTGGGGTATGTCTTGTTAGCACCCACCTGTTCTTTGTGAATATGCATTTTAATCTTTATAATTAATATAGATTAGCGCCTATTCATAAAAAATGTACTAGGACTCATATGCCAGTCTAGGTGATTTAGTCCTAGATTAGGATTTTTGGGTAGGAAATATTTTTTGGAAAAAGGGTATCTAGAACTGTAAAAATCTAGAAAATGACCTATACTAGGACTCATACACCAGAACTGGCGTATCAGTCCAGTTAGGGTTTTCTAGAAATTCCAAGTTTGAATCTAGTCTTCAATGTCTACTATGTACTTTCCAATTGATTTCTAGATCCGAAACCTTGATTTGCAACCTATAGAAGTCTTCCAAGTATCTCCAATGCAAGGTGACAACTTTGACAACTTTGAACACTTTGAAAAGTTTCTCCAAACTTGCTCTTCAATGTGTCTTCAACCTAGACCTATAAATCACACACTAAAGAGAACGAAAAATGTTGTTTAATTAGTGGATAGGGGTTTGTCTTGGTCAAACCTCGTTTTGATAATCAAAACTTAAAATGAAATGAAATAGGAATGGAGAATGATGAATGAACAAAATGTGATGTTGCAACTCACCAAAACCTAACAATAAAGTGCTAGAAACACGTATGAAGTGGCTCCGATGGATGTAGATCTTGACTCTTGCTTGAATAGGATAGATCTTGACTTGAATTCTAGCTTGAATCATTAAACCCTACATCACAATTGTTAGCTTCAAAACAAACATGATGCATGAAGATTTGACATGATGCACACTTGATGCTTGAATAATTCTCTACAAAACTTGATAATCTGCACTTGAATTCTCTTGAATTCTCTTGTATACACTTGAGTGCTCTTGTGAACTCAAATTCACTATGTGAATGCTCATTCAACTTGCTAGGTGTAAAGTGAGTGAAAGAACCTCAAGTATTTATTACTTAATTATGCCAAATTTCTAGAAATTACAACACTACAAGCTGACATCAAATTGAAGATAAAATCCCATGAAGAACTGGAATTAAATTTAATTTTGGGCATATGGGACTCATATGCCCAAGGTGGCATATGAGTCCCATTAGGCATTAATTATGGGACTATTTTCAAAAATTCTTAGAAAGTGTGAAATCCAGATTGGGACCCAAAACCCTAGGTGGGACCCATACGCCCAAGGTGGCCTATGAGTTCCAAACCACCAAATATGGGCCACATAACCTAAAAACACCTAAATTATGATTGGATCTTGGTTTGTGTCAGGATTATCCTTGAAAAGATGCATTAAACGAGGTTTGTTGATGTAAAATAAGGCCAATTAAAGCATAAAGAAGCCCAATAATTTAATAAAACCCTAGAAAAGTGTGAAAGTGTGTTACAACACTTTACAAAATTCTTAAATAAGGTACAATGAAGTTCATTTAGTTCACAAGGGCCCAAGACCTAATGTGAATATGTTAGACATATTACAACACTAAATCAAGGCCATGTTGGGGAGTATTTTTTTCGTCATTACAAAAATAAGATTCAAGATTAGCATTTATGCTAGAGTTAATCGAAGTGGCTAAGTGATTACAATATTTGGGAAATGAGCACACTACCATAAGTTCATTATCTTAATTTTTGAATTTTACACCCATACTAGATAATTGAAATATAAGTATTAAAAATGTTTAAATGATCAAGAACTTTTATACGTAAACTATATAACTTTCTCTTCAAGTAATTGATTTGTCAAGGATTTTATCATATAAATACTCTCCATTATACTCCATAAGCCTATTATTGTTTCCTCTCCAACAATATTGAAAATAATATTATCTACAAAACACCACTAAATTGTGCTAAGAGCTCTTGTATGTAGATCCTTTTGACAGTCCTCATCAATCATATTTGCAAGTTTGTTTGAATTTCCTATCAAAACCTTATGTAATCCTTGTTGCACTAACAAATCATGCACCTTGAGCTTCCTTATACTTTCCATTGAATTTCTCTACCTTGACCCTTGTATTCAAAACCTTCATCATTTGATGCTCCAAAACAAATACCAAATATTGATATAGACATTGCAAAATAATTTCTTTGATACAACTTGTTGTAGATATGAAAATGTAAAACCTAAAAACTTGAATAATATTGCAATACAAACTAGTTTTGAAGAAATAACATAAAAAAATAAATAGAATAACATATAAAACATAGACTTACGTGGTAAAACCTTGACAATATTGCAAGAAAACATCCATGGGGAAAAGTATCAATATTCTTATTGCTCAGAGAAATTGATTACAATTTTCATGCAGCTGATGCTAATCAATTACATTACATTCATTGATTTTCCTTCAAGGAAACAAGATTTATATAATATCTTCAAGATAACAACCACTGTTTAATCTTAGAAAAAAACTAGCTTTGTTTTATTTCTTTAATTATTTTTTCTTGTCTTTTTTTTGTTGATTTATCTTTTTTAAAGATAAGATTTTATTTTATTTTCTTTATTATCATCATTATCCAACAATCTCTACCTTAACAAAAAATTACCTGATATTTATACATGCCTATTCATCACCTTTTCTGCAAGCCCAAAGAAGTTAAACTCTATCTCAAATTCTCTAACTATATTGGTTTTGTAAACATGCCTATACAATTTTCTAGTGATAAGCTGTATTTTTATCCAAATGTATTGCACTTTGACTATCACAAAACACAATCACCTTTTCTTACACTTTTCCAAACTCACTTAAAAAACCCTTTAACCAAATTGCCTCTTTGCATGCATGTGAGAAAATCATATACTCTATCTCAGTAGTGGATAAAAAGAATTTTTCTTGAAGCCTTGACACCTATCAAATAGGTCCTCCTACTAGAGTAAAAATATAACCTGATGTAGATCTCCTTTTGATCAAATCACCTGCAAAATTTGAATCAACATAACCACAAAGTGAGCCAATACAACCATTAAAGATGATACAATAATCACTTTTGCCTCCTTTTGAAATGAAATATGATTGCATTAAGCCTAGTTTATACCCCCATGCATGGTAGTGATAATATTTTGATACTACAACTACCACATAACAAGGAGCAACGACTAATGCTATTGGTTAAGTAAAGATATTTTGATGTTTTTTGTTATTTTTGAAGGATAATAACCAAGACCTCTTGTTGTTTCTTACATTTTAGGTTCTATGGGGACACATATACCTTGTTCTTTTACACAACATCCTTTTCCATTACAATAAAGTTGTTTTAAAAGTTCATAACCTCTTTCATAAATGGCTTCCATTTATTTCAAGGAGGGTGGTTTTTCATAATCACTTTCATCATATGTGAATCTGTAATTTGTGTTTTCCTCTTTGCTAGAAGTTTTGGAATTGGATGATTTAGTGATAGGTTGTGTTGACAACATTACAACTTCTTCTTTTCTCGATTTTGATTGTGTTATCTTGTATTCCCCATGAATGAAGGTGCGAAATATAATGATCCCCAAACATCATCCAACAACTTTGTCACCAATGAAAGACACTCATCTTTATCTTCACTTTGTAAAGGTTCCACTTTTGTAGTTGGTGTCAATGTTCTAAGAGGGTTCTTCATTCCTATTTTAGTTTGTAAATAGTATTTGGATTTTGGATCAAATTTTATCATGTAAACCTTATTATTGTAAGTGTATTTCATTAAATGATGAAGCACTGAAGGCACTCATTTCATTTCATGAATCCATGGTCTACCAAGATAAGATTATATGAAAGATCATGTGGCATGACATGGATGGGAGTTTGCAACACAACCTTACCAAATTTAATAGGTAACAATATCACACCAAGCGGTTATCTTTCCATATTATCAAAACCTTTGATTGAAAAATCAACGAGTTGAATTTTTTTTGCTCCAATTCTATCCAAAATGTTTACAAACATTAATCCTTAAACCATTGTTAATATACTAGCCATTGTGATCAAGGAATCATTTTATTTTTGTGTTTCCAAAGGGAGCAACTCACTTTTATGAAAGACAATGTCCACATTACTTGAATTTATACCCTCAATTAAGGTCACTACATCATTTGGTTACACACTAACATAGAAAACGAATTTCTATAAAGAATTTTGAAGCATTCCATGATAAAAAGGTGATGTTTGAATCAAATCCCACAAGGAGATATTAGCAGGAGTGTTATGAACTTGTTCAACAAGATCAAATTGTATACCACTATACTGCATAATTTTAAGTGCTGATGGGAGGTATGGTTGAGGAAATGGGATAGATGTTGGTGTTTTTTTAGTTTCTCATTATTTCTAGTTTTATATGTGTGAGCAACAATATGATATAAATTGGTTGCTACGACACATGATTACTAGTATGTTGTTGTGAAAAGATTAGGATATGGACATGACATTTATGATATCCTTTAATGAGAGGTGCCTTAAGAGATTCAATTATTAGAGGAATTTTAGGAGTTCCAAAAGGAGTTTTAGGAGGTCCAACAATCAAATGAGATCTAACATAAAATTATGCACTCATTTAACCTCAATGGATTTGACTTCTTGTTGATGATATTCTATCAAGGGGTCTAATGCCACCTTTGCATATTCGTCTATGCAATCTATAAATGTATCAATGATTCCATTATCTTGTGCCAAAATATCTTCCCTAGCAGAAGAGGTGTTGGGAGAGAAACAAACAAGATCCTCATGAGGCTCAATGATTGGATCCTCTAACACTAAGATACCTTCTTCATAAGGGAGTGAGGTATTGGAGAGGAACAACTATGATTTCCATGGTTGTCAATGATTGTATACTCTTGCACCAAAACATTCTAACAAGTAGGGGAGATGTTGGGAGATGAATGAAGAATAAGTAAAGTTATATTAAGAAATGTGTCATTGATTTCATTCTCTTGAGCCAAGATACTCTCACAATTAGGAGATATAGTGGGTGAGGAATCAATGAAAAATAACAAAAGAGAAGAAATAAACATATTTTCATATGCTTGTATTGAAAAATCCTTGAAATTAAATTAACAAGATCTAACAATAAAAACACATTATGACAACAAAATATTTTTGCAATGAGAACATGATGTAAACTATTTTCCTACAGATTTGATAATTTCCAATACTAAAATACAACATTTTTCATTCAAATGTGTAACATATTAAGAAAAATGACACCTTTATTGCATATGCAATAACATCTTTTTATAATTTCAAATCAAACATTTGCAAGCAAAATAGACTGAATATATTGAGATAGAGATCTTTGCAATTATTTTGATCCAATAGTAGCAGGACAGAAGCACCCAAGGGTGTTTGAGTCGTGGATAGGGTGTTTAAAGTTTCAAAGTTTGACTGAGTAAGGCACTGTTGAAGGATTCTGGGCCTACTTGCAAACAAGTTTAATAGTGAATACTTTTCTAGAATTTGCTAAATTATGCTAATGTGATTCAACATGCAAGTGTGCAACAATATGTTTTGACAATCTTGAATGCAAATCTAAGAGCTAGGATGCAATAATTGATCATTCTAAGATGCTAAAATCTAAAAATAATGTTTTTTATGTAATTATGAAACTAAACCATCAATTTTTTTCACTTTTTTGACCTAAATGAAATATTCCTAAATAGATGCAATAACTTTTTTTAGATCTAATGAATGCAATTTGAATGTAGATCTGATCTGAGATGACTGAAACAAAACCTATTGAAACCTGTGATGTAATATGAGATGCAAATGTTTTGAATAACTTTTGTGGATCATGAAAAATGAAACCCTAAATGACAATGCAATATAATGCAATACCAATCCTAAATCTAGGGTTGAATTATTTCATATTTTAGAAGGTTATTATGATGTCAAAATTTCAGGTTCACCAAAATGAAACAAACAAAAAGGTGATCCTAAGTCTAATGCAAATAACCTGGGATCAATTGTGGCCTCCTTTTTCTAGGGTTTCATTAAGATGTAGATCAACAAGGTGATTAGATTGACTTTCAACCATGAAGGTGAGCCAATCAGACCTGAATCTACATCTTACCAAGTCTTGGAATGGATTGGAATTGATTTTCCTTGATTAACCTAATTAGACTATGTGCCCTCATTTGAAAACTGCAAGATTTTGACAATTAACAAATTGAAATAGAGATTTGTAGGCAGATCTAGGAAGGGAAAAGTGTTGTGTACCTATCTAGAAAAATTGGTTTTGACCACTATAGGATGACATAGGTTCCTTAGGGTGTCTCAGTCCTTGTAGGGGTGTCCTGCTCAACTTTTGTAGTCCTTTATTATTAGTTCTGAAATCTCCATTTCTGATCGTAGCATTGTTAGATCACTATTAGATAATTTTGTAGGAAAGTTTCCATGAGTTTACAAGATGTAGGGTTTCAAAATTATAATAACAAATTTTTTTTCTTCAAGCTTCCTTCAATCTTGTTCAAACCTAAAATCTACACAATCAAAGAGAGCAAAAGGGTTGTGCCATTTAGGGGCTTGCCTTAGTCAAATCCTGTGTTAGTGTTTCCACTTCCATAATGGAAATGTCAATGATAGAAAATGATAAATGATAGGAAGGAATGATAAATCAACAAAGTGTTGCAACTCACCACCATTCAATGGATTCCTTGAAGGATTTAAGTCATGCACATCACTTCAAGGTCTTGGATCTTGCTTGCTTGATTGCTTGAGTTGCTTGAAGACCTACAACAAAGGTTAGCCTTCACAAACATTGATAACATACACACACATAAACTCACATAAGATTTGACATGATGGTTAGATCTTAAATTGCTATAAAAAATTATTGAAATACTGCCCTTGACTTGCTCTTAACAATAGTTCTTGCTCATAAATTCTCCTTCTAGCTTCAAATGGTGAAAATCCTAGGTATTTATAGGTATTTCTCTAATTTCCCAGAAAATAAATCTTGATAGCGAACATTTGCAAATTGAATTTTAAAATTTAAAATACTGACATTAACATATTCAAATTTGGGTCCCAATAAAATAGAGGGATTGGGATGCCATAGGGCGTCCCAGTCCTAGCCTTATTTTCTAGGACTTAGGGTGTCACCTAGGTATAACATTAAATGGATATATTTGTTCAATGCTTGCAATTTCTAAAAAATGGTAAAAATAGGCTATATAATGCATAATTTAGGAAATTAGGGACTTAATTAGGCTCAATAATTTAGGAGGGACAAAACATAGTGTGAAATTCTCAAGGGTGGCAATTTATGATGCTACACAATGTATAAATATTTTTGTCCTTTTGTATAGTGTCATTGCCTAAGTTTTTATCTTTTTGTGAATTAAGTAGTGAATGGGGATTTTATCTTGTTGTTTCCCTCATGTCTATAAAAGAGAATTAATTCCAAGCCTCATTCTAAAGATTCCAAGTCCTTATTTTTGAAGTCTCTATAAGTTTTAGGTCTTGTATAGTTAAGTCTTTGAAAATATAGATGATAAATGTTTTAAACTTATTTTGTAAATGACATTGAACAACTCAGTTTCTCTCATATGAATATAGATCATAAGTTGTTAATGTCTCCATATTGTAACATATCATCTTTTGAATCTAATAAAATAAAATATTCCTTGAGGTTATCACCATACATATTCTATGATGAATATTTAATTGATAAGCTTCTATTCAAGTAATGGATTAGAACACTTTCAACTAAATACTTAAGGATGTTGTCGTTTCATGAGGAAATTGCTAAGTAGATTAACAATATTATCAATTTTTAGGTTTCTTATTGTAATACAATAATATTATAAGACCATTGAGTTTGTTATTAGGTTTTCCATTTAGATAATTTACATCATTTGACTCTATAATGGATAAGGCACTAGTCAAGCCTACTCACAAAACTCATATCTAAATAGAATCAAACCTAAATTTGAATGTTATTTTTGTTATTGATTCTCATTCCACATTGTTAGGAAAATACATAGCAAATAGAGGGTTTTGAAGATGATTTAGCCAATTAGTCTCACCTTCTAAATAGTTAGTGTGAAGACCATAATATTTTTAGCTTCATTATAAACATTATGATAATTTAAATGATGATATGCATAGGGGAAGTCACCTTGGTTTTGCAGAGCCTAAAGTGTAGAGGAGAAATAACTTATAAGAGTCTATCTCCTATTTGTTGGCCACTGCCCTAGGTTCTTGATCATGGCATTTAGCTAATCCATAGAGAAACCTAGACAATTAGTTGGAAACACCAACAAATTGGTGACTTTGCTGGGGACATTCAAGATTGAGTCATAATACATGCCCTAGTTACCCTACTTGACTCAAGAGAATTGTTACTCATTCTATCTAGTAGTCTAGATTTGAAAAAAATGAGTCAAAATATTTATTACAAGTCATCTATTAGAAGAAAGTTTAAAAGAAAATTGTCAAGTTTGAGGTCTTATCAAAATACCTAAACAAAAATTGTTATCCCCATTAAATTGGGTGGCAACTTTGATACCTCTCAAGGCGACCTGTTGAAGAAATTAAATAGTTCAAAGAGAAGCTTCCCAAAATGGAAGGAAGAAGATTTTTGTACAAGGGTGATCCTAAAAAAAATATTGAAACAAAGCTACCAAATAAGAAGTAAAATTGGAAAGCAAGAGATATAAGTAAGTTTGTTCCCACTTTTAGAAATTGTTTTGTTGATACAAGTAGTGATGATAGTTTTTTTGATTCACTAGTTAGATATGTAGCTCCCAGAGTTCCAAAATTCATTGGATAAAATAAAGGAATAGGTAACTTTGGTCAAATTTAGAGAAACAATAGAATTTTCTTGAAAAACTTGAAAAGGAAAGAGAACAAATGCAAACAGAATATGATCTCAAACATGGAATTTTGAATCAAACTAATGAAACCAATGCTCTTGTTGTAAATTCTGTATTGAAAAAAGTTTATGAAAATCTTGTAGCCCAAAAAACAACTCATTTTCTTATCATAATCCTACTGTGATTGTTATGCCTTAAATTACAACCACTTGTGTACACCTCAAGTTATTTCACAAACCCCTATATTCATAAATACACCTTAGATCGATGAGGAACTATTAAAGGAGATTAATGATGTTCAATTAGAATTAAACAAACTAGAAGAAAAAAGAATTAGGGTAGCCATGAGGATGGGAGATGATATGAAAAGGAGGATAAAAGGTATGAAATCATCTTACAATTCTTGTGCTACTTCAATATCAACACCTTATATACACTTTCAACACATGCCTTCACACTTGTCCCAAGTGTTCTACATGTGTCACATCACATGGAGGGTTAGTCAATATTTTTGTTTCACCTTCCTACCTCCTCCTTGTTCTATATAAACAACTATTTCTTGTTGTATTCTACACATTCTATGATAGTTATTTGGCTTTTGCATTGTGCTTGATTTATTTCATGGTAGTTTAAGTATTGCATTCATTATTTTCTACTCCAACATAAATTACCCTTTTGAAGTTATTGTTATGCTATCATTATGAGCACTATACATTTTGCTCCATCCAATCTAAAATCCTTGGACATAACCACCATAACTTGGTACACATAGGAGACTTGGGTGAGGGTATATCGTATTCTTTCATTATGTTTTATATCCTTTAATCTTAACTAGTGCTAAATTTGGAAGTAAATTGGATAGGTTAACTTAAAGATTAGTTTTTTCTTTCATTTTCATTTTCATGTATGTAGAAGATATCCAAGAGATTCATATCACCATAACTAGCTTGCTTTGGTTATGTTTATTTTTGAATCTTTTTCATGGATAAACCTCTATAGCCTTGATAATTATGTTTTTGTGTTTTATAGCCTAATAATTATATTTTTTATTCTTAAGACTAGGATGAAAGGTTGGAACACCTTTCCTAACACTTGGGATGCGTACTTGATAGATATATAATTGTTGTTTTGTAATATTATCTTACAAATTTAGAGGACACCATTGAGAAAATTCTCATCCTCTTTATTGATAGACTTATCATAATTGTTGCCTCATCATCTTTGGATCTTGTTCTACATCCATGTCCATGAGGTTTTAGGTTTTCACCTTCTTTATTTAGGTCTAGGGTTCTCTATTTGGTTGTGATACCTTTCAACACTAGCATTACAACACATTATGGTGCAATCTAGATTAGGAGGTCTACTAAAAGAGTATCCAATTGAGTAGTCCACACAATCTAGAACAAACATATACACAATGGACATAATAATTACTAAAATTTAACAATTTTACTAATATTATAATTGAATAACACAACCTACTCATAATTTTATAATAAGATATAGTAATTTTATCAGTTGTTGTAGTAGCATATAACTTATAAAAATGTATTAAGTTATAATAGACTATTTTAGCTTCTTGTCACCTATCTCTCTTTTACTATAAGGCTCTTTAGCTCAACCTTCTTCTTAATCCTTTCTACACTCTCTACAAAATAATCCTTTTTCTTAACTCTATGTAATATATTTTAAGTCCCATTTCTTTGACTAGAGATCTCTTTCTCTCATGAACACAAATACCCTTCCCCACCCTTACTAACTTACTAAGATTTTTTTGTCTAGAAACTAAAAATAACACAATCCTAAAACTATTGCTTTGTGAGAAAAAGTAATGTAAACCCTATGATCAACCAACACGAGGAATAAAATATTGTCAATTTTAGTTATCACATCCTCCTTGGAATAATGAATAATTTTGGAAAAGAAACATGCACACAATGTCACATGGTTAAGGATATAATTGTTTACTCTAAACTAAAAGAGTTTATCCAAGAAAATGTATTTAAAAAGTCATCATTCTATTCAAGAATGATTCAATTATTTATGTAGTAATAGAGAAGATAATGACCCAATAAAATGTCATGTAGTTGAAGAGAAATCCAAAATGAAATAACACGTGAATTCTAAACATTTAAATTTAAATAAATAAAAAAGGAAACATAGAATATGGTCTTGCTATCCAAGAGAACAAACTAGAAACTTGATATATCAAAGATGAAGACTATTGACCAACTTAATGGCTAGCGTATAGATGGTTAGCAATGAGAACTTATATGCCAAAATAGTGATATTCCCATACATGTAGGAAGAAATTTCATACCAAAAATTAGTCATTTTCCACAACAAAAAGAATATGATGAAAATAAATTTTGAGAGTAAATAATCGACCACCTAGAGTAGTAGGAATAAAATCATGACCCCAAATTAGTTGCTATGTGGAAAAACTTTACCAAAAATCTCTACTTAACGATTAGATAGATAAAGCAATGGTAATTATATGAAAAAAATCTAAATACTATAAAAAATCCCCTTTGAAAAGAGAATTGTTGGTAGTTATAAATTTTGAGTGTAAATAACTGACCACCTAGAGTAGCAGGAATAAAATCATGACCCCAAATTAGTTGCTATGTGGAAAAACTTTACCAAAAATCTCTACTTAATGATTAGATTGATAAAGCAATGGTAATTGTATGAAAAAAATCTAAATACTATAAAAAATACCATTTGAAAAGAGAATTGTTGGTAGTTATAAACTATAATTTCTTGATATTGATATTATTACATAAGGTGATAATAACCATATTATTCATTCAACACCTTATATAACAATAGTAATACTCATAACACGCCTTCTATTTCCTATTGTAGTCTAAAAGGAATTGTACAAAAAGTCCTCCTACATAGTAGCATCTAAATACATAGGTGCTGTAGCAAAAATGCATAGCCCCCAGATCACCTTTTCTACCATATCCCATTAACACATGAACCTAACATATGTAAAATTGATTTAAGATTGAAGCAACCTGTAAGTACCATGTAACATAATTGCAAGTGAATTCTAACTTATGTTAAAGCTTCATTATTACTATAGAACACCCAAGAATGTAAGTTGACATGAAGCTACCAAATAAGAAACATATAAAAATTAAAAATAGCTAGATCTATAACCTACTAATATTTTTGGTGATGTGTGATTTCTCGTGGATCTAAGTGCTCCTGCATCACTTGAGAATTTTCTAGAGACACACATTCTAATATTTATTACCTTATATTCCTTTTAAGAATGGGAATATATCCTACATACACCTTTGTGCTAGTTTATATTCATAATGTATAAACTTTATTCATTGGTCACGACTTCTCTTCACCATTTAGTATCAAGCATTTATCATCAGATTATGAGACTTCACCTTAGGGAGCCTCATTGTATCTATTCATGTCTCTATTTGGGGTTTTCTTTATAAGGGGAGTTTTAACTTGTATGAGGTTTTATCATCCATATTTCCTTGAGGGACACATTTTGTACATAACATGACTACACATTTACGGAGAATCACTCTTTCTATCTTTCCTACCCACCTATATTATGATTTTGGGGGGTGTTGACACATTATTTTATTTTATTTTATTACTCTTTTATATTATATGCACTTAGAATATGATAAGCTTCCCTAAGTAGATATTTACCATGGTAGGTTGACTTGCACATGTGACTTGTACTTTCCTAGTTTGGTGGAGAATTTGTGCGCACATGTGACAACATCTTCTATTATAAGACATTGATTGTACATTCACATATCTTAGTGGTATATCTCACATATACCTACTTGTATCCCTCATATGGTAAATCCAGAATCATTGTATATTTGTATTCTCTTATTTTGGGTCTCTTTTGTGCTTCATTGAAACTTCTTGATCTTGCTTGGTTTTTTCCATAGCCAAATATTGTAAAAGACTTTTTTTTATTGTCTATTATGTTTCAAAGCTTATTCTTGGTAAAATGTTGCAATTGATAAGGGTTCCTTCAATCTCTCACTCAATTTGTGATCATTATGAGCCCCTAGATAAAATATTTTGATTTTTCTCTAGGGCCAAAGATGCTTGGGCCTAGATTTAAGCCCTCATGACTTGTTTCAATCTTTAGCCATTAGCTTACTAGATTATTTCTTTAGAGATTATTCTTAGTTTTACAAAAGTGATAGACAATATAACATCTTCCTAAAATAGACATTTGTTTTCATTTTTTTTTATAAAGATATAACATTATTGTTTCTCTTAAAATTTTAAAATCATAACTATATAATTAATTAGATTTAATACTAAACTAATAAATTCTCTTTGAATCTTTATTATTTATAATAATTAAGTTAAATTTTATAACAATTACACAAATAAGGACAAATCCCATGAAGAAGAAATTCCTTCTTTCCCACATCAACAACAATGCATATCTTATAGTTTGCTTCACAAGCATCATATTAATGATCTAGTGTGCAATTGAAAAAAGGGATTTTGTGTATTAGAATGGGCCTAATGAGTAGGGGAATTCTATGCCTTTGAATTTTAGATATAGTGGAGACAAGTTTTCTCACCCTACATCAGCTAGTTTGCTTCCCAAACTTTATGTTTAGACATTATTTTAAAAAATAAATTAATTTTTAACTATTTATCAAAAAGTTTATAATGGGCCCACACTGCGTACAATATAACAGATAATCCATTAAAGACCAGCATAGACGAGAATTCTTGATCCAGGTGAGAGGACCTAGTAGTTGTGCACCCTAACTTCACGCTTCTAATTATCCTATGTGAAAATTTCAAATCACTCCCAATTTTTTACAGCAGCTTACTTGGCAAGTCCCTTGCTTACAACTTTCGTTTCAGAGCCACATCATCAAATATGATGCCACATCAGTATGCTTTTTGTCAAGGTGTCTAAAAAGGCCCAAAAAAAAGTGCTACCAATACTTGTGCATTCACATCATGGATAGTTGAGCGTTGATGTGGCATCACATGATTGGTTACTTTTTAGATCAAAATAATACATTTTGTTTAATTATGGGTAACCAAGTCACAACTATTGGCATTATATAAACAACTACTATCACAACTATTGGACATTATATTAGCAACTACTATCACAACAAAATGACCATGCTAATTTATTGCTATAAAATTCATGGTATATTTCTAAACCGTATTCGCGGGAATGAATTTCTGGACTGTCGCTGGACAACGGACTTTCCAACTCTACCAGTGTAGAGAACAAAGCAATTTTTTAAATTTCTGAATAAATTACTTGCAATTCTTGAGAGATAACCTTGGCTTAATTTATCTATGAGAGTGACTAGACGATGGCTCCGAGGAGAAGAAAGGCTTCGAAGGACTGATCCCCGTTTTCGTGGTTATTACGCGGCAAAAGCTGGGAACTACAATTGATTTTTTTTCTCCTTATTATCCCACAACTATCGATTTACTTATTTATTGCTGCTCTGAATCAAATCCTCTGCACTCACTTGCATGTGTTTAATTTTCATGCAGGTTTTTTATAATAATTTCAATTTTGGCCTTTGAGTTCCAGTCATTCTTTCATGGCATCTTCTTCTTCATCTTTTCCCCGGGAAATCGTGGAATATGGTGCTTTGAGTAAGATTAAACCTCATTCCAGAGGGAAGAGATCAGGCGGTGCTTCAAGATTGTATGCTGTGTTCATCAATCATAGGGGGCCTGATGTCAAACATACTCTGGCTCTTCAACTTTACAGTTCAATCAAGAAAATGGGTTTCCAGTCATTTCTTGACTCTAAAGAAATTGAATTAGGAGATTCAATTCCCCCCACTCTTAAGAATGCCATATGTTCTGCATCAGTTCACATTGCAATCTTTTCTCGGGGATATGCAAAGTCAGCTTGGTGTTTAGCGGAACTTGTTCTCATGCTACAATCTGGGGTAAAGATTATCCCCGTGTTTTATGATGTGGCTCCTTCCGATCTCCGCTATGATGTGGCTCCTTCCGATCTCCGCTACATCGAAAAGGTGTGTATGGGGAAGCATTTGCCACGTATAAAGAGAAAGGCAGATACCTCAACCAGCTCGAGGAGTGGAAAAGAGTCCTTCACTCCGTTTCATTGATCTCTGGCTATGATTGCAACACATATAATAAGTAAGATAACCTTTTTGCTTTTCATCTAGCATTGGAGTTTTGGTTCTTCCGTTCAAATTTTGTACATTGTTTACATCTTTTTCATTTGTCGAAGATGATCGTCTTTTTCCTGGCACAATGATCTTCTGATTAACTACTCATTTTCCTTGTCAATTAACAGTGATCATGATAAGCTATGTGAAATTATCAGGTGTGCTGTGCTAAAAGAGTTTAAAAGGATAACTCCTTTAGATGTTGCAAAACATTCAGTGGGATTGGCTGAAATTGTGAATGATTTTGAAAGCAAGTGTGGGAGAAAGAAGGAAAAAAATATTTTTCATATCATTGGGATCTTTGGAACAGGTGGGTCTGGCAAGACCACTCTAGCCAAAGAGTTCTTCAACCGCAAACGTTCAGAGTATGACGGATCGAGTTTTCTATTTGATGCGAGAGAAACGGCTGCAAGAGGTGAACTGCCTTAGTTGCAAACCAAGCTCCTCAAGGATCTTTTCATGGAGGATCGCCGCAAGTTTCAGACTACAGATGAAGGAATAGATTATATCAGGTATCGTCTAGAAAAGGCCCCCTGTTTGCGTTTCCTTATTGTTGTAGACGATATTGATCACACAAGCCAGTTAGATGCTTTACTAGCGACTGATATGCTAAACCCTGATAGCTTGGTAATCGTCACCACCCGTGATGAGAGGATGCTCATTCAGGCTTCAATTGCTCTTAGATATAGGATGAAAGAAATGAATAAGAAGCATAGTAGAGAACTCTTCTGTTGGCATGCATTCCAACAACCCTATCCATTGAGGGGATTTGAGGATTTGGTAGAGAGCTTCGTGAAAGGGAGTGGAGGTTCGCCTCTCTCTCTTCAATTGTTGGGCGGCCATGTTTCTGGTAGCACAGACCTAAGTTTTTGGCAGATACAGTTACACAGTGTTTGTAAAACGCCTGGAGACATAAGACAAAGGCTTAACATAAGCTATGATTCACTAGACAGAGAGGAAAAGGAGATTTTTATGGATATTGCATGTTTCTTTATCGGAAAACTGAAGAGCATAGCTATAAGAGTATGGGAGGGATCAGGATGGAAAGCAGAGCATGCACTTCAGACTTTAAAGTATAAGTGTCTTGTTTTTGAAGTTGAAGCTGAAATGATCTATTGCGAGGATAAATGGTTGACGATGAACAAGCCTGCTGCTGCTCTGGGAATGCATGACCGTATCCGTGATTTTGGAAGAGAAATGGCAGATGCGCAAACGCATCCTTGTCGATTCTGGTGCTCCAAAGATCTTAAATTTATGGTGTGATACTAACTGGACATGTACACTTCATTTGATTAAATTTATTTTTTTAATAGCCTTTAGAACATTTTCTGTAGCATGAATTATTTCTTTTCCTTAACTGAGCACATATTTGACCTTCATATTTGAATACAGGAATTAGAAGGATTCCGTAAGATTCTTAGTGAGACCAATCACCTCAGTTTCAGGTGTTTCCATTCTTTTTCTGATTCATCCATTGGTGGTTGAATTACATTCTTTCTAGGGAACTCAGATGACTGTGCTGAGGCATTAACTGTTTTGCTATCGCTTGAGCTTCACCTGCGGGAAGACCAACTAATAAGCATCCCTTCATGGATTCCTTTGCGAAAATTGCAGCGCCTAAGAATTGTCTCTGGATGTCTAAGAAGATTGTGGTACGACAATGTGTAGGTATTTTTTTTCTTCATCATAATTAATGATGATTTGAATTAGAGTTGACAATGCCTTCTGGAAACGTTTTTAATTTGTGAAGTTTCATTAAAATTCAAAATTAATAATTTGAGTTGAATTATGCCCAATTTCAGGTTCCTTTCCAGTTGAAAGAGTTGGTGCTTCAAGAAATCTCATTGGAAGATATTTCCAGTTCATTAGGAATGTTAAATGAGTTGCAAGATCTAGTCATAAAAGGGAAAAGTGGACGAGGGAACTACATGCTAACTACAGGGAGATCCATATCAGAAACCCTGGGGAAACTTACCAAACTGAAAAGATTAATTTTATGCCAATTCAGATTAAGTGGCAAAGTTTCTTTGAAGAATTGTGGAGAGTCAACTGGTTTTGATTTCCTTACAAGAAGCCTCCAAAGCATACAGATTCGTGACCAGCAACTTGTATGCCGAGTATCAATTAGCGGAGAGCATTGTCCTAATCTTGAATATCTCCACCTCGAATCCATGGAAAATCTGATTGAACTGGATTTAAGAAGTATCAACACACTTCATTCTCTTACATTGAAGTTTTGTGGTGAATTGGAAAAGATATCCAGAAGTCTTGATATGAATGTAAAACCTGCAAAATTAGAAATAACTGGATGCTGGGAGCTTGGATTAATGGCTTATAGCAGGAAGTCGAAAGTACTCTCAGGGAGCTTCAATAAGGAGACATCTGATCTGAAGACAGTTGGTCTGAAGATATTTCAAGAAGATTTCAGTTGGCTTGAGAGGACTCTCATTAATGGATGTTGGAATTTGCTGAGCGTGAACGCTATTCAGTTAGAAGGATTGAAATCTTTACATCTTTCAGAAAGAGGAGGAGGTGTTTCCAAGGTCTCAATTTCTGGAGAGCATTGCCCGAATCCTGAGTCTGTCGACCTTGAATCCATGGAAAATCTGATTAAAGTGGATTTGATGTGTGTAACAGCATTAAAGTCTCTTACATTCAGATCTTGTAGAAGATTGACAAAAATATCTGGGAGCTTTGATATGGCTGAAAAACTTGCAACGCTGAAAATTGAGAAATGCCCACAACTTATGCTGTTTCCAAGTCTTGCAGGTCTGAGTTGCCTGGAGAGGATTATCACTAATGGATGCCCGAATCTGCAGATTATAGATGGTATTGAGAAGCTAGAAGGATTGAAATCTTTGCATATTTCAGGCAGCGGAGGAGGTGTGTCCAAGCTCTCAATTTCTGGAAAGCGTTGCCCCAATCTTGAATCTATCCACCTTGAACCCATGAAAAGTCTGATTGAAGTGGATTTGAGATGTGTCAACACACTTCATTTTCTTACGGTCAGGTTTTGTGGTGAATTGAAGAAGATATCAAGAAGTTTTGTTATGGTTGCAAACCCTGCAACATTGGACATACAGGAATGCCAACAACTTGGATTAATTGCTTATAGTAGAAAATTGCTAACACTATCAGGGAGCTTTAATATGAAGAGGGGGAGCTTTATTGTTGAAGATTTAAGTTGGCTCGAGAGGACTATCATTAATGGATGCTGGAATTTGCTGAACGTGAATGCTTTTCAGTTAGAAGGACTGAAATCTTTACATCTTTCAGACAGAGGAGGAGGTGTGTCCAAGATTTCAATTTCTGGAAAGCATTGCCCCAATCTTGAATATGTCGACTTTGAATCCATGGAAAATCTGATTAAAGTGAATTTGGTGTGTGTAACAACATTAAAGTTGCTTACATTCAGATCTTGCTGAAGATTGATATCTGGGAGCTTTGATATGGCTGAAAAACTTGCAATGCTGAAAATTGAGAAATGCCCACAACTTATGCTGTTTCCAAGTCTTGCAGGTCTGAGTTGCCTGGAGAGGGTTATCATTAATGGATGCCCGAATCTTCAGATTATACATGATATTGAGAAGTTAGAAGGACTGGAATCTTTGCATCTTTCAGGCAGCGGAAGAGGTGTGTCCAAGCTCTCGATTTGTAGAGAGCATTGCCCCAATATTGAATCTGTCCACCTTGAATCAATGAAAAGTCTGATTGAAGTGGATTTGATGTGTGTAACAGCACTAAAGTCTCTTATATTCAGATCTTGTAGAAAATTGATAACAATATCTGGGAGCTTTGATATGGCTAAAAAGCTTGAAACATTGAAAATTGAGGAATGCCCACAGCTTACACTTTTTCCAAGTCTTGTAGGTCCGAGTTGCCTGAATAGGTATACCATTAATGGACGCCTGAATCTGCAGATTATAGATCGTATTAAGAAGTTAGAAGGATTGAAATCTTTGCATCTTTCAGGCAGCGGAGGAGCTGTTTCCGAGCTCTCAATTTCTGGAGAGCGTTGCCCCAAAATCTAGCCACCTTGAATCCATGGAAAATCTGATTGAACTGGATTTGAAATGCGTCAACACACTTCTTTCTCTTACAGTAAGGTTCTGTGGTAAATTGAAGAAGATATCAAGAAGTATTGATATGGTTGCAAAGCCTGCAACATTAGACATACAGGATTGCCAGCAGCTTGGATTAATTGCTTATAGTAGAAAATTGAAAACGCTATCAGGGAGCTTTAATAAGAGGAAGGGGAGGTTCATTGTTGAAGATTTCAGTTGGCTTGAGAGAACTATCATTAATGGATGCTGGAATTTGCAGAACATAAATGGTATGCAGTTAGAAGAATTGAAATATTTGCATCTTTCAGGGCGAGAAGGTAGTGTATCCAAGCTTTCAATTTATGGAGAGCATTGTCCCAGCCTTGAATATCTCCACCTTGAATCTATGCAAAATCTGACCGAATTGGAATTGGGATTTGTGAAGGAACTTAAATCTCTTACATTAAGATCTTGTAGAAGACTGAAAACAGTAAAAGCGACTGTTGGTATGGCCTCAAAGCTTTCAATATTGGACATAAGAGACTGCACTGAGCTTGAAGAGCTGCGAAATCTGGTTAGTGTGAGCTGCCTAGAGAGAGTTATCCTTCGTCATTGTTGGAAGCTACACAATTTACAAGGCATGGAAGAGTCCAAAGGATTGAAATATTTGGATCTTTCAGGAGGCCAGAGAGTTATACAGGATTGCATTCCCAGGTTGCAGGTATTTAAAACTACTCTCCCGAGGGAAATATATTTGTTATTCTTTGTGAAGAGTATTGACGTTAAAGTTATTTTTATTTGCTTTTTCAAGATTGAGAATATTTGAACCGATTTATTCTGTAATTGTTATCTTCTAAACTTCTCTCTTATTACTATCTATTACACTGAAGTTAAAGTTTGATCTGAATAGAGATGATGCCTTAAAGATTGATCAAAATTGTTGAATATATTAAAAAACTTGTCTGAAAGATGTTTTTATTTTTTCAAATGCAGAGACTTCCTTCAGAGGTTACGGCTGTAATTGGCGAAGCATTTGAAGATGTGAATGAAATTAGTTATTGGTCACATTTAATGTCTGTAATGCTGCCTAATGTTGTTGGTGCGGATGCAGTGAGTGGAATCCATGAGTATGTCCCGTTCAAGTCGAGCAGCTCTGATTTTGCTGACCTCAACCTAAATTTGATTGAGAAGTTCAAAATGCAAGGCACCTTGATTTAATCATAATTTGTGCTTTAATAGAAACTTCTGATAGCCACGAAAGGCTTGGGATTCTCCTTCCTCCAAACGATTTCATAGAAACCCAAGTGGAACCTGGACAATGGATGGTTACCATTGTAATTGCTGGTAAACAAGAAGTGAATCGTGCACAACAGGATATCTACGAGTGGATTCCAAGGGCTCCGTCAGATGCATTAAAGAATGGGTTCTTAGTAACCGTGAAGAGAGGGCAAGAATGACAAGTCCGGCTTATACTAAACTTAATCATTGGCACGATGTATAAGAGAACATAATAACGTGCGGGGTGGTTTGTTACTTTCAGTTGTGGCTCTTTTATCTTATATGAAAAGGCATCGTTATATCCTACATTTGTTGAGCACTAGGTAGGGGAGAGGGCCCAATAGTCGTGCGGGGTCCAATAGTCGTGCACCCAATTGTAAATATAATACCTAATAGTCGTTTATATAATGTCCAATAGTTGTGATTTGACTACCCATAATTAAACAAAATATATGCTTTTGATCTAAAAAGCAACCAATCATGTGATACCACATCAACGCTCAACTACTCATGATGTAATGGATGAGAATTGGTCTCACTATTTTTTGGGGCCTTTTTGGACACCTTGACAAAAACGCATGCTGATGTGGCCTTGAAACCTTAGTTATAAGTAGAGAACTTGCCAAGTAAGCTACTGTAAAAAATTGGGAGTGATTTGAAATTTCGACGTAGGATAATTAGAAGCGCAAAGTTAGGGTGCACGACTACTGGCCTTCTCCCCTAGTTGTTATAAGTTTCACAAGTTCATAAAAACACATGCTTATGAATTTAATAATAAGAATCTCTCATTTCTTGACTAATAGGGGAGAGGGGCTATAGTGGCACACCCTATCAGTCGATGTCCACGTGGACCAATAACCTAAAAAGAATTGCCCGCCACGTCACCCCACCACTTGTACATTTGTCACTTCTTTTTAAAAATTTCCACCACCCCACCATGTGTCACATACCGATTGGTCCATCATGTTCCCAACAGACCCATTTTGGGGTCCACCCGACAATGAAGCGGGTCCACCTATGGAGGTTGCGCGAATTATAGCTTGGATTGGGTTTGATGAATGTGTCACATCCCGGTCAAAAGGGCTATTGCACGTGTTTATTGGGGAGGAGGTAGGAAAATAAATGTAGGCAATTTCCTTTATTTTACGACATAGAACAATGCATTTAATAGGAATGGGCTAGGTATGGTAAGGAGGGCTACAGGGCATGGCACCCCTATCCACAGGTGGCCAAATTCTGAAAATCACATGGAAAAATAAACCTCAAAATTTCCTCAAAAACTCTGATGACCCCTCCATTGGGGAATAGGCATGCAGATTTGGTCAGATGTAGAGAGAGAAGAAAAGGGAAAAAAAGGAGGATAAAGGGAGGGGCAAGGAGGGAAAATAAAATTTGCTCAGGAGGAAGCACATCCAAATTGGGTGGAATGCCTCAAAAGAGAGGTGGTCTCATGAACTAAAAAGGTTGCAGAAAATGCAAGAAAATGGATTCGTTGAAATGGCTTTAGAAACTTTCAAGAAGATGCAGTGAGTGGGTGTAAATATGGAGTTCTCAACCTTTGAAGATAAATTTCCTTCCAAGTTTGCACATGAGGGGGGGATTTAAACTACCATGGACATTCATAAAAGCATAGAAGATATTGCTATTTTATGCGACACCTGATGTGGCAAAGAGGAGAGCTTTTGCAGAGGCGTTTGACTAGCTTGCTCTCACTTTGTTTGGCTTTATCTCTTGCAACAACACTGGAAGTCTCAAAGCCAAAGGGAATCCACCACATCCACCCACCCAATTGCAATGAAATTTGTACCCCAATAGGTCCGTAGTGACCATGAGATTTTTATTAACAAAGAGTTTGTTGAGGAAACCACTAGATAAAGTGAAGGAGGTCTTCGGCTAGGCAGAGTGAGATGACAAGGTATTAGAGGCTCGAGTATCTACAAAGCATAGAGTTTGGTTAGCTGGACACCATGAGAGGAGTTGATCTTAATGTCAAGATCAAAATTATCTTCCATATTCATGTATAGATAAGTACACTGGTCCTTGATATCCCTCTTCAAGAACATAAATAGATGAACTTTGATCCTGTGATATTGTTTTCAATTGCTAAAATTGTGGGGAAGGTTTGAAAAAAGTAGTTATACAAGATTTTCTTATTTAAAAAGGTAGCATTGGGATTAACACTTTTAAGGTTAAAATTCTTTTTATCTTAGGAAGTTTGAACTATCTTGGTAGATGGTGGTAGATAGTGTATATTTGTTAAGTGGGTAAATCAACTAAGGTAGTACATAATTTTAGACTGAAACTGTAGATGTCTAAATTTGGATACTTAATTTATCCAAATTCATCATCTTTCACCTTATTTTCGTTAATTAAGTAATACTCCTATTATTTAATTAATATCTTTAATTCTGCCAAATCCCTAAGGTATTTAATCAATAATACCTTATCTCTTTAATCCTCCTTCCATCAATTGAATTAAATAAATATTCCATTTATTTAATTCCCTTCATGTCACATCCTCCATCATTTTTATCTTATCCTAATCCTTCTTCTAATCCCATCATTAGGATGTGCACATGCCTAATCTTTGATTAGGAGGTGTCACATCCTCCAACTTTTGCAAGTTGGCCTCTAATCTCCTTAGCCACCTAACCTTCCTCTAACCCCTCATCACTAGCCTAATCAACCTCTCAAGGAATTTTTAATTCCTTTTATCCTTCCAAGGAATATTAAATTCCTTTTCTCTTCCCCATGTCCTTTATGACATGTGTCCTTAGTCAACCCTCTTAAATGCCTTTCTTTTTTGACAAGGCATCTCCCTTCCCTATGTGAATTTTTAATTCACCTTTTAATCCCCCAATGCATTTAAGGAATTTTAAATTCCTTCCCTCTTCCCCATGGGACTATTTGAGGAATTTTTAATTCCTCACATGTCCTCTCACCCACATGGGGACAAGTACCTCCTTTATGAGGAGATCTTGTCCAATCCCAAGGTACTTTGTACCCCTCTCCATGTCATGTCCTATCCTTCCACCTCATGTCCACTTCACCTTTTAGGGCTATCTCACATGCCACATGTCAAGATGTGAGGGCTTGTGAGTTCTCAACTCACCTCAGCCCTACATCTTGATATTTGGTGGATCAATCTTGACCGTCCATTTCCCCTAGGATTTCCCAAAAATCCTATAAATACCCCCTCTTTTCTCTCATTTTGGGGAGATCATTTGTGCTAGCCAAACTCTTGCAGTTTTGTTCCTCATCTTATACTTAGCCATTTTCACATTTTCATCCACTTGCACTCATCTTCACATCCTCATCTAGCTCGTATCTTGCCATCCAAGGAGCATACACATCCAAGATCGAAGGGCCAACCAAAGGATCGACTCAACGCAAGGTATAAAGTTCCATTTTGTGGCTTTGTCTTGTTTTGTTTCCAACTTAGGCTAATCTTGAAGTGTAGGTTGTTTAAAGTTGTTTATTTGCACTCTTTTACTTGTTGCTTGATTTCTAACACCTAATTCGACCTATCACACAAACTATAGCAAAAATCATATCTTTATATTATGAATTAGGAATAAGGTTTACTTAATATATGTTGATTTGCATGATAACTTGAGTAAAAATGATCTTTTAATAATATTAAAAGTATATTTTAATGTTGTGAGTTGATATTTTAAGTAATCTATTTTGGATTTTGGATGTTGGATTTATTACGATCTCATGATGACCATAGACCTCTTGAGTATAAGAATCCTAATGATCAAGCACAATACTTTCAATAATCCATTGATTCCATCAAAATTCTTTATATGACCACATGATGCCTATCATTCTCTTAGATATGAGAACCTTGGTATTGAAATTAATATTATACCTATAATGAATTACTATGTAAAATATATACCAATTGGAGGGAAACTATCATTTAATGTGGCAATGTGGTTGAGATCAAGTTATGAGATAAATCCTACCTAGCATCTCTTGATACCTTACTAATGCCCATTATGGTCAAGTTTAGACTAAATGATGAATATGATTGAATTATCTAGTCTATTAAATAAATCATCATAAGAATACGGAGATGCACTGGATAAGGCAAAAGAATTTAGATGAACAAGAGTATTATTAGTAATATTAATATTGGGACTATGTTTTCATATATCGGTCTAATGGATACAATGTTGCCAACTTTCTTGAATAAGATTTAGACATTAATTATACTTAAATCGAGTTTATAAGTATTGTTGCATGACTTCTTATGGTTAGATATTGTACTATAGTTCACATAGTGTATTAATCTCAGAGACAATAGTTTCAAAAACTATGACAATGGTACATGATATAAAGTTGGTTAATAAGTCAAAATATATGGTTAGTGGGTGAGTTTTAATCATGAGTTTCTAGTATTTGGTAAATATATCAAGGAACATATTATGATATGATCGATATCATAACATGTTGGTATATGCAATTATAAGAAGTATTTAGCTACAAGTGAAAAGTGCAACATTATTTAGTCCATAAACTAAACTATTATAAGAATATGGGATTGCGCTATAGGATATATGAATAAACAAGGGTAAGAATCATATTGCTATAAATATTATTGAGTGTACATTGTCATCTAATGGTCTTGTAGATAAATTATTGCCAACCATCAAGAGTTGATTTATATATCAACTCTGTCTAGAAAAAGTCTATAACTATTGTGTTTTATCTTTCAAAATTAACGTAATATTTCTATGGCCTTATCGAGGTATGGTACATTCTCATTAAAATTGATTTTATAAATTAATATGATGCTTAATTATATTAGTAGAATATCATTTGGAGCCATATTTGGGTTTCACATAATTGTCTCCTTGTGAATAGATGATGAATATCACTACTCTTACTATTAGTAAATGCATCGGAATTGGGATAATTACTCTAGAATGTTCTCTTCATATATGAATGTTTAAGGGGTTTTTTATTGGTATAATATAATGGTTCAAGATATCAAGAACTAGTACACTTTTGACCTCTAAGACCATCAAATTACGTTCTAAATCCTAAATTAAACCCTATATTATAAACTATTATCCGAGGACCAAATGCTCACTTTGAGTTAGAAATTAACATTGGAGGTGAGGTCTAATTAGAGACCTTGATGTCCTTGGATGGAAGTGTCGTGGTTTGGGTTCGCTAAATTGGGAACCAGTGCATAGGTATCCTTGAAAGGAACTTAGTAAGGAGAACTACGTGTGGCTTTGACCCATTTGGAAGTGGGAATGTAGGTAGTCCTTGGGCGAAGGATGCCCCTATGACTTCAAGTCCATAGGGGGAGGGTTTAAGGGGATAACTCTAAGGGTTGGGGTTATTCCTAATTGGTTTGACCTTCTCCCTTTAGTAGGCTTCAGTTTGAGGCTGAATGAGTACTAGATGGGCATGAACAAGTTAAGGGAATCTAATATTGTGTATTTAATACATAATATGCTTTTATGCAATAAGTGAAGATTGACTACTTTATAATTGGTAATTGAATATATGTATAAGTTTAGGAAAGTCCATCTTGTGTTGGTTCCATGTGACTTTATGTGTTGTGAAAATTGAATCCATATCTAGAGGTTTGTATGTGTAGGCCTATATATCTGTTGATTGTGATTGTGTTTCATGTTATGCATGACCCGCCCAAGTGTGAACCTTTGGGATATTTGAGTAGTGACAAACAGTCATTGGATCATGCCAATGATTGATGTTTGGGCTACTATTAGGGATTAGTCAGCATTCACCTAGCTCATTAACTTGAAGGTAGCAGGATACCCTGGTTATGATTAAGATACAGTAACAGTTGTACAAGTAGGGACCCATCCATCCGGGTAATGGTAATTTGAGGCTAAACATTGTATTGAGGGGGTTTACTGGCTGTCACTGAGGGCACAAAAGTGACTGAGGCCAGTGTTACTAGGGATTATGAAGAAGATAGCTGATAATACCACTAAGGTCACAAGGTGGCATATGTCAGGAGCTACTTCTTCCTGTGAGGAAAAACTTGTCATCGGTGGTCTATAGGTGATTGAAGTTAGAATCAACCAGGTTTGGTAGGTTCACTACTTGGGGAAACCCTTGGGATGGTGGACAAACCCACAGTGTAGTATAAGATGCACCGAATCCCTTTCCTAGTTGTCAGACTATATACCTAGCCTTGTGGGGTTGAGGATGGACCCATGATATAGTATGGGATGCACCGAATCCTCTTCCCATATGTCCAGTGGTGCAAAAGACTGGAGGAAAGGATAGGACCCATAGTGTAGTGTGCAATGCCCCAATATTCTTTCTATCTAGGATGCATTATGGACATGTTGTTAGCAATTGCAATGTATAAGCCTATTGCTGTGTATGTGATGTATGTTGGAGCTCGTCACTATGTATTTGTGATGGATGTTGTAGATCATAATGGTGTATGTGATGTATGTTGGAACTCGTCACTATGTATTTGTGATGGATGCTGGAGCTTGTCACTATATATGTGATGTATGCTAGAGCTTGCCACTATGTATGTGATGTATGTTGGAGCTCATCACTATATATTTGTGATGTATGTTGGAGCTCATCACTATGTATTTGTGATGTATGCAGGAGCTCATCACTATGTATGATATGTATGTTGGAGCTTGTCATTGTGTATTGGCAATATACGATGGAGCCAATCACTATTGTAAATGTGATTTGCATATGAGACAATCATTGTTGTACTTGTGATGTACATACTAGCTAATCCATTGTCCTTGTGATCTATATATGATCTAGTCATTGTTGCACTTGTTATGTGTATGAGCTAATCGGATTGTGTATAAGGGGTATACTCATGATGGCCATTGTGTATAATCTTTGAGATTATGGTATGAATGATTTCTTGTGAATATTGTGAATGCTTGTACTCTAACGTATTATTAATTATGACAAAATTAAAAGCATGCATTTGATATTTTTTCATAATCAAAACACTCAAGTGAGATAAGCATCCACATAACTTGCACATTAACCATACGCATAGTGATTAATCAGACCTGTTGTGTCACATTTACTCACTCACTCATAAAAAATAAATCACTTGTAATTCATTATAGCAAGACAACGAGGAGAAATCATGATTTATCTTCAGAATATCAGCCCATACCCTGCCTTACTTCAATTTCACCTTCCCATGTGTACTAGCTCCTAACAGATTTGACGATCACAAAAATGTTTATAAATTTCTCATGCGTGCCCAAGAATCAATTCCAATTTTAGTGCCATTTTTATTAGAGAACAATCTCAGCCAATATCTCTAGTAGCCTCTATCTTTATTAGAAACTATCTAAATCCTTAGCAATAGTATGTGTGGCACTTGCCCATGTGCCTACTAAAGATTACAAGATACAAGTGGCCCTGCATGGGATGGCGGGGAGTGGTCAAGATTTACCCATGTCACTTGCCATCAACCATCAATTTCCTCCCCTATGAAGCAATCACCATCATCAGAACTTGACGGGTTTCTCAACAAGTGATAGGTGTCGCTTAGCCTGCTAGTCCATGTGATCATCTTTCCTTAATGTATAATACAAATGGGTGCACAGGGAATGAATTTGATGAGAATATGTGTTGCAACATCCATCATTGATCATACCTTGAACTTCATTTTCCATCCTTGTGGGAACATTGGTCCCACCATTTGGTAGTACCATGTGGCCATCGCCCGCTAGCCCATGTCTTTAAAATAACATGAAATAAATCAAAATGGGTGTGTGTGGAAAGGTCAAGATGTGGCCATGTCTCTAAACTATAGCCGTTGATCTTCTTTGAATGGCACCAACCATCTTCACTAAGGTGACCAGTCCCACCATCATACCAGACACGTGGCTAAAGCCTGTCAGCCCATGTGAATAAAATAATTAGTAAATTACCACAGACGCATGGGGGATGACTAGGATCCACTCCTAACAATCAAACGACCAATACTAAATCCTATTTTTTCACATGCCACAAAAGTTAGTTTTTAAAAGGGGCCACCGCTAGGCATACGATAACTTGACCCATATAGGATGAGGACTTAAAGACTTATAAATTTAAGACTTCAACCATAAGAAACTAGATCAAGGTGACAAATAGACCTAAGATCAGGGGGCTAGTAAAAACAATGACCTCAATGATGCATAAGTGACAAATTAAGTGACCAGGTATTGGGAAAACAGGTCAGTGCAACAATAAAATGACCAAGGGTTTTTTAGAGATTTATAGGCCAATTATGAATGGTTTTAATTCATAAGACCCTAAAAAATTTATGAGGAATACAACCCAAAGCCAAACATAAGGGTCTAAGCCAAATTTTGCACAATTATAGACTGGAACCAAGAATTTTTTGAGGGGTTCCATCAAAGACCAAGGGTGAAACTCTTGAAACAAGAAGAAAGGTTGGAACACTTTTCATAACACTTGGGATGAGTACTTGATCGATCTATAAATGTTTTTTTATAATATTATCTTACAAATTTAGAGGACACCCTTGAGAACATTCTTATCCTCTTTAATGATAGATTCATCATAATTGTTGTCTCATCATCTTTGGATCTTGTTCTACATCCATGTCCATAAGGCTTTGGATTTTCACCTTCTTTGGTTAGGTCTAGGATTCTCTATTTGGTTGTGGTACCTTTTGACACTAGCATGACAATATTTGATGGTGCAATCTAGATTAGGAGGTCTACTAAAAGGCTATGCAATTGAGTAGCCCACACAATATCAAACACACATATACACAATGGACACATAATAATTGCTAAAATTTAATAATTTTACTAATCTTATAATTGAATAACACAACCTACTCATAGTTTTATAATAAGATATAGTAATTTTATTAGTTGTTTTAGTAGCATATAACTTATAAAAATGTATTAAGTTACAATAGACTATAGTAGCTTCTTGTCACCTATCTCTCTTTTAATAGAAGACTCTTTAGCTCAACCTTCTTTTTAATCCTTTCTAAAATCTCTACTAAATCATCCTTTTTCTTAATTGTCGGTAATAAAATTTTAGTCCCGTTTCTTTGACTAGAGATCTCTTCCTCTCTCATGAACATAAATATCCTTCCCCACCCTTACTAGCTTACTAATATTTTTTGTTTAGAAACTAAAAATAACATGATCCTAAAACTATTGCTTGGTGAGAAAAAATAATGTAAACCCTATGATCAACTGACAAGAGGAATAAAATATTGTGAATTTTGGTTATCTCATCCTCCTTGAAACAATGAATAATTTAGGAAAAGAAACATGCACAAAATGTCACATGGTTAAGGATATAAATGTTTACTCTAAACTAAAAGAGTATCCAAGAATTCTTTTTTAAAAAGTAATCATGCTACTCAAGAACAATTCAATTATTTATGTAGTAATAGAGAGGACAACGACCCAATAAAATATCATGTAGTTGAAGAGCAATCCAAAATGAAATAACACATGAATTCCGAATTTCAAATTTAAATAAATAGAAAAGGAAACATAGAATATGGTCATGCTATCCAAGAGAACAAAATAGAAACTTGATATGTCAAAGAGGAAGATTGTTGACCAACTAAATGGCTAGCATATAGAAGGATAACAATGAGATATATGCCAAAATAGTAAGATTCCCATACATGTAGGAAGACATTTCATACTAACAATTAGTCATTTTCCACAACAAAAAGAATATAATGAAAATAAATTTTGAGAGTAAATAACCAACCACCTAGAATAGAAGGAATAGAATCATGACCCCAAATTAGTTGCTAAGTGGAAAATCTCTACCAAAAATCTCTACTTAATGATTATATTGCTAAAGAAATGATAATTGTATGAAAACAAATCTAAATACTATCAATTAATACAAAAGACAAAAATCCCCTTTGTAAAGAGAATTGTTGGTAGTTATAATTATCATTTCTTGATATTGATATCATTACGTAAGTTGATAATAACCATTTTATCCATTCAACACCTTATATAACAATATTAATACTCATAACACCACTTCTATTTCCTATTGTAGTCTCAAGGAATTGTACAAAAAATCCTCCCATAGTGGCATCTAAATACATAGGTGTTGTAGTAAAAAGTACATAGCCTCTATCACCTTTTCTATCATATCCCATTAACACATGAACCTAACATATATAAAATTGTATTAAGCTTGAAGCAAACTATAAGTACCATGTTACATAGCTATGAGTGTGTTGAAACATATTTTAAAGCCTCATTATTCCTATAGAACACCCAAGAATGTAAGTTGACGTGAAGCTACCAAGAAAGAAACATATAAAAAAATTAAAAATAGCTAGATCTACAACCTACTAGTATTTTTGGTGATGTGTGATTTCTTGTGGATCTAAATGCTCTTGCATCACTTGAGAATTTTCTAGAGATGTATACATTCTAATATTTATTACCTATATTCCTTTTAGGAATGCGAATATATCCTCCATACACCTTTGTGTTAGTTTAGATTCATAAATGTATAAATTTTATTCATTGGTCATGACTTCTCTTCAACATTTAGTATTAAGAATTTACCATAAGAGTAGGAGACTTCACCTTGATGGGAGGCTCATTGTATCTATTCACGTCTCTATTTGTAGGGTTTCTTTATAAGGGGATTTTTAACTTGTATTACATTTTATCATCCATGTTTCCTTGAGGGACACATTTTGTACATAAGAACCTAACATGGCTACACATTTATGAAGAATCACTCTTTCTATATTTCCTACCCACCCATGTTATGATTGTACATTATTTTATTTTATTGTATTTATTTAATTACTCTTTTACATTATATGCACCTAGAATATGATAAGCTTTCCTAGGTAGATATTTACTAAGGTAGGTTGTACTTGCACATGTGACTTGTACTTTCCTAGTTTGATGGAGAATTTTTTCATGCATGTGAGTAACATTTCCTATTTAAAATATTGATTGTACATTCACATACCTTAGTTGTATATCTCATATATACCTACTTGTATCCCTCATATGTGTTGAATGAACAAGATAACTAAGAGGGGGGTGAATTAGTTGTATCAAATTAAAACATCAAAACCCTCAATTGTAATTAGATCCACAAACATTCATTAAACCCTTATTTTGTTAATGTGATTAATCATGAAATGTAGATAACATAAATTGAAATATCAACACCATACACAAGAAAACACTAGATTTACGTGGAAAACCTAATGGGGGAAAAAACACGATGAGGACTAGCTCACAATATAAGTAATTGTAAAACCAGTACAAGGGCTCATTGCTAGAATAGGACACACTATCCAATAGGGCTCACAACTAGGGCTCATTGTCGCAAAAAGAAAAAGAAGATAGAAGAGAAATGTTACATAGAGAACAAATTCTCAATGCAACTAGGAATCCACCAAAATTACTCCAACACTTTCACAACCTTCTTTGAATGATTACAGATGCCTTTAACTCATTGCCTTCAGAAGTCCAACACTTTGAAGTTCACACTGTTCTACATAAATTTGTATCTATACTTCTGTAATTCACACCACATTCATCACTCACATATTTCTCACACATATCTTGCATCTATCTTAAGATCTTCCAACAACACTACTCTTATTTATGCCATCCTCAACCTTGAAAACTTTATTCAAGGTTGGCAACACATCCTTTATATTTAAAATTTTAAATTAGGTCGGCACCCAAACATTCTCGCAGTGGATAGGAATGAAGGCAACCCATATAAATCCTTAGTTAGGATCCAAATTTATCCTAACACACCTCAACATGCTTTCACAAACTTTGAAAGGCTTCGCATGTAGTGTTAACATCAGGTCAGCTGTTACTTGTGCTAAAATACCATAAAACTATTAAGTGCATGCTTCCCATTTGACCAAGATGACACACAGACCACACAAATATCTTTTACATGATTTAGAACAATCTAAGAGCCACCTGAGATCTAACAAAGAATTCATTGAAACTCGCATTATAGAAATACTTCAACCCAAAACACCTAGTAAACCTCGTACGCGCCTAGACACATGAAACACACACTACATTGCACTAAATCAAGTGAAACCTTTAATTTTGAAAGATACAAATATTATAAGCAACTTCTTAGATCTGCACAACTTGAAACCAAAATGTAGAGATATACATAGCAAATACATTTCTCCTAGACTACAATAAACACCACTAAAAACTTGGTTCACACACTGGTGAACATATCTCACTCTACACAACAATCCAAAAACCTAAACTATGGATATAACAATTACTGACAACCTTGAACATCATATCATATCCACACAGGCATATAATCAACATGGAAGAAATGTGGAGCACATCTTGAAGCACGTTTTGAATACTTGCACAACACTATTTTCTCTATTCATCAATTTTTCTCAAAAGCACTTTGA
>VDFB02193867.1:351380992-351413821 GCA_007258455.2 Sequoia sempervirens
AAAATTGATAATCTACTATTTCTCCACATGTGCAGAACAGAGACCTTCATTTTCGATGAAAAACCTATGTTTAATAACACTAAAAAACAAATATATAATAAAACCAAAACATATTAAAATTATATTCGTTGGATAGCTCATTCCAAGGACTACTTGATTCCAATTGGGTTTGTGAGGATTCCTCCATTTTCATCCTCAACCCGAGCTCCGAAGTGCCAAAATTTAGGTTTTGTGTGTCTTAGGGAGGGGATGAGGATTTAGGGGGGTTCATACAAACCCCTAGGGGTTCGAGCGAACACCTAGGGGTTCATTCGTACCAGGGTTCGCTTGAACCCCTTTCATATGCATTTTTCTAAAAAATTTGGAGACAAAAAGATTAAGGGGTTCACTCGAACCTAGGTTCAGTCGAACCCCTTTTTGGTTCGATTGAACTTCTAGGTTCGTACAAACCCCCAATAACACTTTTTTTTCCATGGGGTCATTTTTTCTCAGTTTTCCTTCCTCCATAAAATTGTAAACCACTATTGTGGCTTCACCTTGTAATTGATAAGCTATGTAGTTGATGCCATGATATGATGTTGTTGTGATAAAATGATGCTAATATGATGCAAATGCTATGATTAAAATGTTGTAAAGAAACTAGTATAATTGAAATGCAATTGCTAAACTAAGGAATGATTCTAAGCTAATATGATACTATAATTCTCAAATGCTAAATGCCTAAATGCTCTAAATGTTCACAAATGCATAAACTCTAAATGCTCTCACAGAATTTCTACATAGTAAGTTTGCACAAAGATGGGATATAAAATGCTAGAGAATGATGTATTTATAGGATTTCCAAGGCATATTATGATGTGGCAGCAACTAACAATCAATATTTCAGCTAGAGAGATGAACGGTGAAGAAGGAAGAAGTTAGAGGGAATCATGGAGGATGTTCCCTTTAAAAGAGCACTTTGCCAAGTGTTTAGAAGAATCAATGAAATGGAGGATCCAAGTGTCTAAGGTTGTTTCAAATTTGTTTGAGGATAATTGCAATTTAAATATCAGAGATATTTAAATTCATGTGACACTTGATGAGGTGGCAAGAGGAAAAGTTGGAGACATGTGCATAATTCAAATTGGGAATTTAAATTTAGTGAGAATATATTAATCAAATAAAAAAAACTATTGACATTTGTTTATTTAATTAAAATTAGAGGAATATGAATTAAGATGGAAAAATTAGAAAATATGAACTATATAAATAAATTTAGAATTTGTTTATAAGTAAATGAAATAAGAGGTTCATTAATTAAATAACTAGTATCTAATTAATTATCTTGACTAATTTTAGGTGTATACATTTTGCCCCTCTTTGAAGTGATGTGTTTACACATTGCTTCAAAAAAAAAATTGTTGTTGATGCTGACAAAAAAAAAATTGATGCCCCAGACACTTATTTTCCAAGTGATTATGGATATATGCCCCCTCAGGAGATAAATCGGTGATTTTTTGAATTTTTACAATTTTTTGAATTTTTTGAAAATTTTGATGATTTTCTTGATGATTGGATGCTAAATTGATGATTTTAAATTTTGATGATGTCTCAATGATTTATCTCCTAAAAAAAATGCCCTGTGTTGCCTCCTTGTGTTTGATGTTTGATGATCACGTCAGCCATTGGTTTTGATGATGTTTGATGATTGATCTCATGATAGGTGAGGATCAATGATAGGATAGATGATGATTGACCTCATGATAGGTGAGGATCAATGATAGGATAGGTGATGATTGACCTCATGATAGGTGAGGGTCAATGATAGGATAAGTGATGATTGATTGATATGTTGATTTGTGATATGTTATGATCATAGGAGGATTTTTGCATCTAGTGTAGGCAGATTCAGATTTGATTGGGTGATGTGGTTTGACTTCTTTGATTGATTAATATGCCCCAGTATAGGATAGATAGGGGACTTTAGACTGCTTTGGTTGAGAGATTGATTGGTGTACTAAGACTTGATGTACACTTTGATTCAGCTGAGACATTATGGTTTACTGCCATTTGGATGATGTATCACTCCACATATTCAGATATCTTTGTACACTTGACATTATTATTTTGAGATTATATGATATGCAACGATGATTAGTGATCCATATGTTATCTATATGATCCTATGATAGATGCTTATGATGGATGCATTTGATGTGCTATGTGATGCTTACGTGATATTTTAATATGATGATGTTATGGTTGATGTGTGGATGCAATGGTAAAATGATAATGCATAGGTTACAATTCTCTATGCTTTATGGATGATGTTTTTATGCTATATGAGATGGATTTTATTATGCAAATGTAATGCCCCTCATTTTTTTGTATTTTGTTAGTGCAAATGTATGATATTTCTATACTATATGGGATGAATTGGATTATGCAAGTGAGATGTAATGCACTTCTTTCTTTTTTTTTAATGCAAATATTATGATGTAATGCATGGATGGGCAAATGATGTAATAATGTATGCTAATGTAGGTATGATATGCAAATGATTATGCAACTACATGAGAATGATCTTGTTTATGTTAATGTCAAATGTACTCAATCCATTAATGATAGAGACAACATCATTTTGAAAACTTTGTGCCAACCTTGGAAAATCCATAAATGCAAATGCAAAACTAACATGGATGCAATCTAATTTGTCCCCCAATCTAGGGTGAGACATGACCGTGATGCAAGGATATGTACATGAGGTTTTAGCGATGACAAGCAGAATGAAGGAGAAAGTGAATGGTTAACACATGCTCAAATAGATGGAAAAGCTAGTCTATCACAAATAGCACCTATTGCCAGGTTTCCACTACTTGTTTTTATTGCACTTTTTTAGATTTTATGATTTTTTTGATTTTTCACTTTTTTTTGTATTTTTTCTCTTTTTAGATTTTTTTGTTTTTTGTTTTTTTTATTTTTTTGTTGTCACCAAGATGCCTTTTTGCTAGGTTTTCATCAAGGTAATGATTTTTTTCAGGACATTTTCTCATTTTTTTGTATTTTTTTAGGACTTTTACCATGCATTGGATGATTCAAGTGTAGAACTTCTTGAGAAGTAGGTTGTTGATGGGTTCCTCAAACAAGTCTCCTTCTGATGTAGACAGTTAATAGGCTCCTGATCCATAGACTGATACCACGACAAAAGGACCTAGCCAGTTTGGTTCAAACTTCCACTTCTTTCAATCCTGTTGATTACGAGGATTCTCTTTTAAGACCAAGTCACCAACCTAAAATTCTTAGTTTTACTCTGTGATTATAGCTTCTAGACATTCTTTGTTGATAGGCTTTTAGGTGATCAACTGCATGATGTTGACGCTCATCCAATAGCTCCAACTCTTGTAACCTGGATACTCTATAGTCTTCAGCTGAGATGATTCCTTTCAAAGATACACAAAGGGATGGTAGTTCAACCTCATTAGGTAGACTGGCCTCTAATCTGTAGACTAAAGCATAGGGTGTGGCTCTAGTTGGTGTGCAGACACTAGTACAATATGCCCACAAAGCAGGATTCAATTGAATGTGCCAACCACGTCTAGCATTGTTGACAATTTTTTTTAAGATTTTTAGAATAGTTTTGTTTGAGGGGCCTCTTCCTGGCCATTTCGTTGAGGATAGTAAGGCGTGGAAAACTGGTGCTGGATATGAAATCTTTCACAAAGTTCTTGGACATCTTGGTTCTTGAAAGGTCTACCATTATCAATGACAATGGATTGAGGAATACCATAGCACCAATTTATGTGTGAGATAAAATATGTCAATCAATAATAAGATCACACAAAGCAATGAGACATATTACATTAGGGAATTGAACTACAGATTTAATCAAATTCAAAACACAATAAAATCCTAAAACCATTCCATTGTTTCCTATCTCTAAGGATTCCTTAGATCATAATGGCTCTCAAATTTTGTTTGTACTATGACTTCTAGAAATGAAAACCTAGAGAATGGATGTTGAATGCAAGAATCTAATTCCTACATGATGTAATTGACAAGTTGTGTAGTTGATGCCATGTTATGATGCTACTCTGATAAAATGATGCTAATATGATGCAAATGCTATGATAAAAATGTTGTAAAGAAACTAGTATAATTGAAATGCAATTGTTAAACTAAGCCATGATTCTAAGCTAATATGACACTACAATTATCAAATGTTAAATGCCTAAATGCTCTAAATGTTCACAAATGCATAAACTCTAAATACTCTCACAAAATTTTTGCATAGTAAGTTTCCACAAAGATGGGATATGAAATGTTGGAGAATGATGTTGTATTTATAGGATTTCCAAGGCATATTGTGATGTGGTAGCAATCGACGGAAATATTTTAGTTGGAGAGATGAATGGTGAAGAAGGAAGAAGTTAGAGGGAATCATGGAGGATGTTCCTTTTAAAAGAAAACTTTTCCAAGTGTTTAGAAGAATCAATGAAATAGAGGATACAAGTGTCTAAGATTGTTTCAAATTTGTTTAAGGATAATTTCAATTTAAATATTAGAGATATTTAAATTTATGTGACACTTGGTGAGGTGGCAAGAGGAAAAGTTGGAGACATGTGCCTAAATTCAAATTGGGAATTTAAATTTAGTGACAATATATTAATCAAATAAAATAAACTGTTGACATTTGTTTGTTTAATTAAAATTAGAGGAATATGAATTAAGATGGAAGAATTAGAAAATATGAACCATATAAATAAATTTAGAATTTATTTATAAGTAGATGAAATAAGAGGTTCATTAATTAAATAACTGGTATCTAATTAATTAAGTATATTGACCGATTTTAGGTGTATACACTTAGAACTTGCAAAATACAAATTCTCATATCTGTCACTACTTGGTAGTGCCATGTTGTCTAATACTATTTTTTGTTGAATCAGGCTACCATTCTAATTTTCCACACAACAACCTAAATCATTAGTTGAGAGATTTTGAGATATATGAATGGATCTTCCATTAAACATCAACCTTTTAACAATATCTTCCAACTAATTAACTAAAATCGTCATAAGAGATGGAAATACATAATTATTAAATATCCCATATTCTTCTCTTGCAGATATTGATTTTTTATCTGTAGACCAAGAAAAGAGGACAATTGTTTAGACCTTCTATAGACTACCAAATTCATTTCTTGAGAAGCTTTTTTCCTTCCATTATCATGGGTTGTCCTTCATTTTTGAAATGGGATAGATTGAGAAAATCATTCATACTAACTTTGTGGGGCACGAGACTCTTCTCCTTCTCCTTATTAGATGCTTGAAGCATTTACACCTGTGTTACATGGGTGTTAACACTTTCCATCTTATGAAAAGCACTTCTAGAATACCCCAGAGAATGACAATTAGAACATACATTCTTTAGAATTTCCACTATGATATTCCGAACCCACTTGCCATATTTAGATGTAATATGAATTTGACTTGGGAAATCCTTTGTGGCATTTAACAAAACATAAACCCTAATTGGTTTTGTTGGATTTCTAAAAAAATTAAGATCATGTTTAAGGAAAATCCCTACATGATTAGCCAAAATTTCTATTAAATGTAGCTCCCAATATTCAAGAGCAAGAGAATGCAACTAAATCCAAAAGGGAATAAACTTAGTCACAAAATTATTTGATTTAAATTTGGTGACCATAGCTGCATAAATAAGCCAGACCCTTCAAAAACCCAAGGTTTCACTTTAAATATTGCATCTCTTTGAAGTTTTGTGCCAAAAAGAACAATAAAGATACCCTCTCCTTGATCTAAATAAAAAACTGTATTAACCCCATGCCATTCTTCAAATAACAAGTCTTTCAAAATCTCTATATCAAATGTAAGCTTACACAACTTACATATTAAAGCTCTCTCACAAAGATCTTGGACTTGTGGTTCTAAAAGATCCTCAGATAAGGTAATATTTACAATACCCTTTTGATATGTACACCAAGCTTTACATTTACCTTGTTGGTGGCATGTAGAAATATTTGGATCCTATTGTTGATGTTCATGCATTGTCCGTCACTACTTCCAGCCAATTTGATAAATTAAATAATAGAAAAAGCTATTTAATTTATACAACCATCATTTTGATGAAGAGGCATGATCGATATTTAATTATAAAGAGGCACAATTTAATGAGGATGTATTTTAATGAGGCCGACCTCATGCTTCTTTGAGACATGATTTTCAAGAGACATTCTTTGGTGGCCAACTTGTTGCTTTTGAAAGGTCATGTCTTCCTCCATCACATTGTCTATATACTTGGTGATATCTCATTGTTTCATCATCGATTCATTCCATTCTTATTCATCTCAAGTGCGAGTTCATCTACAAGGCAGATTGAGTTCATATACAAGAGCAGTTTGATATTGTTGAAGGCTTAGATTCATCTTCAGCGAGTTACACTTGATTACATCTAAGATTGCATCAATTTGTGGTGCATATTCTTGGCCTCATTATCAGCCTCTATTGTAAAGGAGTTTCTCTTTGTGAATCAATATATAAGTGATATATTGTTGTTGGGTTTTTCTCCCTCAAGTGGAGGGTTTTCTGAGGGTATCGGCTATGCTATTGTGTTGAATTTTGAGTTATTTTTTTGTGCTCTAATCTTATCATAAAACTAACATGGTATCAGAGCGGGTTTGAAGATCTTGATCAGATTTTTATTACAATGATACTCTTTATTCTCTTTCTTATTGTTGATTACTTTTATCCCTTCGTCAAGATGGTGAACGATCTTAAGATTAAGGATAGACTTGAGGCAACATCAAATTTCACATCTTGGAGATTCATAATTATGCTCACCTTGGAGGAAAATGAATTGGATAAGTTCGTGGAGAGAAAAGTACCCAAACCTACAGATGAGGAAGAGAAGGTTCAATGGAAGAAGAAAGATACTAAGGAAAAGAAGATGTTAGTTGATTCCATGAAGGACCATATTGTTCCCATCATCTCTAAGATGAATACGGCAAGGGATATGCTTAAGTATTTGGAGGAGATGTATGAGATCGTCAACACAAGCCGTGCACTTGCATTGAAGCAGCAACTTCATCATGTGAAGATGGTGGAAGGAGAATTTGTCATCACTTACTTTATGAAGATTTCTGAATTGAGAGATCAACTCTCTACCATTGGTCATATTGTTGATGTCAAGGGTTTGACCATGTTGCCTCTTAATGGTTTTCCTTCATATTGGGAGTCTTACATTCAAGGAATCAATGCAAGATTGAAACTTCCCAAGTTTGATTGTTTGAGGGAAAATTGTATTCAAGAAGAGTCTAGGTTGGCTATGAGAGGTATTGGTCGAAACTCTACAAATGAAGACATTCATGTTCTTTCCGCTCAATCCTCAAAGAAGAAAGGAAAAGGAGGAAATAAAGGATACTTCAAGAGGAATAGAGATAAAGGGTCAGATGGTGCTCTTGCATTCAAGAAGAAGAAGGATCTATCTTGCATTCAATGTTTTCAATGTGACAAGTTTGGTCACTATGAAAAGGATTTCCCAACCAAGCCTAAACAACATGCTTCATTTGTGGATGTGGATGAGATCTCTCCTCAAAAAGATTCTATGGAATTTATATTATAAGTCATGGGCCTATGTTCAAGCCGTGAAGGTTGTGTACTAATCTAAGCACAAGAGCAACGTATCTTACTATGTCTGGTATTTGCATCCATCAAAATATTTAAAGAGATAAGCATTCTTTGTTTGCTAAGTTATATAATTTATTTGAATCTTGTAATTAGTAAAGAGAGATAGTGGTTTCTCTTGATTTGTGTTCACTATCATAAGATCCTTTGAAGATTTCATTTATTGCAAGTTATTTCATGTTGATTGTGAAAGATTTCTAAGTGTGACTATGAAATAAAAAGAGAAATTTTGATGGTGATTAGTTGGTCACATCGATATCATTCTCTAATGCATGAATTGTGATAGAGCCTTGAACTCTTGGAGAGAGTTGGTTCTACATGCTAACTGCATAATGCATTCAAGAAATTTGTAGTTGTTTAGATTATCTTTTGTTGTGCTGAGTTTAGCACTCTCAAGAGGAGTAAAAGATGGAAGAAAGAATTATATCAAAATTCAATAAAGATAAGTTTATTTATCCCTTCATTATAATCTTTTGATATATTTCTCTTATAGGTTGATTTATTTATTCATGTTTTAATATTGTTCATAAATTCTTATGTATTCATGTTATAACCTGAGATAGCAAACTTTGTATGATTCTAGCCTTGATATTTCTTTGGATAGTTATAAACGGTTAGTAATCTCTCTCTAAAATGCTTCTAGGACATATCTAGGAGCAAGAAGGTGATGAGAGATTTCTTAGTGATGAAAAGCTTGAGGCATCTTGTGAGAAAGTCATGTCGACCAAAGAAATGATCAAGTGTGAAGTCATGACTTGCAGCCATGGGACTGAGTTGGTGGCTAGAGGGAGTTCACTTCCAGAAGTCTTCTTTGCAATCTCTGAAGCAGGGATCAAGAGGGAGTCTTGTAAATCACTAAGAAGTGAAGATTATTGTATTGTAAGGCTAGGTGCTAAATCCTTAAAGGATCCCTTCAGCTGCTGAGATTAGAATTGCTCAAGACAGTCATCTGGATTTGACATTGGTAGCTCTACAAACCTATTCAAAATAGAGTGATCTAGGATGATGTTGAGGAGGACAATCCTGAACTCTCTACAGTACCAAAGGTGTGCTCTGGAAAACATTTATCTAAGGCAAGTGTTCTAGGCAATCTTGGACGAAGAGGTTAGAAGGTTGATGCAAATACTTGAAGACTTAGAGGGGCCTACTGAACCTGAAGAAGATGGTAATCTAGTTGATCTTGGTTCTCAATGTTGATTTATTTCTTATTGGAGAAGATCACCTCATTATCAAATGTAAGAAGGAGCTATCTTCTAAGTTTGAAATGAAGGATCTTGGTCTCATGCACTACTTCCTTGATTTAGAAGTATGGCAGAAGCCTAATGAGATGATTCTAAGTCAAGGGAAGTATACTATTGATATTCTAAAAAGGTTTGGTATGATGGATTGCAAATCCATGTCTACACCTATGGAGACCAACTTCCATAAACTGAAAGAGGTTGTAGCTACTTTAAATCCGGTGGATCCCACGATGTATAGGTAGGTGATTGGATTGTTGATGTATGTAGTCAATACTAGACCAAATATTTGCTATGCAATGAGTGCACTTAGTCAGTTCATGTGTGAACCAAGGAAAATACATCTAGTTGCAGCAAAGCATATCCTAAGATACTTGTGTGGCACAGTTGGATATGGCTTGAGATATTCCTCAAGTATGGACTTGGAGCTGCATGGTTATACTGATTTTGATTGGGTAGGGTGTGTTACTGATGGATGTTGCTTCACCTTGGGGTCTGCAATGATATCATGGTGTAGCAAGAAGCAGTCTTACATGGCACTGAGTACAACAGAGGCCAAGTATATTGCAGCTTGTATGGCAGCTCAAGAAGTAGTGTGGCTTCGAAAGCTCCTTGCGGGATTGTTTGGTCAATCAATGGAGCCTACTATTGTTCATTGTGATAACTAGAGATGTGTGAAGCTTTCTGTCAACCCTGTGTTTCATGATGGAACTAAGCATGTTGATATCAAATACCACTATATCAAAGATATGGTATTGAGGAAGGCGATCCAGTTGAGGTATATCAGCACTGATGAGTAGACGACAGACATTCTCACCAAGCCTCTCTCCAGGATAAAGTTGGTGTACTTTCGAGACAAGCTTGGTATGGTGGAGGATAAAGCCCTAGCTGAGGAGTCTCAGTATTAGTGATCCTCTTTAATACATTTCTATTTGAGAGAGATTTGAGGTGCAAGCCCTTGTTAATGCATTTCTCTTTAATATTTGAGGTGAAATCCCTTGTTTCCACCCTCTAGGAGATCCATGGTGGATGTCATGTGTGTGACTCCATGACAGCATCACGAAAGAGAGTTCATGATGATTTTTCTTGTACTTGTGTTTTCACCCTCTGGGAGAGCCATGGTGAATGTCATGATGAGGTGACAACATCACGTGGAGTGATGAGCACTTGTACATACCATCCATGGGTGTAGCCATGATGGTTGATATCACGATGAGGTGATATCCTTCTTTTCCATACATGGGTGTAGCCATGATGGTTGATATCACAATGAGGTGATATATGATATCACGATGAGGTGATATCTGATATCACGATGAGGTGATATCTGATATCACGATGAGGTGATATCTGATATCACGATGAGGTGATATCTGATATCACAATGAGGTGATATCTGATATCATGATGAAGTGATATCTTTCCTTTCCACATAAGGATGTATCCATTGTGGTAGACATCACGATGAGGTGATATGTTTGTGCAGCTGGAAGTATTCTCCCTAGCTGAGAGGGAGTGTTGATGTTCATGCAGCGTCGGTCACTACTTCCAGGTAATTTGATAAATCAAATAATAGAAAAAGCTATTTAATTTATAGAGCCATCATTTTGATGAAGATGCATGATCGACATTTAATTATAAAGAGGCACAATTTAATGAGGAGTTGTATTTTAATGAGGCCGACCTCATGCTTCTTTGGGACATGATTTTCAAGAGACATTCTTTGGTGGCCAACTTGTTGCTTTTGAAAGGTCACATCTTCCTCCATCACATTGTATATATACTTGGTGATATCTCATTTTTTCATCATCAATTCATTCCATTCTGATTTCATCTCAAGTGCAAGTTCATCTATAAGGCAGATCAAGTTCATATACAAGAGCAGTTTGATATTGTTGAAGGCTGAGATTCATCTTCAGCGAGTTACATCCGATTATATATATGAGATTGCATCAGTTTGTGGTGCATATTCTTGGCCTCACTATCGGCCTCTATTGTAAAGGAGTTTCTCTTTGTGAATCAATATATAAGTGATATATTGTTGCTAGGTTTTTCTCCCTCAAGTGGAGGGTTTTCCCAAGGTATCTATTTTGTTATTGTGTTGAATTTTGAATTATTTTTATGTGCTCTAATCTTATCATAAAACTAACACCTATTGCATTGAAATATCTCCTTGATGAGGTTCCTTGTAGCTCCACTGTAGAGACCCTCCTTTTTTACGATGTGCTACCTTTTTCTTTCCATCATTCTTCATAACCTTCTTTTTATGCCTCCTCTGTTACAGCTATGATGATCTCCTTGCATGATGAGCTTGCTTTTTTTCCTTTTGATTAGTATGAACATATGCATGTTGATTTTTCTTTTGGTCTTTTGAGAAAACATCTTTCTTCTAACTAGTATCATTTTGCAACTTTAGTTTGAAGGGAGAACCTTTCTTTGAAGAAAATTTGGGGAAAGAAACATCTTCATATCCTGCTTGATTTTGACCCTTTGATATAACCCCCGAGTGTTGAGTATATTCCTTTAAATGCACCTTTGGATTAAAGAGAACACCTTTTTTAATAGGGTCATTTGTATGAAGGCTCCTTCCATTTGCATTTTTATAGGCGCAAATTTGCACCCTTACACAAATTACCCTTTTACACTTCCTCACCTTAGAAAACCAAATCCAAAGACAAAATTCCACATCAGCAAGTTGCTTTCATTCCACTTGGAATTCGTCTTTTGTGTCAATAGAAGAATATTTATTAGAGACGTGCGCGCAACGCATAGACGTCCATGCAATGCGCTCAAGTCCCTGATGGATTCATATGTCTGAAGTTGGCAGAGGCATTACACTTCCTATTGGGAAACCCAAAAATGCCTTATTCTCCTCACCTCACCTTCAAAAAGATTCATTCTTCATGCAACTCAATTCCTTTTTGGTAATCTCCAAGCATTCATTTCATCTCTTGGACATCACTTCTTGCAATCTCCTCACTTCCATCACTTCAAGTAGCACTTTGACACTTCATAGCAGCAACAACACTCCATCAACTTTGTAAAGCAAGTGTGGAACAAGCCATTACAGTGTGGGCTTGAGGTTTTGCAGCACCTCCCTTCATCACAGTTGAGGTTGTGTTGATTATTCAAGCCTTCTTTCCCCATCATTGGCTAGTGAGCTCTTGGTGGAGGTGGTAATGTTTCGCTCCTCTCCTTCACAATTTGGTTGAGTAGCTCTATACTATTTTGTAGTGTTATTAGTGTACTTTCTTTCTTTACTTCTTTATCATACATTTCTCTATCATTGCTATCTTGGTTGTCTGTGGAGGTGGAAACACCGAAATGGGGGTATGACTAAGGCAGACCCCTATACAACTCGGGCAACAATTTTCCCTCTTTCTTGTGTGTAGGTGGATGTGCATTTGGAGCTAGCTAGAAAAAGAGCATCTTTGTGAGATTATATTTGTCACCTTAGCCTTCATATATTTACTTTATCATATTCATTTGTATATTTCCTAATTCGTAGTTCTATTTTGTTCCCTTAGAAGTGATTAGCTAGGTTGTCAACTTGTTTTTTGGTGGTTCATACTATGTTTTTGGTCCTCTGGTCGTACAGATGCAAGTGCACCTGAGAGATGCTAGCGCATCGTGTTGTCGTCCTGAAACCACGCTTCTGTCCTCAAGCAAAGAGCTACCTAAGGTACAATGTTGAACCCAAAAATTGGCTCACCTAGCCCAAGTTTAGATTTTAGGTCTGAAGATTGGTTGCAAGGCCTCATAGTCCTCATCATTCTCATCCCTCATTTGAAACAATCCTTTAGAGTGAAGTAAGTTAGGGAAGCCTTTTTCTCTTGGCTCTCTGTGACCTGGGGCCTTGACGTGGTCGGTCCCCCTCTCTTACATTTTTAGTGAACCTGACGTGGGCCATTTGGTTTTGTTTTGTGATACTGAAAGCTCCTTTCCTTGTATTCTAGGAGTGTTGTAGGTGTGAGTGTTGTGAGGACTTCGCCTTACAACCCACCTTGTGACCCCTAGTAGATGTAGTTGGAAGGTTTTGAAAGTGTTGCGTAACGAAACCTTAATTGGGTCACTGTCCTATTTTGTAACCTTTGGGGGGGCTTTGTGAGAGTACCATTTAATGTGTCTAATGGCTTCTTTTCTACATCAACCTATCCCCTCTACACAACTTATGAGCAATGGTACTAGTATAACCTTCACCTTGTAGGATCTATCGATGGGTTTTAATAGAGAACCATCTCCTCTTTATATCCCTGTGCGAATCAACAGAAACACTATAACAGGTTTTCTTGTTGATCTGACATCTCAAGTCAATATCATAACTAAGGAGATCATGCTAATCAACTTTTTGCATAAAGGTGGATATAATGCGCTTGTAAGCACCATCTGCATGCACGAAAGGCTTTCCGTACCTCCTCTAGGTAGTATTATTTTGTCAATTCTCATTGGACCTAAATTTTTGAATCTTTTGTTTGACATTATCCCAAGGTTTGAGCTCTTCAGAGTAAAGTTGGGTATCCCCTGGCTAGTAGCTATGAATTTAGTTCCCTCAATTGTGCACAAATGTTTGAAATTCATTCATGAGGGTTCTATACATGTGATCCATGACACTAGTTATAAACCACCAGTTGAGTGTGGTAGTTATTCCTTAGATTGCTTTTAGCCTGCACCCGCTGTTCTTCTCCTGCCTAGGAAGGACCTCTTGTACCAAATGTATCAAAATTATAATAAAGGAGGATGTTTAAGGTCGAAAGTGAGATACCCTCCATCACCTTATGTTGTGTCGTAGAGGGAATGTTTAAAAGCTAACAGTGATGCCACCAAGGCACGTAGAAGAGAAGAAGAGAAGTGGTCTTGAGATCCTCCTTCTTCCTCTTCTATTGTTTAGCCTGATGCTTCCTCTTGCCCTATTGTGGTGCCATCAGATTCTATTCTGTGTTTGCAGGAGAATCCTATGGTGCCTACTTGGAAAAATCCTTAGCGTCCCGCATTCAAGCTTCCTATCTTTCCCACGGAGCCTAGGCCCATTCAATATGGGAGGAGAAAAGGCCCCCATGAGGAATCTTCTATGTCTCGACCTCCACGGCCTCCTATCACTTCTACTCCCAAAGAAATAAACAGGAAGAGGCCTACTACCGAGCTATTAGAACTAATTTCCCCTGGTGCTTCTCAACCTTCTCCTCCTACTCCCATTCAGGAGCCTACCCCTCTGCTAGAAATAGCTATGGAGGACACTCCCATGGTTGAGCAGGAGCCTTTTGCTCCTTCACAACCTCTGGTCTCTAGCTTGAAGAGTCATAGAAACAACCTTGCACGCGAGTGCAAGCACCAACAAAAGGCTCTCATGGTTGAGAAAGCCACCTTACAGAGGAAGGAAGATGAGATGACCACCCTTGTATCAGGGCCTCTTGTCACATCCTCCTCTCTCCTCCCCTCTACTTTCATTCAATCTAACTCTGCATCACTTCTGACTTCCATTGTGAGTATGAATGTGCCTAACCCTAAAAAGGTGCAGGTGTTCATCGCTCCTTCGGTGGAGCCACCTTTGTTGATGTCCCTTCCATATGTCCCACCTTTTCTAAAACTCGTAGATATGTCGAACACTTCAATGGTATCTATTGTGATTTTCTCAAGTCCTCTTCTTCTTTGCACCTCTCGCCTCATCTGTGGGGAGTTCACATCCCTCGATAGATCAAAAGGTGGAGAGTGGTCCTTCCAACAACAGAGGACGTAAGAGTAGTCCACCTTCCCTAAAAGGTGGTCCCACGTTGACTTTTTATGTCCTAGTGATAGAACTAGTCTCAGCTTCCCCTAAGTTCATCACCACTCCTGAAGCACTCGATGAGCCTAGTGGTGAATCTCGGGTATAGTCCTCTCTGTTTGTTGAGGTGAAACATGGTACTTTTGTAAAGTGCATGTTTAATTCTTTGGATGAATTTCTAACCTTGTCAGTAAAGTCGCTAACCTTAGCTCCATAAGAGCTTAATGGAGGGGACCTTGTGGGGCCCTCTTCCTTAGCCCTTGTTGTGGGAGGGTTGGAAGCACCTCCCCTTAACATTCCACCACTGCAAGCTTGTTCTCCTTCCCCCTACAATGATCTAGAGTGGGAAGCAGATGACCTCTTAGTCGATCAATGTTAGGGGGAGGCCCCTTCTTTATCTTTAGGTTAGATGAGTATGTTTGTTATGATGTGTTCCCCCATGATCATGTTATGTGTTCCTGCATGACCGCTGTCACCCTTGCTGGTGCTTAGATACAGGAGTGATTTTTGTGTCATAAAATTTCTTTTATTTGTTTCATCATTCTTCTATGTATGTGACTTGATTTTTGGAAAATTGGGGACAATATAAAGCATTGGGGGCATTTAGGCTTCCCTTCCTTGATGACCCAATTTTTTATTTTTTATTTTTCTTCTCGTGAATTCTTCACATGGTTTGATATAGTAGGGAGTTGATGACAATTCATTTTATATGTACTATTAATATACTTATATATATTTATGAGAAGTTCTAACCCTGAAATATCAGATCACCCTTGTGCCCTTTGTTCATGATGTCTTTATCTCTCTTAGCTTTTCTTTTATCTTTCTCTCTTTTTTGCTTGAGTTGTCCCTCTCATGTGTGACAACGCCACTTCTATAATACTCCAATTTTCAGAAAATGCATTTGTTGCCAACGAATCTTTTCTTGAGAATCTTCACAAACTTCTTTTCAAAGAATTGCATTCTCGACTTGAAACCCTAACAAAACATGTTTCCTTCATCATGAAAGAACTTGAGAGCCTTCCTCCAAGGTGGGAGAAACTTTGATCTTCCCCTCATGAAGGGGCATTTTCTTCCTTTTGAAATCCTTGATGAAGTGAACATCTTTCGAAAGCATTCCTTGATAACAAATCGATTTGAGAAAAAATGTCATTTTTGTACTTTTAGGCAGCACATCCCTTGAGTGGACCCCTTTCTTCACATCGAGTTCCCAAGCGACCCCTTTCAAATCTTTCCAATCCATTAACGGCCTACATGAATGTTTGCTTACTTGCCTATGTGGCCACTTTCAAACATGTTCTATCTGTAGGTGAACATGTCGCTTTGCAGGTGCACCTGTGAAGCCGCTTTCCAACTCTATGGAGTCCCCTTCCTTGGGTTTCCTCCATGTGAGAGATCTTGGGGGATACCTCCTTGTAGATCTGTGGGTCTGTAGGGCACTTCTTCTGAGCTTCCTTCATGCGAGAAATCTTGGGGGTTGCTCCCCTACAGGTCTATATGGTGCTTTCTTTGGGTATCCTTCATGTGAGAGATCTTGGAGGACACCTTCCCTGTAGGTCTACAAGTCTATAGGGTGCTTTCTTTAGGTATCCTTCATGTGAGAGATCTTGGAGGACACCTTCCCTTTAGGTCTATTGGTCTATAAGGTGCTTTCTTTGGGTATCCTTCATGTGAGAGATCTTGGAGGACACCTTCCTTATAGGTATGAAGGTCTGTAAGGCGCTTTTCTGGGTATCCTTCATGTGAGAGATCTTGGAGGACACCTTCCTTGTAGGTATGTAGGTTTTTAAGGCGCTTTTCTTGGTTTCCTTCATGTGAGAGATCTTGGAGGACACCTTCCTTGCAGGTTTGCAGGTTTGTAAGGTGCTTTTCTAGGTATCCTTCATGTGAGAGATCTTGGAGGACACCTTCCTTGCAGGTTTATGGGCATGTGAGGTGCTTACTTCTCAAGGCTTCCTTCATGTGAGAGATCTTGGGGTGACCTCCTTGCAGGTCTACGGACCTGTAAGACGCTTTCATTCTACAACTTCATAGTTCTATAGGGCTATGATTGTCCTGTGCTCTCGAGTTCGCCAAATTATGGTCTACTTCCTCGATGATTCAAGTATACACTTCTAACCCTACTACCTTTCTGATCTACTTTATCGAAGCACTCATCAATATTTATGCTCGCTAAAGTGGGGGAAAAATGTATAGGCACGAATTTGCACCCCTTACGCAAATTCCCCTTTTACACTTCCTCACCTTAGAAAACTAAATTTGTAAGAAAAAATCCACATCAAAAAGCTGCCTTTGTTCCACATGGCATTCAACTTTTGCGTCGGTAGAAGAATATTTTTTGAAGATGTGTAAGCGGCACATAGACATATGCACGACGCACTCACGTCCCTGACGGATTCCTGCATCTGAAGTCAGTAGAGGCGTTACACTTCCTACTGGGAATGATTTGTAATGTCCCTCTTCGACCAACTGACTCAAAAATTCCTTATTCTCCTCACCTCACCTTCAAACATAATCATTCTTCATGCAACTCAATCCCTTTTTGGAAATCTCCAAGCATTCACTTCATCTCTTGGACATCACTTCTTGCAATCTCTTCACTTCCATCACTTCAAGTAGCACTTCGACACTTCATAGTAGTAGCAACAACACTCCATCAACTCCTTAAAGAAAGTGTGGAACAAGCCATTGCAGCATGGGCTTGAGGTTTTGCAACACCTCCCTTCATCACAGTTGAGGCTTTGGTGATTGTTCAAGCCTTCTTTCTCCATCATTGGCTAGTGAGCTCTTAATGGAGGCGGTAATGTTTCACTCCTCTCCTTTATGATTTGGTTGAGTAGATCTATACTATTTTGTAGTGTTATTCATGTACTTTCTTTCTTTACTTCTTTATCATACATTTCTCTATCATTGCTATCTTGGTTGTTTGTGGAGGTGGAAACACCGAAATGGGGGTTTGACTGAGGCAGATCCCTATACAACCCCCAACAATTTTCCCTCTTTCTTGTGTGTATGTGGACATGCATTTGGAGCTAGCTGGCGAACGAGCATCTTTGTGAGATTATCTTTGTCACCTTAGTCTTCATATATTTACTTTATCATATTCATTTTTATCTTTCCTACTTCGTAGTTTTGTTTTGTTCCCTTAGAAGTGACTAGCTAGGTTGTCAGCTTGTTTTTTGTTGGTTCATACTATGTTTTTGGTCCTTTGGTCGTATGGACGCCAGCACACCTGAGAGATGCCAATGCGTCGCATTATTGTCCTGGAACCGTGCTTTCATCCTTGGGCAGAGAGCTACCTTAGGTATAGTGTTGAACCCAAAAACTAGCTTGCCTAGCACCAATTTAGATTTCGGGTATGAAGAGTGGTTACAGGGCCTCATAGTCCTCATCATTCTCGTCCCTCATTCGAAAAAATCCTTTAGAGTGAGGTAAGTTAGTGCAGCCTTTCGCTCTTGACTCTTCATGATCTAGGGCCTTGACGTGGTCAATCCCCCTCTCTTACAACATCTTTTTGAAAAGAATTCTTACATGGTGGTTAAAATCCCTCTAAAAGAGCCCTTAACTAGAAATTTAAGGAAAACCTAGTTGTGTTAGAGTTGTAAAAAAAATTGACCTAAAAGTAGCTTGATGTTGGTGTTGTCAATGATGTCAACCCCTTAGACTGTGTTGGTATAGTTGCAAAGATTGTTGGAGCCTACTGGTATTGATGAGATTGTTGATAGTATGGATGTGAACTATAGTTGATGAGAAGTGTTGCAGATATTGTAGACATGCTAAAGAGGTGTGAGTAAGTGTTGCAATTGTAGTTGGTTCACTTGGTTTCCAAGTGCTTTTGAGAAAATTTTAATAAAAGAGGGTATAGTGTGGCAGAGGTGTGTTCAATGTTTTTCTCCACATTTCTTCATGGTTGAAGGTTTGTTTGTGCAGTTTGGAAGTGTTGATCAAAGGCGTTTAGAGGTGTTATATCCAAAGTTCCAAGTTCTAGACTGTTCAACAATGAAATATGTGTTTGAGAGTATGTTTGTCTATGAAACAAGGTGTCTGGTCCAAAAATGATATTTATTTGCATTTCTCTACAGTGAATTTTCTTGTCTTGCATATCTAGGAACGTGCTTATATTATCTATATCTACCTTCCCTTGAGGTTTCATGTGTTGAGGTGTTCCACAAGGTTGGTTAGCAAGTTGGATGTTTGTTCTAGTGTTTCTGGTTGCATAAAATAGAAGTATTCTTTAGTTTTAGGTGGTTGCAGTAGTAGTGTTGAATATTTTGATGATGTGGAATATTCTTGGAATTTTTGGAGTGTTGTTGTGTGGTCTACAAGATGTTTTTGGACTTGGAGAGGCATGTTTGTGATCGCTTGTTAGTGTTAGTGTAGGTTTGGCTGACCTAGCGTGCTAGTGCTAATTATAAAGGATGTTTGTTGTTTGTGGAAGTTTTGAGAAGCGTGTTGGTATATAATTGGATCCTAGTTAACCCTTGGCATGGTCTTCCTTCACTTCTTTCCACCTTGGAAGTGTTTGGTGCCGACCTATTTGGTGTTGCATAGTTGAGGTGCATACATTTCATTAAGACCTACCTAATTGGGATTGTTTTGGGTCACAAATGGTATATAAGTAAGGTGAGTTGTGTGGATTAAGAGTAAAATGTGTGATGTGAAATACGTGAAAGTGATTGAGTGTGGTGATCTAAGTGTGAGTCTAAATAATTATGACTTATGGATGCGGTGAGCTTAAGGTGTCTACATTAGTATGTTGAATGAGTTATTTGTGCTTTAGTAGAAATGTACCTTTAGCATAAGAGAGATGCATTGTTAGTAGTTCATATTTGGCAATGATTCATCCCTTTCTTCTTTCTTCTTTCTTCTAGACAGTGATTCATTTTGACAATGAGCCTTTCTTCCTTTTCTAGGCAATGAGCCCAAGTGGTAGTGAGCCTAATTGTATTGGTGTTGCAATTCATATATATGTGAGCTAATCCTCGTCGTGGTTTCTCCCTTCTTGGGTTTACCACGTAAATCTCGTGTTCTTAAATGCGTTTGGATGTGTTTGCATTACTATTTCATATGATTACATTTTTCTAATACACATGATAAAGGTTTAAAGGTTGATAAGAGTTTGAATGTTAATGAAGGATTGAATGTTTTAAGTATACAACTGATTCACCCCCTCCTCTTAGTTGTCCTGTGCATCTCATATGTGCTACTTTTTGATAATTTATTGTATCAAGGTAGGTACAACACTAATTGGAAAATGACATGGTTATGCTAATTTCACTGGATTACAACATTTTAATTTTTAATAAACTCTCTCCTTATAAACACATAATATAAGGGTAAAAGTAACCTTATTGGATTGTTTTAGGCTAATTAAATACATGTGGCAATAGAAGAAAAACTAATAGGGGTAAATTAGACAAGTTAGGAATGGCAATGGGTAATAAATGTCATTTTCAAAAATTAAATGTCAAAGATATAGGTACTTAGGTCTTAAATCAATGATACAAATTATGGATATTGGAGATATATATTCAAGTCATCATATTAAAAATTAATGTCTTTGATGTATTACTTATCTCAAATCTTTTATAGAATTAGACTTTTATGAGTTGATCATGTGTATTGATATTATAGAATGTATCTAATTGATCTTTTTTGATTTGTACAAATATACTGACTTTGACAACCTAGTCTTTTATATTGTTTACTAACATGTAAGGATTGGTGGTAATTAAAAATACCTTGGGAAGATCTTCAAATTACAAGGGTTATGTTCTTCTAGATCAATCTCCTTGATTCTATTAACTTTATGGTCCTAGACAAATATCAAAGATGTCACTCTCATACATGTAGATGTTCTAGATGCTTTTGATGCAAATGCTTTACCTATCAGTGCTTCAAATTGAAGTGTTTCTATGTATGAACCTTACAAATGAGGATCATTCTTATTCTTGAATGATGTTTAAATACGCAAATGGATGTCTTTAAATGCCAAGACAATGAATAGTCGCATGAATGTACACTAAATGGACTCTCAATAGGTAATGAAAAGGGTTTGACTTAATAATTTGGATTTTGGGGTTGGTTTTGCTTCATACAAATTGAACCTAGTTATCATAAGATTGATCCAAATGCAAGATCTTGAGGAAGGAATCAAGGGCATAAAAATGTGAGAGATGACAAGACAAATGTGTGGATATAGGTGTAAATGGGGCTAGGATAAAACAAAATATACAAAAGAGTGTTCAAGTGAGAGTAACATTAGATGGGAATTGTGGAAGGGGCCAAACTTAAAAGTATGTCGCTTACCACTATATAATCATATTAGAACATTCTATCAAAATACATCATATAAGAATTGACATGTGCATGCTACTTTCACAATTGCAAATATATTGGAGGTACTTTTTTAATCCCACCCTTGTAAAGTCTATGCTTTTCTTTTTGGAAGAAATCAATAACATGGAAATGTGAGAAATAATGAGACAAATGTGGGGAGATAAGTGTAAGTGGAACTATGATAAAACCAAATATACAAAATAATGTATAGATGTATAGATGTATAAAAAATTGACACGTGTATGCTAACTTCACCATTGCAAATACAATGGATGTACTTTATTTCGGTCCTTGTGAAGTCTATGCTTCTCTTTTTGGCCTTCGGGCTTCGCAACGGTAACCAAAACTTTGAATGGTGTGAAGCACGACCTCACCTGACCTAGCAACTCGTGTTTTATACTTTGTTCGATTCCAGTCGAAGATTTAATGTCGTTTCTCGTGAATTTATATCTTCCATGCTCAACGGTCAACAGACCTAAACAAACCTTCATCGTCGAGTGACAGAAAATATTTATCAAATTATTTTCTGTTGAATCGCTTTGAGATTCGAAAAAAAGTTATAACCAGTTATTTCTGCCCGTTGAAAGAGAATATGCAATTGAGTAGGTACCTAAAGAATCCATGAAATATTCTGCATGCCTAGATGTAACGTCTTTCCTTAAAGCCGCCCGCCCATTTCAATTTTTTTTGAAATACGCATAATTATCAAACGATCGCTTCCTGTCAACGTTCATTTCACTGATGTCTCAACATCTTTGACTTTCGCAACGAATTTGCATTGCATTTCAGTGCATTTAAGCCTTCTCTTCGGTAACATTTCTGCATTCAATGTCCTTCATTCCAGAAGCTCAAACATAGAAAGCTAAACTTATCCTAGATTTTCGGCAATCAATGCCGAGGAACATTTCCAGATCCTCAGTTGTTTCGCTAGAAAAGTAGGCTTTTCATTTTTTTTGGTTTTTCTGGGCACTGTAAATCATGTTTGGCTTCTAAAGTCCAATTTCTCTGCTACCCTCAAATCTGTTGAGAGAAAAACCAGGCCCACATATTATGGGTAGCTGCATAAGCAAGAAGGTTGCTAAAAAACAGCAGCGGAAGCATGATTCTACAGAGCCCACTGAAGATTTCAAGGCCTCGTTAACACCCACGTCTGTTTCTCAGCCTGCGGAGGAAGAAAAGCCTGTTGCAGACGACGTGGAGGCCGTCAAGGAGATCCTCACAGACACATCCACCGTCAAGAAGCCTGCTGCTGACGACGTTGAAATAGCCGAGAAGCCGTCAGTAGTAGATCCGTTAAAAGATGCTGCTGCAACTAAGAAGAAGCCTGAGCGTTCAAACAGTTTGAAAAAGAAAGGCTCGTTCAAGAAAGAAGAAGCGCCTCAGCCATCAGACGGGCTGGCAAGGACGTCAAGCGCGAAAGAAGACGTTGATGCCATTCTTATCCAGTGCGGAAGGCTCAGCAGAAGCTCATCAATCAAGGCATCAAATGACAACAGCAACAATGCTGCCCGTCAATACTCAGGATCTAAGCGTCAGGCTGAAGATGAAGTAGAGGAAAAAACTCGCGCAAGGCCGTCACATAGACGGTCGTCAAGCAGAGAGCTGACACCGAGATCGACGAGTCTCGACGGCAGCAGCAAACGTCTAACGGGGCGACGTGTTAGCCCGTCGCCTGGCAGGCGGCCGGAGCCATCCCCTGGAAGGCGTTCAGAAAACTCAACCGAAAGGTCTCGGGTTCGAAACACGGCAAGCGCAGGGGTTTCGAAACGACCTGCGAAAAGAGGTTCGAATTCGGGCGAGATTGGGAATTGCAGCGCACCGACAACGACGTCGCGGTCTCGATCCCCGGCGCCTAGGATCGACGGCGGTCTAGGGCTTCCTCAGTCGCTCAGCCGGAGCTCGTCCAGAAAAGCAGAGCAGAGCCCTTTCCGACGGAATCCTGAAGAGCCCGTGAAAAATGATGAAGAATCCGGCAAAATTGTTTCTTCTACTACTACACAGGTGCAAAATGATCCTGAAAATAATGAGCCTTTAGTTTCTTTAGAATGCTTCATCTTTTTGTGAGGATAAATGGCAGATTTAAGGAAAACTGGAAGCTTTGCTGTTTTTATTTTTTTAAATATAGGATGGCGGGAAAATGGAAAGGAAAGCTTGTTCAGTCTTCATTTACAGATTTAATACAAATTTGTTTTTCGAGTATTTGCTTTTCTATCTGTGTGCGGAATACTTCACGTATTTGCAAGGGAAAATTTATCATTTGACGACTTTATTTCCGAATGGAAGAATGGAGCTTGTTATTTCCTTAATTGCAGATCCTTTTCGAAAGGAAGCATGATTCAGTCTCTTATTTGTTAATGGTATTAACACTTTTTTATCCTTTTTACAAGGAAAACTGTTAACTTGATCTGTCTTAGGGAAGAGAAAGGCAATGAAAGCATATGATATCATTTGCAGGGTATCAATTAAATGAGCTGGTTAAGGTGGAACTTTGTGTAGTTATAAAAAAAATTATCTATTTTCAAAGAAAACCGAAAGCTTGATTTGTTTAAATGAAAGGGTGGAAAAACCTAAGACAAGGGTTGTAGTGTCTCAGTTTTCTAGATTGAGTAAAAATAAACAGGTTTTGAAGAGATTGACCTGGAAAGTTGGATCATTTTGGAAGAGCTTCTTACTAGTTCTTTATTTGTTAATGGTATTAACACTTTTATCCTTTTTACAAGGAAAACTGTTAACTTGATCTGTCTTAGGGAAGAGAAAGGCAATGAAAGCATATGATATCATTTGCAGGGTATCAATTAAATGAGCTGGTTAAGGTGGAACTTTGTGTAGTTATAAAAAAAATTATCTATTTTCAAAGAAAACCGAAAGCTTGATTTGTTTAAATGAAAGGGTGGAAAAACCTAAGACAAGGGTTGTAGTGTCTCAGTTTTCTAGATTGAGTAAAAATAAACAGGTTTTGAAGAGATTGACCTGGAAAGTTGGATCATTTTGGAAGAGCTTCTTACTAGTTCTTTATTTTTAGATTGTGAAATAAAACGCCCTGGTTAGGGAGGAGAAATTCTCTGTTTTCTTTTCACGAAGATGATAAACTCATTGCAAGGATACATGAAAGATTTTTTTCTGGGGAAAGTGTTATGTTATTTCTTCATTTGTAGTATTTAAATGAGAAAGAACTATTACGAAGGCGAATCATTCAGATTTTTACCGAGTTCCTCATGTTTTTGTATGAAAAAGCTGTCTTTTTAAAAATGAAAAGAAAAGCTTATTGTTTCTTCATTTGCAGGATGAAAATGTCCCTGCTAAAAGAGAGAGAAGAGTAGCTTTAAAGGAGATTAATGGAAATTCGAGCTCTATACGCGATCAGCTGCTTTCTAGCAGAGGAGCCCCGACTTTAAAAACAGCGCAGCAGGCTAAGTCTTCGCATGAAGAAGCTGCAGCTGCAAAATCCAGTAGCCACAAACGGAAAGGAGAAACGGAAGTGCTTGATGTTTATGCAGATGATCAAACTAACGGGGACGTTGACGTCGACGAAGTTTTGGCGCAAATCTCACGCTCAAGATCTGCGAGGAGGTCGCGTGATCAATTCCTGCTAGACAACCAGACGCTCTTCGAAGCCTCAGGGGAAACAGAGCTTAAAAGCTTTGCACTTCCAGCTTCTGTGTCAAAAGCTCACTCAATTTTGGAAGCCGTTGCTGATCTAAATTCTTCTGTAAACTCCAACTCTTCAATGAAAAGCTTGGTGTCTAACGTCTCCTTTGAACACGGGAAATCTTCAAGATTTCTAGCAAGCTATGAGGAGACTGAAAAGAGTGAAATTATAAGGGATTTTCACAGAAATACGTCTGCACGCAACTCAAATGCGGACTGGACAGAGCAGGGTCAAGAAGAATCTGCCGGAAGCAATTCACAAACCCTAAGCAGATTATCAGCAGCAAAAACGCACCGATACTTTTCCTCCGAAGAAGAAGATTTAACATCCTTCGAAGCTTCGGCTAAAGCTGCTTCAAAAACTGAAGAAAAGGATGATGATTTAAAGAGTTCAACCTCTTTGAGGCAGAGCAGTGCAAGGTACTTCAATATATCTCCTGAAGACGTGCTTTTGAACCCTCATTTGGGTATCAAGAAATGCGAAGAAAGTTCGAGCCGCTCAAACTTGTTGCCTGTGATAACTTTGGGGAAAAAGGATTTCCACTACAGCAAAAGAGCAAGCAATTTGCAAAATGGAAGGTCATTTTCGGAGGTGCCGAAACAAAATCAACAAAATTACAACGCTGACATTGACTTCAAAACTGGTTTACGCCCAGCTTCTGATCTCGGTAAGATTTCGTTTACTGCTTAGTCATTTTAAAGTTTCTTCAAAGTGAACAATAATTCATGTTCGAGATAATTTCTCTCTGTCTTTTGTGTCTTCAAAAGTCAGTATTACTAGCTTATGGTTCCCTTCAGGATGTTTGAAACGCCTCTTACTGATTGAATAAGGGGCGCCAATAGGCATTCCACCAACCACTTGGATATCAGAGAGAAGGTTGAGGGTCCGAAGGTCATTTTTGCACTGAAGTTAGAAGGGTTTAAGGTCTTAATAAAACTGCCAACATGGTTGAATCTTGATGAATCTTAATAAGTATGAATGGTGTCCATTTTCATACTACTTTTATAAGTAGGCAATTCAGAACAATTCATTTCTCATGAGTATTGTTTTACTCATATAGATGAAGCATCAGAATTTCAGATTGAACATGACAAAGTCTGAAGTTCCCATGTTCATACAGGTGAAACATTGGGATTTCTTGCTTCCCATGCCAGTTCTATTCTAGGTCAAGCACGCTTAGTTTGTCTGAATCCTTTATAGGGAGATTACTTTGCAGCCTTCCATTGATTTCTGAAACTGATACCTGTCATTTTCCAGTTCTATACACAATAATCTTTGCCAACTTTCTATTCCACGCTTAATGGGGCTAGTTGCTTTGAAATTAAACTAAACTTTCTATTCATCTTCTTTGAAGTGCTTTTAAAATTGCTTAAAGAAGCTTTGAAATTAAACCATATTTTCTATTCTATCATCTTTGAAATGCTTGTAATTTCAATTTCTTCTATTTATCGTAAAACTATTCGAAAACTCTTCCACACAATGAAAAAACTCTGCAGTGTCTTTTTCTTCTGAAACAAACTGCAAACCGAATAGCTCTTTGGTATGGCTGAAGTAGCTTAACCAAACTACTAAATGTTTGAATCTTATCTTATTCAATAGAGGAGTATACCTTCGAAAGATATGATACATTGTTAGCAACTTAGCTGTCACTCTGCAGTTTTAAAAACAGTACAAGTTCATTGAAAAGAGATGCTCAAATTTTGTTTTGGTTCATAAATCTAATTGCTCTTAGGCCGGATCTTCCTTATCTCGGTAATTGTGTTTCACATTAGCTAATCAAAGTTCTTAGGCTTTCACAGTGCATAGCATGAAAAAAGGCTTTCCATAACATCAGAAAAAGTACCAGTTTAAACTGATAATGGATCCCAAACGTCGATCTAAAGCTGTGCACGCAGTCTTTCCCAGAAGCCTTTTTCTCGTTTCATTGTTAGCTGTCACTTCCACTTCCTCATAAGCTTTCTTTCTATCCCATGAACAATATATTTCGTGTATTGTCTAAAACCCTTTCAGAAACTGTGATGTTTCCTAAAGAATTGTAACTGACCCATACTTTTTACTTTATTCAGATGCCTGCAGTTGTAAGTAGAGCAAATTAACCCTTGCAAAGAAGTGATGCCTGCAGTTGTAATATGTTTCTCAAGATATTCAAATTTTATTTGCCAATAGAAAATGTTGAAAACCTTGTTTAATGTTTCAGTATAACTGAACCTTTCCTGTATGTATGCTAACCGATTAATCTCCAGAAGCTTGTTCCAGGGGAAACGTCAACACTTCTTTCGAGCAATGACACAACGTCAGAGGATCAGCAGCATCAACATAAAACGCTGTCTCCAGCCGAAATACTGTACTTGTTAGAAAATGCAGAGTATGATGAACAATAATTCAGAATATGGCAGTATGGCAGTAGCCGTCCATCATGTTGTTCAGAATATCCATCCTTTTAACTTCTTTTGAGTTCAAGATTAAGTCGGTCTTTTCAACACCAAAATCAACTCCGTCATTTTCAACTGTATCCACTCTATCCAATTTAAGGGAATTGAACTCATTGATTCTCACAGCCGAGGAAATTGCAGAGATTTGGGGGACTTTTGAGAGCCGACATCATTTGGTTTCTCCGTGTATAATTGACTTTCTAGTTGTTTGAATTCCATGGCCAAGAGGGAGACTGATCAGAGCAAAATCTCATTGCAGCAGAGCAGGAAACGCAGTTTCTGCTGCTGAACTTCACTGTATTCTTTCTGATGTGAATTCGATGGATCTCTGTTGTATTTTTGTGAGAAATTGGATCGGTGTTATTTCTTCAATGAAATGATGTAATTATTTGTTATTCACTCTTCTAAATGGTTTTAGCATCATTATCAATTACAAAATGCAAACCATCATTATCGGTATTTTTATTCCCCTCGTCTTTTCACCATTGTGAAAATATAAAACTGTCCATCAAAACGAAGAGAAATCTCATTCTAGAGATTGATATGGATATAAACATGGATTTCTAAATCATATCCAAATATGATATAATTTACTCCCTCCTCGAGCATGGCAAATAATTATGTGTACCAATGACCAAGGAGGTTATGAGGTCAAGCTAATGATATTCTTATTCTTGCAGATCAAAGCCACATTCAACACAAATGATAGAAAACATAATTTTAAGATGGCGTTTTTTTCTATGTAATGGGATTTTCTGGATATTCAGATGGTACATTTAAGGATTGAGAGTCAAGCTAATGAAAACCTTATCCTTCCTTGCAGCTCAACACATTCAAATGACGGAAAACATAAAAAAGTGTTTTTTTAACTCTTTCAACACTCTAAATCGGTACAATTGCACAATGATATTTTTTGTTCTTTATTTTTTCATTCTAATGATGGATCATGAGTGTGATCTAAAATGTTGATACAAAAATTATGCTCTCTTTTATCCTGACAATGGATCATAGAGTGTGATCCGAAACATTGATGCAAAAAATACAAACACAATCGAAACCAGAAATATTCAATCGATAATTATTCACACAATCAAATCTAGAAACCTTCAAACAATTACAATTAAAATCTACAGACCTTCAAACAATTACAATTAAAATCTACCAAAGAAGTGTTTATTTAAATCAAATCTAGGCATTGCAAAGATATCCTTTGTGCTTTTGCTATACATTGTGAAACACAAAGTTAAAATAAAATAAATTTCCACCGAAGTCCCCGACTTCTGTAACTCTCAATTTGATTGCAGTTTTAATGAGTAAGTGCTTGTTAAGCTCGTTAAGCTCTTTCAAAAGGAATTTTGATGCCTCAGTTTGTTGCACTTCTCTGAGAGAAAAATGAGTGAAGAGATATCTGCCAATTGTGTGTTGTTCAAAAATATTTATTTTAAAATGTAAATGAGGTGACTGCAAACGACTGAATTTATGAAGCTAAGTTGTTCATTGCACAAATTGGTTGAATTATTGGAACCTGCTGAATTGCCCGAATGCTCCCTCAGCCTCCTCTAGAAAATTAGATATTCAACTCAATCACTCTGAATCGCGTTATTGGCAATACTTTTGTTTCCGGTAAGTAGAATTTCTTGCTTGCCATCACATTAGACAAGGGGGGTTGCATGCAAGCTCCTTCAAACATGAGCACATAGAATTCATTTAGGCAAAATATTTTGTAAAGGAAAATAACTTTCCCTAAGTTTAATTTAATAAGATAATAATAATTTATTTAAATTAATTTAATAATAAATTGTGAATATATATATGTTAGTATCAAATTCCAATCAGTTAAACCTAAAGAATAGAAGGAGAGAGTGTAATGACACGGTATGGGTTCCTCGATAAGAAAAGAGGATGGTAGAAGATGCATATAATGATTTATAGGTTGCATATGGGCTTGTTATGTGGGCCTTTATAGGAGAGGATTTGGGGTGTCATAAACAAAGATAGTTTCCTACCATATGCCATTAAAGAAGAATGGCATCCCTTGACCACGCATTGGAGGTGTTGAGTGTTGAGAAAATGTCTCAACCTTGCTTTGTTTTTACTTGTTACCTGACAATTTTGTAATTATCTTTTAGTTGTCATGAAAGTTGCTAAATGTAACTATAACAACTTACAAAGTGTTTTTAATTGTCAAATTAGAAAGAGCATAAAAACCTAAATGTGAGCTTGAAAAAAGATAAAGTAGATTTTATAGTTGCGTGTGCACATTACTAAAAAATGTATAAAATAACAAGTTGGAAGAGAAAGTTTCTTTTTCTTTGTGATCTATGTCTAAATGGTTTTAGGAACCATTCTTGATTTGTGTTTTCTCTCATGTCTATATATTTAGTGCTTGAGCTGAAGGAAAAACAAGTTAAGTTGTTGGTTGTTGAAACAATGAAGTGTTGCAATGATTCAGAGGGAGAAGTTGTATTGATGTAACTCATTTGAAGGATTAATACAATTCTTGGATCTCTTTGGATGTGGAGATTTTTCCCGAAAGGGTTTCTCCACATAATTCTTGAGTTATGGTTTGCATCTCTTTTGTAATCTATTTTCATCTATGATTTTTTGTTGTTAGTTTATTTGGATACTGTTGATGGTTAAAATGGCACAACAACAGTTCTGGATTGTTCTGAGATCAAACATAAACTTAAACCTACTCTAACCAGGTTTTTTTAAAGAAACATAAAAAGATAGATCAGAGAGTTTTGGAACAGAAAAGAATGTTAATTCGTCCAATTTAACTAGACTCGTTATCTTTCAAGGAATTCCTACCTAAAACTGCAGAACAAAATTAACTTGTGACTAACACACAGTCTCATTCATTCACAGTGTTGATTTCAATAACAGATTGCAAGTTACCATTTAAACAAAACATCAAATCAAACTTCATTCCTTGAAAACTTTTCAAATCAAATGATCAAACCAAGATAAACAACATTCTGAAACACAAGCTGAAGTAGATTTAAATCTGGTTGCTTCTACTGTTAGTGAAACAGATAAGCAACATTTACAAAGCTGGCACAATCACCAGTGTATAGAAAGTCCATGACTCCAAATTGTTTCCATCTATACTAAGAGAACTTGAAAAATACATTACAGGCTATTATGAATCTAACTCCTATCCTAAGAAGGCAAAAGAAGCTCCTATTACAAAGAATCATGATGCAGCTCTTTCTCCTCTATTTCCCTATCTATTCTAAAACTTCTACTTCTACCACCTCTCCTAACTTTATATTTTTTTACTCTACTCGTTCTAACCTTTACAAAAAGGCAAGAATGCCATAGATACAGACTGTACCAAAAAAGAATGTGTTGTCCCCTGTCTTAGGGTTTATAAAATATCTCACTTGGTCACAGGAGGGTCAGGCTTCAGATCTTTTGAAAAGAGTTGGTTCTGCATTGAATGCGTATCCCTGTTGTCCATGTCGGTGGCGGCTTGACCTCAGGAGAAGCCTTCAGATCTTTTATAGCTACAGCATTTATTCCTGGTATCCGTGTCTATCTTTTAACTCCTTCAAAGGGGCTGTCTTGAATGCTCCAAAGTATCACCATTAATACTAATTTGTCGCTTGCCAGTGGTCACTACAACTGTCACCTGTGAGTCATGGTTGCTTCTTTCCTTCGGCCTCCTTCATGTTCAAGACCTTTCTGCACATTGACCGTCTTATGGAAGCATCATCGGGTGTCTCTTTAGGTCTGAACATCATCACCTAAGCCGATCCATCACCTCAAGATCTCAGAATGAGTCCATGTCATTCGCGTCTTGTAGGTTTCCTTCACAAGAGTAGTCAATCAATCAAAGGACCAAATGGGCCACTCCTGTAGCTTCTTCTAATTGGTTAAACATATGCCACGCAAGACTCTCGGGCAGTTAAAAATCATTCGAATGGAATCACATATCGGTGAGACACCATCGGTGTCTCCCCGATGCAATTACATCCTACAATAGCTATCAGCATGACATAAGACAATCGGCGAGTGATTACAGCAAGTCGCACAAGCCATATTGATATCCACAGCGATCGCTGAGACAATCGCTATTGGCTAGAAGTCATGGCGAGCCCATAGAACTCATACCGCAGAGCCTCCTTCCATCGGTGAGAAACTTGCACTCGGCGAGACATTATAGGATAGGAAAACATTCAATCAGGAGTCTCCTCGAGCTCAAATTTCTTTCGGCAGAACCTTCCCCAGTCAATGAGACATTTGGGCGAAGGCATCTCCCTTTTGGCAGGATCTCATTTCATTTCAGGGAGACAAGCTTCCTTCACCGAGGCCTTTCACCATGTGCATTCTACTACACTGCAGGGAGACAACACATTAGCAAAGCTATCGCTAGTCGGCAAGACCAACATCAGTCGGGGAAAGAACACAGCGAGTTCATTTCAGTCACCCCGAGCTAGGCCCGAGCCCCCTTTCATTTTGGTAAGACTCCCCATGGTCGACAGGATGTCACGACGATCCCCTTTTCCTATTCTCCCCAAGATCACTTTGTTTCGGCGAAACCTTTCCCTTTCGGCAAGACCTTTCGCCGAAGACAATACCTCTCGGAAAGATCTCCCAGTGCTTAAATTCCTTTTGGCAAGCTTATCTTATGTCGGGGAGATCCCCACTTGTCGATGAGACCTTTTGGTGACGTTGGATCTTTCTCCCCAAGCTCTTTCTTCTTCTTTGGGCTCGAGCTCCTTTTCCCTTTCGGTAAGACTCTGGTGTAGTCGCCCAGACCTCCCGACGACTTCCTCTTTTCTCCCCGCTCGCTCATTCTTATCGGCCAGACCCCACCGAGTCGGTGGGACGTCATGGCGATGTCACTTTTTCTTTCGGTGAGCTCCTTGATGTCTGCTAGACTTTCCATGGTCGGGGAAACCTTATATCGATCTCCCCTTTTCTTGTCGGGCTCCCGCTGTATCAGCCAGACCAGCTCCCTTCGCCGAGACCTTTCACCAAAGCCACTTTGCTTTATGTCAGCGAGACTAAGTCCCCTCGCCAAGACATCTTGGCGAGCCTTACTTTCTCTAGCGAGCACACCCTATCGAGGAGACTCCCTTCAGTCAGTGAGACTTTACATCGACTGAAACTTCCTTTTGCCGAGCCCTCTTTGCGAGCCCAAACTGCTACGCCGATGCCACCCTTATCGTCGAGACCCTGCCTCTTCAGTGAGACCTTTCGTCGAGCAGCAAGAGCTTATGGCGAGGGCTCCTCCGGTCGGAAAGACACAAAAAGAGTCACGGCGAGTGGGATGTTTGGGCGACCTACGAACCCCAAATGAATAGAACGCAATGCCAATCGACAAGACAACTACAGGGTCTTGTCGACCTTCTTCTTAGAGGAAATTTATGACCAACTGAATTGGGGAATGCTTCCCAACTGAACTCCCTTGAGGGTATGTGCAGGATCATGATGGGCCAAACAGGCCCTTAAGTAGCAATGAAAATTCAAAAAAATCAGAGTTAGGCAACTTGATGTAAAAATTTGAATAAGTTATCTATATTATTTCGAAAACATGCAAGAATAGAATCTGTGGGAAATTGAATGTAAGTTTTGAAACTACTAGGTTTAACTTTTTAGAAACAAAATCTATTTGGTGAAAATTTGAAATTTCAATGCAGTATTACTTAAATTTCAGAAAAAAATAAGAAGTAGGTGTCTGTCTGACCACCCTAACCATAATAAAATGATAATATTTTTTTAT
>VDFB02193867.1:351413921-351434263 GCA_007258455.2 Sequoia sempervirens
CCATGTTTTAACAATTTTTCTAAAAAGTGTTCATACAGGCTTCTGGCATGTTTCTTTTAGCACGATCGAGAGATTTTACAACACATCTACCAGATACTTTAGTGCTTCTAACGACTATTTTAGCACTTTTACCAAATAATTTAGCACTTCTGATAAATTTTGCAGCACTTCTGAGCTCTGTTTTAGCGCTTTTAATGAAGTAGTGCTTCTAATAAATTCTATAGCACTTCTGACCTCTGTTTTAGCACTTTGATAGTCAATCTTAAAATGGTCATATGGAGGTCTTTTTTGAAACTTTTTTTTTGAAATGGGGTAGAATTTCATAAGCTATGCAATGGTGTAGGTATTTCTAATTTTTTTTAGAGTTAAAATTTTCAATTTTACATTTAAAGTCAAATCACATTGTAACTTGGTCTAAGTTTTAGGGTTTTTATGCTTAATCATTCATCTAACCCTTATATCTTCTTATTTCTCGATATCATCTAGTATTTTGAGCATTTATTGCAGGTTTTAAGAGGAACATGGAGCATTGAAGTGAAAGAAAAAAAAACATTTGATATCCATTGTAATAGTGTTTTCAAACACTCATGGGAAAATAACCCATCATATGTTATTTTTCATTTATGCTTTAGGACCAACTAGCATTACTTTGGGCTTAAAATTAACCATCTACACAAGCTTTGTCAAAGTTGGTTAAAAAGAACATTAGAAACTCACTCGTTTTTGGATTTGAATTAAAATGAACCAATCCTAGGGTAGCCATTTGGATTAAAATGAACCAATCCTAGGTTATTCATTTGGATTAAAATACATCAATCCTAGGGTAGTCATCATACATTTTCTATTTTAGTTAAAATTAACATCATGTCTTTTGTGAAGTAATATCTTCATGTAGAATAACAGACTATCATTTGGGCTTTAAAAATGAACATTGTTTACTGTGATTATGGGGTGATAGACCTATGCTCTCTCCTTAACTGGGTGATCAAAATGCCAGACTCATCTTTTAATTTCATGCACTTTATGCTTTGTTAGATCCTTTAGAAGACCTGCCACTGGTACATTTTGACCAATTTTTTGACGATGGCCCATCAGAATTTCGACGGCTATTCGTTGCTATTATTTCTTCAGAATTTCAACGACATTTGAAACATCAAAATTCTGGCTTGGCATAAAATGTACTAGTGTGCCTTAGTAGGAAAAAGTACTCACCCTACAGGAACAACCTGAGTGGGAACAACCAAAGCCAGGTTTTCCAACCCACTATAAAATAAAAGTGAATTTGGGGAAACCTACATTTACCAAAAATGTGCAAGATAACCATCTCCAAAATCTTTGTTCTAAAGATTGGGAGGTCTCCTGAGGGAGTTTATCATTTGTTGCTCCAAACAAAAACCCTATCTATGAACCATAGTGTAGAATCTAGCTGAGTCAGTAACCAAATATTGTAATACTCATGGTGCAAGGGGAGGGAAGAATCTACCCCCAAGACACTCACCATATAATTGCTCAAGGGATCAAGAAATCTAACTTTGAGTACACACTTGGAAAAGAAAAAAACACGGTTGCCCTCTAGGGGGTGACACGGTTGTGTGAGTCGACGCAATTTTAAGATGTGGGTCGTTGAGTATAACGATGACCTTTTTGACCTTAAGAGCGAGTCTACTTGAAGTGTATCTCTTTGTCAAAAACCAGTGGAAATCAAGGAGGATCATGTTTGATTCTTGAACATACACTTATTGTTTAGATTCTAGGACTTAAAAACAACTATTTTACAAATGCTTGTTGTGTTTTCAAAACATTAATTCAGATAAGATCATCATATAAAACACAAAGAAAACAAGAAAACAAAAAGCTATTGGAAACCCCTCTCAAACAGTTAACATCAAAATTTGGATTTTTATTAGAACATAAACTTTCCTAAATCAAAACAGAGTCTTAAACCTACATAAACTAGACTTTACAATTGAATTTGTTCAAATCAAACCAAGATCTACCATCCAAAAGTGTCTCAATCAAACACATTTGATTAGTAATTTAAGTTTCAGGATCAGTCATCCTAAATCAAAGAAACGAAACCATATAATCAAACTTATCAATGTAGTCTAATCAATAGAATCTATCATTCTATTTGACTTAAGTTAATATCCTTTACACTATACCAAAACTAAGATCAAAATTTTATTGAAAACAATAATATTCGTATATCCATTTTAACAAGGTCATGAAGACTAAAATTCCAAAGAACAAGAAATTGAAACTCAAACCACCATGGCTGAAATAGATGAGGATCAATTGAATGCTTTAACTCAATAGATGGAAAAAATTCAACAACAATTCCAAGACATACAAAGAGAAACCAAAAAAAGATATATGCTACCAGACATCTACCCATATCCTCTTGACCAAACAATGAACATGAGACCTTCTTCACCAAAAACTACATCATCCAAGTTCAATGTCTTTGAATTGTTACAAAAGTTCAATAAGCCCAAATCTAAGTCCTCAAACATAAATGATATTGAGCAATCCTATCACGTCATGCATTTATCTCCATCCACCATAAGCCAAAATAAAACTCAAGATTATTTCACTCTGTATAAGAGAAAATTTGCACCCTAGGCATAATTCCCCTTTTTTGCCTCTATACACTTTAGAAAACCTCAGTTGGAGGCTTAAATTCACTTAAGCTTGTTGATGGCAGTCCACTTGGCTCCTGTTTTGTGTGTTAATGGAGGCATTTCTATCGGGGACGCCCGCATGACACGCTTACGTCCCTGGAAAATTCCTATGGCTAAGCCAACAGAGGCGTTACTCTTCCCATTGGTAGCAAAGTTGTAACGCCTCCTTCAGCCACCCAACCCGAATATGGCCATTTCCTTTCTCACTCCTTCATAATCAGTCTTCGAACTTGCATTTGAAGGTTGGATGAAAGATTGGAAGAACACTACACCACATCAAGCTCTCAAGCTCTCATTTCACAAGCTCATTTGCACTCACATTCTAGCATTCCAAGCATTCCATAGTAGCAATATCACACTCCATCACGTTGGTAGAGCATTTTTGGGACCATACCATTGCAACAGAGGCTTGAGTTCCTCTCATTTCTCCTCCAAGCAGCCTTGAGTGCTCTTGGTGGAGGTGGTAAGCTTCCCTCTCCTCTCCTCTATCATTTGGTTAAGTAGCATAGTATTGTTTATAGTGCTTGTATTTTTTGTCACTTCTTATCTCTTTTCCATTGGTTGTCCATGGAGGTGGGAACATCGAAATGGGGGTTTGACTGAGGCAGACCCTTATACATCCACCCCCAACATTCTCTCTCTTGTTGTGTGTAGGTGTGTTTTCTCTTGGAGGATCAGTTGGCAAACGAGTTCATTGGTGAGATTCTCCTCATCTTTATCACCCTTGTTTATTTGCTTTACAATATTCAAGATTATTTAATTTACCTCTAGTTCTATCATTTTGGCCCTTTAGTTAGCTTGTTGGGCTGTTAGTTAGTTTTTAGTGGCTTGACCTTATCTTTGTTGTTGTCTGGCCATACAAACTACAACGCGCTTTTGAGATGCTAGTGTGCTATGTTGTCATCCAAAGTTCACGCTCATGTCCTCAGACATAGAGCTTTCCAATAAGAAGTGTTAAGCCTAGAAACCAACTCACCCAACCCTTTTCTGCATCTTGAGCCTGTTGAGTAGCTAAGAGGCCCTACGGTCCTCGCTACCCTCACCTTACATACCCTAAACAATACACTTAGCTGAGGTAAGTTACGATAGCCTCTCGCATCTTGACCCTCTGTGACCTAAGGTCTTGCATGTGGTGGTCCCCCTCTCTTACATTTTTGGTGAACCCAACATGAACTGTTTTGGTTCCCTTCTTGCGATACTGACAATCCCTTTCCTCTTACTCTAGGAGTGTTGTAAGGCTGTCACCTTACAACCCAACCTACGACCCCTAGGTGGCATAGTTGGAAGGTTCTAGAGGTATTGCATGATGAAACCTTGATTGGGTCACTGTCTTACTCATCAACCTTTAGGGACTCTGTGAAATCACTTTCTAACATGCGTAATGGCTTCCTTCCTGCATCAAACCATCCCCTCCGTGCAGCCTTTGGATAGTAGAGTTGGCATGAACTTTACTTCATGGGAATTGTTGATGGGCTTTAACAGGGAATCATCTCCTCTTTACATTCTTGCATAGATTAATGGGAATATCGTAGCAAGCGTTATGGTTGACCTAACATCACAAGTAAATATAATAATAAAGGAGATTATGCTAATTAAATTCTTACACAAGGATGGATATGATGGTCCAATGAGTTTCATTTGCATGCATGATGGGATTTCTGTACCCCCCTTTGGTAGCATTGTCCTATCGATCTTAGTCAGGCCTAAGTCCATAAACCTCTTATTTTATATCATCCCTGGGTCTGAACTCTTCCATGTAAAGTTGGGCATCCCTTGGTTAGTAGCGATGAACACGATACCCTCCATCATGCATAAGTGTCTAAAATTTATCCACGGAGGTTCCATACACGTGATCCACGACACCAACTATCGACCGTTGCTCGCACATGGTAGCTACTCCCTGGATCACCCATGGCCTACGTCTATGGGTCTCCTTCCACTTAGGACAAACCTTTTTCATAAGACATATCAAAATTATAAGAAAGGGTGTCTGACGCCAAAGGTGAGGTACCATCCCCCGCCTTATGATATTTCACACAGGGCTTGCTTAAAGGTTGATATTGATGTTGTTAAGGCTTGAAAGAGGAAAGAAGAGAAGTAGTCTTGTGACCCTCCTTCCTCTTCTACTACTCCATCTGACGCTTCTTCTCGCTTAGTCGTGGTACCATCAAGTACTACTCTTGTTTGTAGGAAAACTCTTTGGTGCCTGCTTAGAAAAAGCTTAAGTGTCCCACGTTTGAGCTTCCTATTTTTCTGACAGAGCCTAGGCCCACCCGGTATGATAGGAAGAAGGTCTCCCAAGGAGAGTCCTTGTCTCAACCGCCATGACCTCCTACTACTCCTACTCTTAAGGCAGTGAGCGGAAAGAGGCCTGCTACTGAGGCTCTCAAGTTGACTCCTCCTATCACTCCTTAGCCTGCTCCCCCTGCTCCTACACAAGAATTCGTTCCTCCACCTGAAACGACCGTAGTGGACATTCTTATGGTCAAGAAGGAACCTCCCGTCCCTCTGAAAGCTCCAGCTTCTAACTCCAAGAGCCATAGGAACCGCTTTGCACATGAGTGCAAGTGCTGACAAAAGGCTCTCCTAGCTGAGCAGGCTACTTCACAAAAAAAGGAGGAAGAAACAATTGCCCCTACTTTAGGGCCCTCTGTAGCATCTTCTTCCCCCCTTCCTATTGTGTCTATTCTACCTGATCCACTCCCAGCTTCTATTGCGAGCACAAATACACCTAACCCTAAACGAGTACGAGTGTTTATCACTCCTTTGTTGGAGCCACCTTTGTTGGTATCCATTTCAAATATTCAACCCTTCCCAAAACCCATGGATATGGTAAACATTTTAGTCGTATCCACTGTGGTTCTGTCCTCCTCCTCTACACCTCTAGTTTCGTTTGCAGGGAGTTCATATCCTCCTATGAAGAAGGAGGCAGAGGCTAGTCCTTCTCGTGATAGAGGATGTAGGAGGAGCCCACCTTCACAAGGTGGCCTTGTGATGACCTATTTTGTCCTTGTGATAGAACCAATCCCAACTTCCCCTGAGTTTGTCACCGCTCCCAAATCATTCGGCGAGCTTAGCGGTGGATCTCAAGCACAGCTTGTCCTGTCCATTGAAGTAAGACATAGCGCTCCTATGGGGTGCATGTTTAACTTTGTGGATGAAGTCCTGACTCTATCAGCGATCTTTGCGAAATCACTGACTTTGACTCCACAAGAGCTCGGCGAAGAGGATCTCGAGGGGCCCTCTTCCTTGGCCCTTGTTGTGGGAGGGCCAAACACCGCTCCTATTAACATTCCACCCTTGTAGGCTCATCCTCCTTCCCCTTACAAGGACTTAGATTGGGAAGTAGACGACTTCTTGGGCAAGTAGTGTTAGGAGGAGGTCCCCTCTTCTTGATCTTGTGTGTGTGTGTGTGTTTTGTAATGTGTTCCCCTGTACTCATGCTATGTGTTCCTGGATGACCCTTGTCACCCTTGTTGGTGCTTGGATACAGGCATGGTTTTTGTGTTGTAAACCTTCTATTTGTACCATCATTCTTCCATGTTTGTGCTTGATTTTTGATAAATTGGGGACGATGCAAAGCACTGGGGGCATTTAGGCTTCCCTTCCATGTTGACCCAATTTTTTATTTTACTTTGTTTTCCATGCATTCTTGTTGATCTGGTTGGGGATTGATGATCTTTCGCCTTGCATTGCAGTTACCTACTATTATATGAGCTCAGACAGATTTGACCCTGCTAAACCAGATCCCCTTGTGCCCTTTGTTTATTCTTTTCACTTTCTCTTTATCTTTCTCTCTTCTTAGCTTGAGTTGTCCCTCCTATGTGTGATAATGTTCTTCAACACTTTAGCTTTCAAAAAATGAATTTGCCGCCAACGAATCTTTTCTTGAAAGTCCTCACAATACCTTTCCTTAGAAGCACATTCTCAACTTGGAACCCTAATGGAATGTGTTTCCTTCATGATGGGTTTGTAAAGAAAGGACTGGAAGAGTTTCCTTCAAAGTGGGAATTTCTTTGACTTCCCCTCACATGGGGGCATGACCTTCCTTTCAAATTCCTTGATGAAGTGAACATCTTTCGAAAGGATCCCTTGATGACGAATCACTCTAAGATGGCAACTTTTGAATTGTGTGTCCCTTGAGTGGACCCCCTTATACTTCATGGCGGGTTCCTCAAGGACCCTTTCTTCAAAAGCCTTTGTAACGAATGGAATTTGGCATGTCTGTACCCTAGGGGCAACCTTAATAGATTCATTCCCTTTTCCCTTTCACGTCTAGCTTGGGGGTAGCCTAACTAGACCTTACTTTTTCAAACAATGTGTCCCTTGAGTGGTCCCCTCTCCTTTTGAAGGGATCTCGAGGGACCCCTTTGAAAGTTTTTTCAGTCTGTGTGACCGACCACTTTTTAGACATATTTTATCTATTGGTAGGCATGTCATCACTTTCAGATGCATTCTATCTTTGAGTAGACATATTGACACTTTAGAGATGTTCTATCTCCAGGTAGGCATGTCACCGCTTTCAGATGCGTTCTATCTGTGGGTAGATGTATCGATGCTTTAGACATGTTCTATCTGTGGGTAGACATGTCACCACTTTTAGATGCATCCAATCTGTGGGTAGACACATTGACACTTTAGACATGCACTATCTACGGGTATACATGTCACTACTTTTAGATGCATTCTATCTGCGGGTAGACATATTGACACTTTAGAAACACTCTATCTATGGGTAGAGGCATCGCCACTTCTGACATGTTCTATCTACGAGTAGACATGTCACCACTTCCTAACTCTATGGAGTCCACTTCCTTGGGGCTTCCTCCATGTGAGAGATCTTGGGGGTTGCCTCCTTGCAGGTTTGTGGGCCTGTAAGATGCTTTGTTGTTCCAACTTCATAGTTTTGAGCAGCTATGGAGTCCTTTGTTTTCCCTGCATCTTCAGGTTTTCCAAATCGCGGTCTACTTCCTCGACAATTTAGGTGTACTTTTCTAACCCTACTCTCTTTCTTGATCTACATTTTTGAGCACTCATCAGTACTTGTGCTTGCTAAAGTAGGGGAAAAATGTATAAGAGTGAATTTGCACCCTAGGCACAATTCCCCTTTTTTGCCTCTATACACTTTAGAAAACCTAAGTCAAAGGCTTAAATTCACTTAAGCCCACTGATGGTAGTCCACTTGGTGCCTGTTTTGTGTGTTGGTGGAGGCGTTTCTGTCAGGGACGCCCACGCAGAAAACATACATCTATGCGCATGTGCTTACATCCCTGGCAGATCCTTGCAGCTGAGCTAGTAGAGGTGTTACTCTTCCCATTGGCAACGAAGTGTTAATGCCTCCTTTGGCCACCCGACCCAAATATGGTCATTTCCTTTCTCACTCCTTCATAATCAGTCTTCGAACTTGCATTTGAAGGTTGGATGAAAGATTGGAAGAACACTACACCACATCAAGCTCTCAAGTTCTCATTTCACAATCTCATTTGCACTCACATTCTAGCATTCCAAGCATTCCATAACAACAATATTAGACTCTATCATGTTTGTAGAGCATGTTTGGAACCACGCCATTGCACTAGAGGCTTGAGTTCCCCTCATTTCTCCTCCAAGCAGCCTTGAGTGCTCTTGGTGGAGGTGGTAAGCTCCCCTATCCTCTCCTTTATCATTTGGTTGAGTAGCATAGTACTATTAGTAGTGCTTGTGTTTTTTGTCACTTCTTTATCTATTTTCCATTGGTTGTCCATGGAGGTGGGAACACCTAAATGGGGGTCTGACTGAGGTAGACTCCTATACAAACACTCCCCAACATTCTCTCTCTTGTTGTGTGTAGGTGTGTGAGCTCTTAGAGGATCAGCTGGTGAATGAGTTCATTGGTGAGATTCTCCTCATCTTTATCACCCTTGTTTATTTTCTTTACAATATTTGAGATTATTTAATTTACCTAGTTCTATCATTTTAGCCCTTTAGTTAGCTTACTAGGCTGTTAGCTAGTTTTTAGTGGTTTGAGATTATCTTTGTCATTGTCTGGCCGTACAGACTACAACACAATTTCAAGATGCTAGTGATCCGGTGGACATTTTACAGTGGAAATTGAAGTGTCTCGTTTTTCTCCAAAATCTGCACCATTAGAAAGATCTCAGCGTCCTGGTTCCAACGAAACTCGAACGGAGCGAAAAGGAGTCCGTTTGCACGAGTTATGGCCAGTCAAACCTTCGGTCAAACTAGGATCAGGGGCATCCAGGAAGCAAAAAAATGATTGTTTCAAAAATAAACAAAAGCAGCGTCAAGTCGAAGAGCTCATCGAGACGATTCTGACGGTGTTCGTTTCGTCGAAATCCGACATCGTATGCTCAACTTATCAGTGGTCAAAGTTTCAGGTTGACTTGGTGGACTTAAAGGTACATGATGACGTCAGCATCCGTACATGATGACGTCAGCATCTGTGAGATCAAAATGGACCAATCCGCGGTTGACACGTGTCATCCATACGATGACGTCAGCATGGTACGGTCCAATCGCAGAGTGACACTTGGCAGTCCATACATACAGTCAGCATTCTGCGTGGCACCGTACTCCGAGTCAGCGGACATTTGGCAGACCGTACAATGTTGACATGGCATCCAAGTGGCGGTACAGTCAGCGACAGGTGGCAGACAGTTGGCGATGACGTGTCGTCGATGGCAAGTCAATGCTGGACACGTGGCAGTCGTAGGTCTTCCGAGTTGGCATTGACATCAGCATCCTAGTCAGTTTTTTGGTGAATTGTAGTCTGCCACGTGGCACCCTGGCGACAAGAGACGTGGCCTCTCCCTCCATCGTTTGTGTTCGTTATTTTTGTTTGCAAAAATTTTATCTGGCCCAAGTGGGATTTGAAACGTGGACCTCCCATACGCGACAAATGCGGGCTGCCGTTACACCAAAAATAGTGCATTCTACTAGATATAGTGGTCGGTTGGTTTTATTAAAGAAGACAGTCTGATTTGCTAACAAAATGCCAGCCGGCGGGGGTTGAACCCACACCGACCGGCGGAGTAAAATGCCTTGTTACCGTTGGGGCATTCGATAATTTCGTTATATATTATGCAACGGTTGGTTTTGTCAATTGTTTTAGAACCGAATGCTATAAAATAAAAACAAACTCCTCTATAAGATAAAATTAAAACCAACTATAATCCTTTTTAAGGATTAAATCCAAACCCCCAAAACAATATTAGCCCGAGAATAAGTCAAATAGGGGCTTAAAATTATTAAAGGGGATTCTTAAATTTATTTTTAAAGATTATTATGTAAAATTAGGGAGATTTTTGAAGATCCTTATGTATTTGGAGAGATAAGGTGAATATTGCATAATCAATTGGTTAGTAACCAATTTGAGCAAATTCTTTGTATAAAAAGGGGGCTTGAGGTGAGAGTTGATAAGTTTTCTTTCAGGTGACGAAGTCTTGAAGCTGTGGAGATAATCGAAGAGGGGTCTTGTTGAAGAATTTTCAAGCCATTATTGAATGTCGGAGTCCTGTTATGCTGCCGAACTGATGGTCTTGGTGCATCATTTGTAATCGATTTTGGAGTTAATCGGATCGGTCTCTCTATTGGAGTGGACCCGGAGACGTAGTCACTTTCGTGATGAACTCCGTTATCAAATGTTGTTTGCACTTCTCTTCTTCTCTCTCTTTCTGTCTCTCATTTCCTTCCTTTTTGTTTACATCACCTTGTTATTACTTTCATTTGTTATTTCCTTAAGTTAATTTCGATCTAATTAACTTGAAATAATCATTGTAAAAGAATTGTAAAAGTTAAACATTTCAATACTGCAATCTAGTCTAGATCCTATACAGATCAAGTTGGTATCAGAGCTTTAGGGTGACTTTTATTGCAGTTATTTGTTTTGAATGCTAACGAGATCCAGGATTCAGAAAGGTGAAGGCAAGCTCGAAGACTTTGATCCTGAGATCGGGAAGCGTAAAACATTTTCGAAGATGTCAGTTTCTGGAATGGAGGTTCCTGAAGAAATCAGTGAGCAGGAGTTTCGAAGAGCATTCCTTGAGATGAAGGCAAAGGTGGACATTCTTTTTCAGGAGAGACAAGAACGGAAGGAACGTGAAGAAGGTTCGTCGAAGCAAGAAGATCGCAAAGACATGAAAGGGAAACATCATGAAGATGGTGGCAAGAAACCAGATCATCCCTTTTCTTCTTCTCCTCCCTCTTCTCCTTCTCCTTCTTCTCCATCTTCTCCTCGTTCTATTTCTTCTAATCCTTTCAAGAGTGGGTATAAACCTAAAATAAAACTGGATGTAAAATTTGATTTACCTAAATATTGTGGAGAACTTAATGCTGAAAAATTGGATGATTGGATTCAACAAATAGAGGTCTACTGTAGAGTCCAGAATCTAATAGATGATGTTGATAGGATCCAATTAGCTACTCTTCGTTTAGGAGGTACAGCATTAACCTGGTGGGAGAGTAAGTCTAAGGCAGAAGTTTCACAACATGGTAGAGTCAGTTTAACTTGGGCAGAGTTTATTAATGCTCTTAAGAAGCAGTTTTATCCCCTAGGACATATGCAACAATTAATGATGGATTGGCAAATGTTTAGGCAAGGGAAAGGTCAAACTGTCCAAGAGTACACCCATGAATTCAGGAAAAGGGCTATTGCTTTGAATGTTCCTTTGTACACTCAGGACACATTGTTGAAGTACATAGGAGGTCTGCATTCCTATCTTAGGCATTCCATTTTGGTTTTGAACCCTTGTAACTTGGATGAAGTGTCTGTTCAAGCAACACACTTAGAGTCAAGGGGTAAAGGATCTTTTATTGATAATGATGTAAAGAAATCTTCTAAGAATGCAGAGACAGGGAAAGGAAAGAAGGCAGCTACAGTCAAGAAGGATGAGAAGCTTTCTTGCACTCATTGTGACAAGGAAGGTCATGATGAAAATCACTGCTGGAAGTTACATCCCGAACTGAGGCCTAAGTGGGCTCAAAGACGTAATCAGAAACAGAAGGGTAAGGATAAATCCATGAATGTTGTTATGGATCTTGGCTCAGATTCAGATGATGAGACTAAGATAACAGCGATGGGTCTAAAAGGTAAAGCCTCTATTTCTGGTGTTTCTGTTGCAAGTTGTGCTTCTTCTTCCACAGTTAATGATTTCTTTGAAGATGCAAAAAGGAATGAGTTGTTTCATTTAAGGGTTATGGCTAAGAACAGTAAAATTGATGCACTCATAGATAGTGGTTCTCAAGTGAATTTAATTTCAGAAAGTGTTGTAAATAACTTGGGATTAAGAACTACACCACATAAGAACCTTATCCACTAGGTTGGATTTGTGAAAATGATAAGTTGCAAGTAACAAGACAATGCACCTTAAGGTTCACAATTACTAGTAAATTTGTGGATGAAGTACTGTTTGATGTAGTTCCACTGGATATCTGTGGGATAGTGCTTGGTAGCCCTTATCTTTATGACAGAAAAGCAATCTTCTACAGGGAACAGAATCATTATCACTTATTTAAAGATGGCATTCAGTACATAGTACATTCTCACAGGATTAAGACTGATCAATCTTTTGCAAACACAGGGCAGTTAAAGAGGGTAATTAATGCAAGTAAAGAGTTAACTCTTATGTCTGTCAGTACAGGTGGTTCTACACTTGAACTTGGAGTAGCTAACCAGGGTCAGATGTTGCAGCATGCACCCGCAGTACAGCATGAGAAAAAGATGATTGAAAGCATTGATGGATCCTTGGGTAAAAATGTTCCTGTTGTAAAGGATCGAATTGTTGTTGACTTAATTTCTTTCATTTCTGCATTGATGTTCAGCTTGATGCTAGTCAATTTTTGTTGGTTAGCGGCTATGGCAATTGATGTAGATGTTTATGGAAGTGAAAACATTATGTTTATGTTCAACAACATTGTTGCAGTCTTTATTGTGCTTGTGAGCCAGGTTTTCAGATGTACAGAGGATACAGGACAAGTGGGGAGGCCAAGTCCTCACTTATTGTCAGAGTAAATGTCACTTTTGGAGGTCCAAAAGGTCTTCAGTGGGGAGGCCTGATCCGGTGGACATTTTACAGTGGAAATTGAAGTGTCTCATTTTTCTCCAAAATCTGCACCATTAGAAAGATCTCAGCGTCTTGGTTCCAACGAAACTCGAACGGAGCGAAAAGGAGTCCGTTTGCACGAGTTATGGCCAGTCAAACCTTCGATCAAACTAGGATCAGGGGCGTCCAGGAAGCAGAAAAAATGATTGTTTCAAAAATCAACAAAAGCAGCGTCAAGTCGAAGAGCTCGTCGAGACGATTCTGACGGTGTTCGTTTCGTCGAAATCCAACATCGTATGCTCAACTTATCAGTGGTCAAATTTTCAGGTTGACTTGGTGGACTTAAAGGTACATGATGACGTTAGCATCCGTACATGATGACATCAGCATTTGTGAGATCAAAATGGACCAATCCGCGGTTGACACGTGTCATCCGTATGATGACGTCAGCATGGTACGGTCCAATCGCAGAGTGACACTTGGCAGTCCGTACATACAGTCAGCATTCTGCGTGGCACCGTACTCTGAGTCAGCAGACATTTGGCAGACCGTACAATGTTGACATGGCATCCAAGTGGCGGTACAGTCAGCGACAGGTGGCGGACAGTTGGCGATGACGTGTCGTCGATGGCAAGTCAATGCCGGACACGTGGCAGTCGTAGGTCTTCCGAGTTGGCATTGACATCAGCATCCTAGTCAGTTTTTTGGTGAATTATAGTCTGCCACGTGGCACCCTGGCGGCAAGAGACGTGGCCTCTCCCTCCATCGTTTGTGTTCGTTATTTTTGTTTGCAAAAAATTTATCCGGCCCGAGTGGGATTTGAAACGTGGACCTCCCATACACGACAAATGCGGGCTGCCGTTACACCAAAAATAGTGCGTTCTACTAGATATAGTGGTCGGTTGGTTTTATTAAAGAAGACAGTTTGATTTGTTAACAAAATGCCAGCCGGCGGGGGTTGAACCCGCACCGACCGGTGGAGTAAAATGCCTTGTTACCGTTGGGGCATTCGATAATTTCGTTATATATTACGCAGCGGTTGGTTTTGTCAATTGTTTTAGAACCGAATGCTATAAAATAAAAACAAACTCCTCTATAAGATAAAATTAAAACCAACTATAATCCTTTTTAAGGATTAAATCCAAACCCCCAAAACAATATTAGCCCGAGAATAAGTCAAATAGGGGCTTAAAATTATTAAGGGGATTCTTAAATTTATTTTTAAAGATTATTATGTAAAATTAGGGAGATTTTTGAAGATCCTTATGTATTTGGAGAGATAAGGTGAATATTGCATAATCAATTGGTTAGTAACCAATTTGAGCAAATTCTTTGTATAAAAAGGGGGCTTGAGGTGAGAGTTGATAAGTTTTCTTTCAGGTGACGAAGTCTTGAAGCTGTGGAGATAATCGAAGAGGGGTCTTGTTGAAGAATTTTCAAGCCATTATTGAATGTCAGAGTCCTGTTATGCTGCCGAACTGATGGTCTTGGTGCATCATTTGTAATCGATTTTGGAGTTAATCGGATTGGTCTCTCTATTGGAGTGGACCCGGAGACGTAGTCACTTTCGTGACGAACTCCGTTATCAAATGTTGTTTGCACTTCTCTTCTTCTCTCTCTTTCTGTCTCTCATTTCCTTCTTTTCTGTTAAATCACCTTGCTATTACTTTCATTTTTTTATTTCCTTAAGTTAATTTTGATTTAATTGACTTGGAATAAACATTGTAAAAGCATTGTAAATGTTAAGCATTTTAATACTACAATCTAGTCTAGATCCTATACAGATCAGCTAGCGCGCTGCGCTGTTGTCCAAAGTCCATGCTTCTGTCCTCAGACAAAGAGCTTTTTTGAGATGAAGTGTTAAGCCTAGAAACCAAGTCACTTAGCTCTTTTCTGCATCTTGGGCTTGTTAAGTAGCTGAGAGGACCTACGGTCCTCGCTACCCTTGCCTTACATACCCTAAATAATACACTTAGCTGAGGTAAATTAGGGAATCCTCTCGCATCTTGACCCTCTGTGACCTGGGGTCTTGCATGTAGTGGTCCCCCTCTCTTACACACTCAAGTTAACAATTCCATCTAGTCATCCTCTTTTATCATATCTTCAACATCCAATGATTCATGTCAGTCTCACAATCCAAAGCATGCTAGCATAGATTACCTTACACATCAAGATCAAAACATTCTTTCCACTCCATCAAATGATATAAAAATTCCAAAAATTCTTCCAATCTTTGATCAAGATCCCATTTCTCAAGAATCTTATGTTGATACCCTCTCACTTTTCATCCAAAATATTTCCCTTTCATCTCAAGAGACAAGTATCCTTCCAAGTTCTTCTTCCACATCATCTAATCAATCCATACCATCTCATGATTTTATTACATCACAAGAGCATGATAATTCTTCCATCCTATCTAATGATGTCTTACCAACTAATGATCAAGACATGCTTTCTACAAAATCTCATGATTCCCTTCCTCATCAAGATCAAGATATGCTTCCATTCAAAGATACCCTTTCATCCCATGAAGATGTTTATCCTTTTCATGATCAATATATGCCTTTCATACCACTTCATAATCCTTTTCCAAGTGAATATCAAAACACCCCATCATCCCCATGTCAAGAGCCCATCACACCTATTCAAGTTATCCATGAACCCCACACCTATAAATCTGGATCCTCCACCTTTATCCATTCTGGTTTACTTCCAACACCTATCCTCTCATCCATATCATATCCTCCCCAAAATGGACTCACATCTTGTTTCACAAACAATACATATCCCATTGGTAAACAAATGTTTCAAAGTATGAATTACAAAGGAAAAGGATTAGGCCTTCATGAACAAGGTATCCTAGAACCCCTTTCTATTCAAAGAAACCCATATCACCATAGCCTTGATTATGTGCCTAAGTTTCCTAATTCATCAAACCTTCCATCTATCCTAGGTCCTCATTCTAGTCCATCAAACCTTCCCTCTATCCTAAGTCCATATCCTATTTCTCAAGAACAACAAAGGCACACATCCTTGATTTCCTTTCAAAATTCTACCCACATTAACTCATTCATAATACCTCCATATCATTCACCTCAACCCACCCCTCCCATTGCTCTTGGAAGCAATTTGGGTGCCAAATATCAAAAGCTTCTATATCAAAATCCACATTTATCAAAGGATCAACATGTCTCCTCGAAGAGACATGGAAAAATAAAAGAAAATTTGATCCAAAATCAAAAGAAAATTTCAAAAGGTCATAAAGGGCCATCAAAGCAAAAAGGAAATTTTCATTTACCACAAGGGTCCATAAATCAAAAAGAAAAATTTCAAATGCCACAAAGGCCCACAAAGCAAAAATGAAAGTCAAAAGTCATGTGGATTCCTAAAAGTCTCATAGAAGCAATAAAATCTAAATTGGCATCCAAATTTGCTAATCCAAAAGCTTCCTCCAATTTTCCATCTAATAACCTATCACCTTCCAAATCCATTTTTCCTCCATCACTCCACTACCCTTCAAGGTGTGCGCCAACGTTGATCTTTCCAACCTTTCCATCTATCCATAAATAATCCTTCCAACCTACTACCCATTATCCAACATTCATCCCCCATCATTCTACTTTAATCCAAACCTTTGCATAAGTCCTTAGATTGTTCCATCATATTATTAATTTTCCAACATTTAGGAGTCTAATTCCCATTGCCATGGTTTATTAGAGGGATATTTGGTTGTGAAACTTGATGCTTAAGTCCTTCCTCCATCTCCTATCTTCCATATTCCTCTTGCACTCTACACTTAGGGACAAGTTTTGTCCATCTTATCATTCATGGTCATTATCCTTTCATGGTCATTAAGGATCTTCTTGAACATCATATATCTTATCCTGTACACTTTATCCATATATTTTATACCATATCTTTCATCTTATCCATATTCCATCATTCCTTCCTTTCCTTGGTCTTGATAAGGAATAGGGGCAAAATACTTGGCCTTGTGTTTGTATCTTATCTAGTTGTTCTTGATCATCTCATGAATTATTTTTATCCTTGCTTTCTTCCATTCCATATCTCGTAGCTTATCAAAATCCATGTCACCATGTCCCTTTGCAACCTTGAATCTTATCATACAAATCATATTTGAGCCTAGCTGTAAAACATTATCCAATCCTCATATCTTTTGTCAATCAATCATCAACAATCATAAATCTTATCGTACTTAGAGGAAATTAGTGATCCTAAGTACTTATCATCATCATGCCTTATCAAATCAATCATTCCTGGCATCTTAATCAATCAACCATTATCATCTTTTGACAAGAGATATGTTGCTTCTGTGACATGATTTACAATGAATCTTTCATTTTGATCTATCATTTATCCATGGTTGCATTAACCCTATTGTGGGGAATCTTGTTCCTTCAATAAGTCATATCATCTTATTTCATCTTAAATATCCTTAAAAAAAAATAGAAAAGAGAAAAATACAAAAAAATCAAAAAGACTAAAAAAGTGCAATAAAATCATGTAGTGAAAGCCTGGTAATAGGCACTATTTTTAATTTAAACCAGCTTTTCCATCTATTAGACACATTTCATGGTCATTACTTTCACCATCATTTTACATCCATTATCATGTCATTACGAGTGGTCATGTCCCACCCTAGCTTGGGGGCAAAATCCTGACCTCACTGGGGGCAATAAAACTTGAGCTTAATCAAATAGACAAACAACAGTATGACACCACAAAAAACATAATGATCAAAACAAAACCCAACATGAAACATCAATCACCATTAGAAACACATTGAACATCCATATCACAACAAAAAATCCAAAAACAAGGTAAAAAGTCAATCTCCAAAAAGTAAAAAAAGGGTCAAAAGTCAATCTCCAAAAAGTAAAAATAGAGTCTGTGTTAGTCAAACTACGTGGTCTCTGCGTGTATAACGTAGGAAAGGCTAATATTTGATCAACCCTCGAGGCCCCCAGGATAGGTCTTTAGGTTAGGTTTTGGTCAAAATCTATAAATCACAAAACATCATAAAATCAAGTCAAGATGGATGATCTAATCTGATTAATGGTTGAAATACTTTAAGAAAAAGTTAAATTGTTGTACTTTGATCTTTGTTATCATTTATTTGGAGCAACTTGATGATGTATTGAACTAGAGAAGCTAGGAAGGAGAATGATATTTTCTTTGTCTGTTGTCTGTGAGTTAATTATTATTATTATATGAATTGTTGTGAGACATGCTCTACAAAGTATCACTGATGACATTCAAAATTCACATAGGAAAGTGATTGATTCTTGTCTGTTAACGCAAGAAATGGTCAGGTCATCTCAGTTTAATTATACCTAGATGCTTGTGTTCACTTGCAATATCAAAAATCATGATAGTAGTGCTCAGGTCGTCATTGGTCTAACATATACCATTGATGCTTGTACTCACTTTCAACATTTTAAGAGCTCAATGATGATAAAAGGCAAAATACATGGATTGTTAAGATGCCAATATTTACATGTAGTTTTGCATGATAAATTAGATAGTATTTATGATTAGTTTTGCATCTGTAGATTATTTTGTTCCAAAGACCGGTAACCAATTCCTAATAATGTTAACTTTCCTTATTAATGGATTGAGTATACTTGACATTAACAAAAACATCATCATTATCATATAGTTGCATAATCATTTTCATTGCATTATTATAAATTTTATCATTCATACATTGGATCAAATCATTTGCATTAATCATGTCATATTCTTCATTTATCATCACATCATCTAAATTGTATAGAGAAAATAAAAAACAAATCAACTACAAATTGCATTTTCATTAACATTATCATATCATACATCACACATTAGAAATATCATCATATAAATCATTCATTCATCCATTTATTATATCAACTATATGCATTTGAAATACCAAAAAAAAAATGCATCATATTTCATTATCATTATATCATATATCATTAAGAACAACCATCCAAAATCATGCATATAGTTACATTACCATATCATTTACAAAAATCCATTGTCATACAATGCACATCATTCATCCATACATCATCATTATTCACATAATCACATTTTAACATCATAAATCATCACACATTATCATGTTTCATCATTTGCATCCGTAGCATATAAAAAAAACCATCATAAAGAATATCACATAGCATAAACACATAGAAATAAATGCATCCATTATAAAAAAATATTGACACCATATAGATCAATAGTCCATTGCATATCATATAAACCTTAAAATAATAATGTCAAGTGTACAATGATATCCAAACATGGAGAGATACATCAATAGAGTGGCAACCATCATAAAATCTCTAACTGAATAAGTGTACATCATCAAGTTTTAGTACATTAATCAATCCTATACTGGGGCATCTCAATCAAAGATGATAGACCACACTGACTGATGATATCTATATCGTCCTACACCAGATGCAAAATCATGTCCCACATCTTTGGGAAGAACTCTAAAATCCTCTTATGATCATAACATATTGCAAATCAACAATACTATCAATCAATCCAAAATCAATCAACCTATCAATCTAATCGGCTCTGGTGATACTTTGATTAAATCTCATGAGCGACTATCATTGAACCTCACCTATCATGAGGTCAAACATCAATCTATTATTGATCCTTGCCTATCATGACGTCAATTAAATATTAATCTATCAATGAACCTCGCCTATCATGAGGTCAATCATCAATCTATCATTGATCCTCGCCTATCATGAGGTCAATCATCAATCTATCAGTGATCCTCGCCTATCATGAGGTCAATCAATCAATCAATCATTGAATCTCATCTATCATGAGATCAATAATCTTCTAATCTATCAGGATCATCAATCAATATCAAATCAAAGGCTGACATGATCGAAAATCATCAAACACAAGGAGGCAAAGCATGGCAACAATTTCACATTTGGTAAAGTAAACATCATTTTTTTTTTGGGAGATAAATTATTTCATCGTCGAATCTTCATCGAATCATAATAGAATCATCATCAAGTCATTGAAAAATCATAAAAAATCGGAAAATTACGAAAAATCCAAAAAAATAAAAAATTCATCAATTTATCTCCTGAGGGGGCATATATTCATCATCACTTGAAAATCAATGTCCAGGGCATATTGAAATTTTTTCCTTGATACTAGTAGCAGGAGCAACACAAAATTTTCTTTGAAGCAATGCGTAAACACATCACTTCAAAGAGGGGCAAAATGTATACACCTAAAAATAGTCTGGATAATCTAATTAATTAAATACGACTTATTTGATTAATTAATCTTAATTTCATCTACTATTAAATAAATAGAAATATTTATTTATATAGTTCACATTTAATTCTTCTAAATTCTTCTATTATTCCATCTTAATTAAATAAAAAAATTTAATACTTTGTTTTATTTAATTATCAAATTCTCCTATTTTAAATCACATCATTCTATCTTAATTAAATAAATAGGTTCACATACTTGTTCATTTAATTGTTCATTTCTTCCATATTTAATTTAATAAATAGACTTCTATAGTTTATTTTATTAAATTTAATATCTTATTTCTTCCTAAATTTGAATA
>VDFB02193867.1:351434363-351460617 GCA_007258455.2 Sequoia sempervirens
AATGCAAATAAGATAAAACACAAACACTTTTACCTCCCTCGTTGTTGATACCTCTTTGATTGGCCCTTGCTTGGATTGGTTGTGTGCTCCTTAGATGATGGATTGAGTGACTATATGCAAGATTCAATATGCAAGATGATGAACAAAGATGGCTAAATGATTGAAAAGGCTTGAGGATTCAAATGGACAGCATATAGTTATGAGAGTGCAAAGTGTTGAGAAGGAAAATTAGCAGCATAAGGTTGCTCAAATGAAGAAGTGTTCTAAAAATGCCCTTGAGGAGGGGGTATTTATAGAGGATCTTGAATTCTCTAGAGAATTCAATGGTCAAGATTGATCCAACAAGGTCAAGATGAAGGGCTATGGTGGGTTGAGAACCCACAAGCCCTCACATCTTGACATGTGGAGGGTGAAGTGGACAAGAGGATATGAGGTGGAGATGAGTTGTCAAAAAGGTACATGAGGTGAAAAAGGACATGCACCTTGGGGGATGAGAGGATTTCCACAAAAAGGGATTTCTTGTCCCCAAGTGGGAGTGAAAGTGACATTTGAGAAATTTTAGAATTCCTCAAAAATCTACATGTAAAAGGAAAGTGGTCAGATATAAATGAATTAAAAAACTACACCCATAGGATGATCTAGAGGATAAAAAGGTGGGCTCCAGCGTGGGACTTGGTCACATGTGTATTCGTGACAAGTCCAAGGTGGGTCACATGTGGAGATTAGACAAGTCCAAGGTTCTAGAAGCCTTGGAAGGATAACGTGAATTACACATATAAAAAAGAGGGAATCTAGAAGAATAAAAAGGAATTAAAAATTCCTTGGAGAACGACAAAGTTTAATTAATCAGTAATTAGAGGATAAATGAGGATTAGAAGCCAACTTGCAAAAGTTGGAGGATGTGACACATCCTAATCAAGGATTAGGCATGTGCACATCCCGAATGAAGAAATTAGGAGATGGATTAGGATTAGATGAAAATGACATGTGAGGAATTAAATAAAATGCACATTTTATTTAATTTATTTGATGCAGTTGAGTGATTATAGGGTAAGGTATTTAATTATTAATTAAATACCTTAGGGATTTAGCAGAATTAAAGATATTAATTAAATAATAGTAATATTACTTAATTAACCGGATAAGAGGATGTTTAGACGAAAAGTGATAAATTTGGATAAATTAAGTGTCCAAATTTGGATGTCTACACCTATAGTTCATCATATCTCACCAATAAAATTAGATATTCTATGTCTAAATTAATTTAACTGGCATTCACGAGAAAGTTGTGGAGACAAATTGGAAATCAATCTCTTAATCTCCTTCCCCTGATTCTTCCTATTATTTGGCCTGATGTTTTCATAGGGAGAAACCATTCCCATGATCAACTCAAGCTTCTTCATCTCTTACCATTGAACCCTCCGGATCAAATCCAAGCCTTTGTTGTGCTGCCATATCACAAATTGCTGTTGTGAATCTATAAATACAACCTTCTTCTATAGGAAATGGATCTCGAATATGAACTTTGTGTAATCTCACTCTGCAGAAATAGCATTCAAGCATTTATCAATAGAAATAGCAATTGTAGCATCAGTAGAATCATAATCATGACTGCATCATAGTTTTACTATAGCTTCTTTTATCGGATTTCATGTCAATTTAGATTACAGTAGCTTCATCATATCATCTAGAAATCATCATATAGGATTAGATTATTGCATTTTAGCAGCATCTCATTCTCTAGATTAGCATTTTAATAGTCACAATGCTTACGAAATCTGAGAGCCCCATGACTTGATAAATCTTTAGAGATAGGGAACAATAAGACACTTTCAGTAGATTCTTGCATGCTTTAAACTAGTTTAATTGTTGAATCTTTGATTTAATGTCTTATTAAGAAGTGTTATTTTAATAATTACTTATTCCACACTTACAAATAGTATATAAAATGAACTATCATCAACCCCCTACTATATTAGACCATGTGAAGAAAGCATGAGAAGACAAAGTACAAATAAAAAATTGGGTCAACATGGAAGGGAAGCCTAAATGCTCCCAATACTTTACATTGTCCCCAATTTTCTGAAAATCAAGTCACAAACATGGAAGAATGATGAAACAGATAGAATAAGGTATACGAGGCAAAAATCACTCCTGTATCCAAGCACCAACAAGGGTGACAAGGGTCATCCAGGAACACATAGCAAAATGACGGTGGAACATATCACAACACACACACTCATCTAACCTAAAGATAAAGAAGGGGCCTCCCCCTAACACTGATCGACCAAGGGGTCATCCACTTCCCACTCTAAATCATCATAGGGGGAAGGAGGATGAGCCTGTAGTGGTGGAATGTTAAGGGGAGGTGCTTTTGACCCTCCCGCAACAAGGGCTAAGGAAGAGGGCCCTGCAAGGTCCCCTCCAGTAAGCTCTTGTGGAGCTAAGGTTAGTGACTTTGCGAAGATCATTGAAAAGGCCAAAAATTTATCCAAATAGTTAAACATACACTTTATAGGAGTGTCATGTTTCACCTCAACGGACATAGAGGACCACACTTGAGATTCACCATTGGGCTCATTGAATGGTTTAGGAACAATGACGAACTCAGGGGAAGCCAAGACTGGTTTTGTTACTAGGACATAACAAGTCAGTGTGGGACCACCTTTTGGGGAAGGTAGACTCCTCTTATGTCCTTTGTTGCTGGAAGGACCACTCTCCACCTTTTGCTCCATTGGGGGACATGAATTCCCCATAGAAGAGGTGAGAGGTGTAGAGGAAGAGGAGGAAGAGAAAACCACAACAAATACCACCAAAGTGTTCAACATATCTATAGGTTTTGGGAAAGTCAAGACATCTGAAAGGGACATCAACAAAGGTGTCTCCACCGAAGGAGTGATGAACACCTGCACCTTTTAGGGTCAGGCGCATTCATACTCATAGTAGAAGTCGGAAGTGATGCAAAGCTAGATTGAATGGAAATAGAGGGGAGGAGAGAGGAGGACGTGGCAGGAGGCCCTAATACACGGGTGGTCGTCTCTTCTTCCTTCCTTTGTAATGTGGTCTACTCAGCCGTGAGAGACTTTTACTGACACTTGTGCTCATGTGCAAGATAGTTTCTATGACTATTTGAGCTAGAGACCAGAGGTTGTGAAGGAACAAAAGGATCTTGCTCAGCCATGGGAGTGTCCTCCACAACTATTTCCAATGGAGGGGTAGGCTCTTGAATGGGAGTAGGAGGAGTAGGTTGAGAAGTAGCAAGGGGAATTGGTTCTAATGCCTTGATAGCGGGCCTCTTCATGTTTACTTCTTTGTGAGAAAAAGCGGTAGGAGGTAGCATAGGTTGAGATATAGAAGATCCCTCACAAGGGGCTTTTCTCCTGCCATATCGAATGGGCAAGTAGGCTCCATGGGCAGGACAGGAAGCTCAAAAATGGGACACTTAGGCTTTCACTAAGCAGGCACCATAGGATTCTCTCACAAACATGGAATGGAATCTGATGGCGCCACAATGGGGCAAGAGGAAGCGTTAGGCTGGACAGTGGAAGAGGAAGGAGGATCTCGGGACCGCTTCTCTTCTTCTCTTCTATGTGCCTTAGTGGCATCACTGTCAGCTTTTACACATGCCCTATGCAACACAACATAAGGTGATGGAAGGTATCTCACTTTGGCCTTAAACATCCTTTCTTATAATTTTGATACGTTCGGTACAAGAGGTCCTTCCTAGGTGGAGAGGAACAATAGGTGTAGGCCAAAAGTAATTTAAGGAATAACTACCATGCTCAACTGGTGGTTTATAACTAGTGTCATGGATCACATGTACAAAACCATCATGAATGAATTTCAAACATTTGTGCACAACCGAGGGAACTACATTCATAGCTACTAGCCAGGGGATACCCAAATTTACTCTGAAGAGCTCATACCTTAGGATAATGTTGAACAAAAGATTCACAGATTTAGGTCTAACGAGAACTGATAAAACAATACTACCCAAAGGAGGTACAAAAATCCTGTCATGTGTGTGGATGGTGCTTGCAGGTGTATTATATCCATCTTTATGTAGAAATTTGATTAGCATGATCTCCTCTGTTATGATATTCTCTTGAGATGTTAGATCAACAAGAACACCTGCTACAATGTTTTCGTTGATTTGCATAGGGATATAAAGAGGAGATGGTTCTCTATTAAAACCCATTGACAAATCTTGTGAGGTGAAGGTTATACCAGTACCACTACTCACAAGCTGTGCAAAGGGGATAGATTGATGCATAAAAGAAGCCATCATGCACACTAAATGGTACTCTCACGAAGCCCCCCCCAAAGGTTACAAAAATAGGATAGTGACCCAATTAAGGTTTCGTTATGCAACACTTTTAGAACCTTCCAACTGCACCTACTAGGGGTCACAAGTTGGGTTGTAAGGCGAAGGCCTTACAACACACACACCTACAAAACTCCTAGAATATGAGGAAAGGAGCTTTCAGTGTCACAAAATGAAACCAAAATGGTTCATGTCAGGTTCATCAAAAATGTAAGAGAGGGGGACCGACCACGTCAATGCCCTAGGTCATGGAGAGCCAAGAGCGGAAGGCTGCCCTAACTTACCTCACTCTAAAGGATTATTTCAAATGAGGGATGATAATGATGAGAACTATATGGTCCTACAACCACTCTTTAGAATCAAAATCTAAACTGGGGCTAGGTGAGCCGATTTTCAGGTTCAACACTATACCTCAGGTAGCTCTCTGCCTGAGGACAAAAGAGTGGTTTTGGGACAATAGTGCAATGCGTTGGCATCTCTCAAGTGCACTGGCATCCATATGACTAGAAGAGAAAAACATAGTATGAACCACTAGAAAATAAGCTGACGATCTAGCTAATCACTTCTAAGGGAACAAAATAGAACTATGAAGTAGGAAAGATACAAATGAATATGATAAAGTAAATATATGAAGGCTAAGGTGACAAAGATAATCTCACAAAGATGCTTGTTTGCCAGCTAGCTCCAAATGCACGTCCGCCTACACACAAGAGGGAAATTTTTTGGGGGTTGTATAGCGGTCTGCCTCAGTCAGACCCCTATTTTGGTGTTTCCACCTCCTCAGACAACCAAGATAGCAATGATAAAGAAGTAAAGAAAGAAAGTACACAAATAACACTACAAAATAGTATAGATCTACTCAACCAAATTGTAAAGGAGAGGAGCAAAATGTTACCATCTCCACCAAGAGCTCACTAGCCAATGATGGAGAAAGAAGGAATGAACAATCACCACAACCTCAACTATGTTGAAGGGAGTGTTACAAAACCTCAAGCCCACACTTGTTGGAAATATGTGCCTCAAACAATATAGGATGAAACCTCCATTAGAGCCAAGTTGGTGTGATAGCTTCAATGTCTAGCCGAATAGGTCGCTGTGACCTTGTAGAAGTCTTGCTGAAAGGTTACACTATGGAGTCTATCGCTGTGACATAGTGTGTTCATTATGACCTCATAGCGCTCGACAGACCTCTGGCCGACAGGCCATTCAATCATTATCGGGGAGACTCTCAGTGACCATGGGCTTCGGGATAACCTATGACAACTCAGTGAGAAGTCCCAACGAAAGCTAATGTCTCACCAATAGGATGTTTTGTTTTATGGTCTTTGGGATAGCTAAGGGTTCTTGTTATGAAGTCTGGGCGAAGTGTTAATGTCTCGCCAATGTTGAAGTCTGTTCTCGGTGAGACTCATGGTGAATGGTGGTCTTCTGGATAACACAATGGTTTTGATAAGATGTCCCAGTGACATTGAAATGTCTCATCGACAGAGGCTCAAGTGTAAGTCATCAGTGTAACATGGCGGCTCGGTGAAGAGTCTTAGTGAAAGACAAAGTCTCGTCGACAGTGCTTTCTGTTGGAGTCTTTGGGGTAAGTCTTGGAGTTTGGTATGTTCTCTCGGTGAAGATGATATGTCTTGGCGACTGCTGACAGCTTCGGTGAAACATATGGATCTTGGTATGATGTCTCAGCAAAAGCCAATTGTCTGGCCAATGAGAACACTTAAGTCTACATGGCTTGTGGAGCCTTGGCGTAATGTCTCAGTGAAGGTGTTTGGTCTTGCTGATAGGTGTATACTTTTGGTGTAACCTAATGTTGCTCTATGAGACCTCTTGGCGATATCGGTATGTCTTGCTGACTATCTTGTGGAGCTTGATATGAAAAATGACTTCAATGTAACTTTGGTGACTCGCTATGACCTTTTGGAAAATGTGATAGGTCTGGGTGACTGCTTGGTGACTCATTGTAACATGAAGCTCGATGGAACATCCTAGTGATAACTGTGACTCTTGGCGATATCGATATGAAGTCTAAGTGGCATCAGAAAGACACTGTTAGTGTCTCATCGAGATGCCAACTTAGTTTGTTTCTTCTAACCGAGCAATGACTATCTACGTGGCTGGTATTTGGCTAGTCAGAGGAGCCAAATTGGAACCATTGGGAGTCTGTTCGTTGTGACGGTTCTATGAGGGAGCTCAACAGACAGAGATTGACATGGATATACTCTGTGATTGCAGATTGTGATCAATTGGTTCAATCAACAAAGGAGTGTAAAGAGTTCGAATTGTATTAGTGTATGAATTCGATTATGTAAAGACTATAAACAGTAAAGGTTCCTGTCCAATATTGTTAATGGTGAATGCTGTTGTAAATCAAACACCAGAAAGATAAGTCTGACAATTGTATGTAATCCTTATTACTATAATACAAAGTGATTTCTCTTGGTGTGGTGGGTTTTTCTCCTGTAAGGGTTTTCCCACATATATCTGGTGTTCTTGTGTGATTGTCAAAACTCTATTTCTATAATATGTTTCATAGTACATCTTAACTTGACGGTAATTGTAAATTTTAAAGTGTATCTGCATTCTTTCCTAAGGTATTGACGTTAGGAGAATTGTTTTCCGCATCTGATTTTCCTTACAACACTTAATGGCTTTTTCCAAACTTGCTTTATGAAGTTGATGGAGTGTTGTTGCTATTGATATGAAGTGTCGAAGTGCTGCTTGAAGTGATGGAAGTGAAGAGATTGCAAGAAGTGATTCCCAAGAGATGAAGTGAATGCTTGGAGATTCCCAAAAAGGGATTGAGTTGCATGAAAAATGAATCTTTTTGAAGGTGAGGTGAGGAGAATAAGGCATTTTTGGGTTAGTTGGTTGAAGAGGGATGTTACAAATCATTCCCAATAGGAAGTGTAACACTTCTGCCAACTTTAGATGCAGGAATATGTCAGGGACATAAGCACGCTATGTGGACATCTGTGCACCGCACATGCATCTATGACAAATATTCTTCTACTGATACAAGATGAATGCCAAATGGAACAAAGGCAACTTGCTGATGTGGAATTTTGCCTTTAGATTTGGTTTTCTAAGGTGAGGAAGTGTAAAAGTGGAATTTGCATAAGGGGTGCAAATTCATGCCTATACATATGCAAATGGAAGAAGCCTTCATAGAAATGACTTTGTTCAGAAAGGTGTTCCCTTCAATTCAAAGGTGCAAAAGGAATATGCTCAACACTCGGGGGTTATATCAGAGGGTCAAAATCAAGCAGGCTATGTAGATGTTTCTATCCCCAAGTTTTCTTCAAAGAAAGGTTCTCCCTTCAAACTAAAGTTGCAAAATCATACTAGTAAGAAGAAAGATGTTCTCTCAAAAGACCAAAAGCAAGATCAACATGCACATGTTCATACTAATCAAAAGGTAGAAAAGAAAGCTCATCATGCAAGGAGATCATCATAGCTACAACAAAGGAGGCATAAAAAGAAGGTTACCAAGAACATGATGGAAAGAAAAAGGTAGCACATCACAAAAAAAGAGGGTCTCTACAATGGAGGTGCAAGGAACTTCAACAGGGAGATATTTCAATGCAATAGGATCCAAATATTTATGCATTCCCCCAACAAGATAAATCTAAAACTTGGTGTATAGATCAAAAGGGTATTGCAAATATTACCTTATCTGAGGATCTTTTAGAACCACAAGTCCAGGATCTTCATGAGAGAGCTTTAATTTGTAAGTTTTGGAAGGTTACACCTGATATAAAGATTTTGAAAGACTTTTTATTTGAAGAATGGGATGGGGTTAATAAAGTTTTTTATTTAAATCAAGGAGAGGGTATCTTTGTTGTTATTTTTGACACAAAACCTCAAAGAGATGCAATATTTAAAGTGAAAAATTAGGTTTTTGAAGGGTTTGGATTATTTATGTAATTGTGGTCACCAAATTTTAAATCAAATAATTTTGTGACTAAGTTTATTCCCTTTTGGATTTAGTTGCATTCTCTTGCTCTTGAATATTGGGAGCTACATTTAACATAAATTTGGCTAATCATGTAGGGATTTTCCTTAAACATGATCTTAATTTTTTAGAAATCCAACAAAACCAGTTAGGGTTTATGTTTTGTTAGATGCTACAAATGATTTCCCAAGTCAAATTCATATTACATCTAAATATGGCAAGTGGGTTCAAAATATCGCAGTGGAAATTCCAAAGAATGTATGTTCTAATTGTCATTCTCTAGGGCATTCTATAAGTGATTGTCATGAGATGGAAAGTGTTAACACCCATGCAACAAAGGTGTAAATGCTTCAAGAATCTAATAAGGAGAAGGAGAAGAGTCTCGTACCCCACAAAGTTGGTATGAATGATTTTCTCAATCTATCCGATTTCAAAAATGAAGGACAACCCATGGTAATGGAAGGAAAAAAAGCTTCTCAAGAAATGAATTTTGTAGTCAATAGAAGGTCCAAACAATCGTCCTTCTCTTTTCTTGGTCTACAGATAAAAAATCAATATGTACAGGAGAAGAATATGGGATATTTAATAAATATGTATCTCCACCTCTTCTGACGATTTCAGTTCATTAGTTGGAAGATATTGTTAAAAGGTTGGTTTTTAATGGAGGACCCATTCATATATCTTAGAATCTCTCAACTAATGATTTAGGTTGTTGTGTGGAAAATTAGAATGGTAGTCTGATTCAACAGAAAATAGTATTAGACAACATGGCACTACCAAGCAGTGAGAGATATGAGAATTTGTATTTGCAAGTTCTAAGCATCTGGGAGACTTGGATGATTTGGAAGTGTTAGCTGAGAATGTTCTCTTTTTAGTAGGTTTTTATTTTTTTGATGAAATAGTAGAGGGAATAATGAATGAGGAGGACAAGTTTGTTCACTCAAAAATAGTGTCAACCCTGCAACCTTTTAATGGTCATACAATGCAAAAAATAGATAAGTTGGAGGATAGTGCAAAGGATATAGCTAACATGGTAGAGGAGTTTGTTCATTCACAAACTTTGTATTTGTCACAAACATCGTGATCTCAACGAATAGTAAAGAAATATCCTAGGTAAAGGGGTAGAAAATATAAGATAACTAAGTTGAAGGAAGAGATAGTGGCTAGGGTACAAACTACTCTAGATGGAAACATTATAGTATTTGCAAGTAAACATTCGAGGAGAGCATGTTTCTCTCCTCTTTCCCAATGAAGTTGATTTCCTGGAATGTTAGAGGAATTAATTCCTTTGACAAGCATGCTCAAATCAAGCGTCAACTAGATGCTTGTGGGGCTGATATAATTTTGCTACATGAAACTAAAACCTCAGAGGCTACATATGGAGCATCAATTTAGCAGTGGGTAAAGTGGAAAACAACTCACTCTCTTGCATAAGGGGCATCTAGAGGATTATTAACCTTATGGAATCCAAAAACTATCTATAGACTCAAAAATGAATGAGTATAATTGGCAACTAATGAAGGTGACAAATTTTGATTTGAAGTTTTGGTTGTTGAATGTATATGGGCCAACATCTACTATTGATAAGAAAAGATTATGGGATGATCTCACACAAATCTTGGATGAGCTAGGGAATGAAAAAGTGGTTTTGGTTAGTGATTTCAATACATTGTACAACATTACAAGAGAAAAAAGGAGGTATCTTCCTGCCTAATAAATCAATGGAAGAATTTAGTTCATTCATTGTAATAATACATTAAAAAATATATTACCTATAAATGGTAAGTTCATGTAGACAAACCACAAAAAATATTTCTTGCAAATAGTGGAGCTTTTGGATATATTTTAAGCATCCAAAAATTGGTTCCTTGGGTCATATACTTTAGCTTCAAAGATACTACCTTTTGTAGGATCAGATCATTATGCCATCTCACTAAATATATCAGGGGCATACTCATATTCCAAACGTAAAGCTTCCTTTAAGTTTGAGAAAATGTGGTTTAGACATCCACATTTCTTACCTCTTCTCCAACAATGGTGGGTTAGTGCACCATTTGAGAGACGTTAAAAAATATTTCAAATTTGCAAAAAGATGTATGTCAAGCAATGGATTAAAGTTTGGAATGTCTAGGTCTTCAAGAATATTTTTGAGCAGAAAGAGAAAGTTTCAAAACAATTAGCTGCAATTCATGAGAAAATAATTGATAAAGGTCTTGATTCGATTACTTATGAGAAACATAGAGGGCTGCAATTGGAGCAGGAAGAACTAGGTAAAAGGGAATAAATTTATTGGAGGTAGAAATCTAGGGAACTATGGTTAAAGGAGGGTGATTGAAAGACTAATTTTTTTCATGCTTCTTCTTAGTTTAAAAGGGCTGCTCATTCTATTTTTTCAATTCAAGATGTTACAAGAAATCTGATCACAAAAGGAAAAAAAGATACAAGAGGAGGGAGTGATTTTTTTTTATAATCTCCTATCTGCTCCACAGTGTAAGTTGGTATAGGCCAACCAGGATGAACAAGAGTTAATAGATGCAATACCAAATCTCATTTTTGAAGAAGAAAATGAAGGATTAACGAAGCCTTTCATTCTAGAGGAATTGAAGAAAGTAGTCTTTTCACTCTCACCAGATAGGGCTCCAAGGCCTGATGACTTTACAACCACCTTTTTCTCAAAAATGTTGGGACTTCTTGGGTATTGACTTGCTCTTGGCCTTAGAGGATTCAAGAAGAACTAGAACAATGCTAAAACAATTTAATGTAACAAACATAGCAATTTTTCCAAAGATAAAGGAACCAAAATATTTTGTGGATTTTAGGCCAAATTTTCTTTGCAATAGAATTTACAAGATCTTTACAAAAGCTATTTATCTCAGAGTACAACCTTTTATACCTAAAATCATATCACAGGAGCAAGGTGGTTTTGTACCAGGAAGGGAGACAACAAAAGGAGCTTTGGTTGCACATGAGACTCTTCATTCCATCAATTCCAATAATCTGTCTTCTTTGATCATCAAATTGGACATGATGAAAGCGTATGACAGAGTGGATTGGAATTTCCTAATTAAAGTTATGGCTAAGTTTTCCTTCATCAATAAATGATGCAAATGGATTTTCTCCTACTTATCAAGGGAAAAGATTTCAGTTATAATAAATGGGTCACCTGTAGGTTTCTTCAGTGCCACTCAAGGGGTTAGACAAGGAGATCCTCTATCTCTATTTTTGTTCATTATTATGGTTGAAGCTTTTGAGTAGAATAATACTTAAAAGTCATAATCAAGGTTTGTGGAAAGGCATTCATATACCTCATATGGATATTTTAGTTACACATTCTCTATTTGTTGATGACACCCTCTTATTTGGTAAGTCTACTTTTTTAGAAGGCAATCAAATTAATGAGATTTTAGACAAGTACTCTTCAACTTCAAGGTAAAAAAATCAATTCAAATAAATCTAAGATCTATTTTTTTAATACAAGACTAGCCATAAAAAGAAAGATTGTTAAGATTTTAGGCTTTCAACTAGCAGATCTTCTATGCACATACTTAGGTATTCCATTTTTTTATGAGATCAAATAAGATTTCCTATTGGAGCAAAGTTATAGAAAGGATCAAGTCAAGGATTTTGGTGTGGAAAGCTAGGTAGCTATCTTTATTAGGTCGTATACTATTAATATAATTTATTTTAGCAACAATAATAAATTATTTCTTGGCAATCCTAAGGATCCTAAGTCAGTTATTCTAGAGATTGAGAAGATAATCATTTTTTTTAGAAAGGGAATATGAATGATCAGAAGAAGGTTACTTTAATATCTTTGGAAAACATGTTGTCAAAGAAACTTAAAGGTGGTGTAGGTATTCATAAAATTTCTACTAGGAATATGGATTTTGGGGAAAAGTTGGTTTGGAAAATGTATTCTAAATTAGAATCTCAATGGTGTAAGCTAATGTAGGCCAAATATTTAGATAGTGAAAATCATGCAAGAATTTTCACTATATCAAACCCACTTGATGGCTCAGCTATGTGGAACTTTCTAATTTCATGTAGGAAATTCATTACATCGTATATTACTTGGGAAGTACATAGAGGAGAGGAAGTTCAATTTTGGAAAGATTCATGGAATGGTAATCCTCAATTGAAGGATGTTCAAGAATTGAAATTGGCGATGAAAAATTTATCCGAAGACTGGGGTAGTAAGTTAAGTGATTATATTTGGTCAATAGATTGTGTAATTGGTAAAGTGGTATGGAAATATTTTTCAAATTCTTCAATATCAGTGGGTTAGTAAATCTTGCTTCAAGGTATTCTAAAGGAAAGAGTGGTGTTCAAAATAGATAAACCTGATCAGATCATCTGGGCTCCTTCAAAAGATGGCTGGTACTTAGTTAAACATGGTTATAAGTTGCTAATCAATAAATATGCTCACTTTCAATCTTAAAGAGCTTATTCCTTTTGTTGGAATAATATGGATATACCAAAATCATTTAGTTTTTCATGGTTAGTTTTAAGGAAAAGGGTTCTAACAAGTGATAGGTTAGCTAAACTAGGTTTATCTGAACCTTTCAAGTGTGTCCTATGTGATGAAACCTTTGAAGATGTTGATCATATATTTCTACAATGCTCATATGCTTAATCTTGTTGGAGCTTCATTCAACTATTTTTTTTTTCATACTCCATTGCCCAATTCTATTTGGAATCTTTCTTCGAGCTGGCTAGTGCTATACAAATCATCTTTGTTTGCATGTATTTGGTGTATAGTTCCAACTATAGTAGTCTAGAATATTTGGTGGGAAAGAAATAAACATATCTTCAGAAAGGTATCTACATAAACACAATATATCCATATTACAATAAAAAAATATATTACAAAAGTAGCAAGTTCATATGTGCAAAATCACAAAAATGTTAATTACCTTTTTACTACTTGGGATGATAGCATTTCAAAGAGGTGGAAAGATATAGATTTTCCCTTCAAAGGGAGTTTTCACCAAATTATAAAGACAAGGATTGATAGGAACTTAGTCTAATGGAAACCTCCTCTTCTAGTTTTTTAAAATTAAACTTTGATGGGGATTCAAGGGTGAATTTGGGTGTTTCGGGAGCAGGTGTTTGTATTCGCGATTCTTATGGGTCAATAGTGGCTGCTAGATCAATCAATCTCCCTTGTGGTACAAAAAATGTTGCAAAAGAAATGGTAGTTCTACATGGTATGAAGCTTGCTATTTAGTTAGGTATATCTAAAATTCATGTGGAAGGTGATTCTCTACTAATCATAGAATCATGCAAAGAGAGAAGCATTCACAATTGGCACTTAAAGTATATTTTATAGAATAGATGGGTGTTGTTAGATGACTTCTAAATATATCATATTTCACATAGCTATTGTGAAGGGAATAAAATGGAAAATTGTATTATGAAAATGGCTTGTGATATGAAAGAGGTGGTAATTTCAAATGCTAATGACCAAGTTGTTGCATTCCCACAACTTGCTGAGATTTTAGCAAAGGAAATCACACCTCCATTTAACTCAAAGGGTTAAGTGAGAGATGTGTTAGTAATATGGTTTTCTTTACTGAGGGTTTGAATTTCTAATGGATATTTCAAATTAATGAATGAAAGCTTTAAACATGCTCTTGGAAAATGCTAATGACCACATTTACTAGTGGCTTGTATCACCAAGTGTGTGAGTTTTATTTTCTAACATGTAGCTTATGTGCAAGTACCTTAGTTTCATAATGATTTGATCACCTGATGGATTTCACTTAACTTGAAATCACCTTGAAAATAAAAGCTTGTGCCACATGACAAAAGACTCATGCTAATATAGGTTCATTCATGCACATACAAGCCAGGAAGAATAATTGCTAATACACTTCTTACATGGTCATTTATCCAAAAATTTAGCTAGAGGCTTTTAAATTGGTGTTTACAAGGCATTTTGCATCCCAAAGTTACTACATTCTACACTATTTGGTATAGAAAACTCTAGAAGGGATGTGTCTTGGAAAGTTCAATTGTGTAGTATGGAATATCATCCATGGAATTTCAGGGTGCCGATGAAGACCGCAGGCTTGGGAGTGTCCATTTTTAGGCTTCTTAAGTTAGTCGAATCTGGAGGTAATGTTTATGCTTGATTGTCCCAACGTTGATGAATGTGTGCAAATTATTTTAGGTGTTGAAGTTACCAGTATCCAAGCTCCTTGTTTGATTTTCTCATCTTAGGTACTCTCAATTTCCTTTCAAATACCCTAGATATCTTTTAGTATTACCCTTCTCTGGAGCATATTGTAAATAAGATTGTAAAACCCCAATTTTTGTTTGAGAATGCTCTACTTAAGGGGATCAACTAGCAATATGATTTATTTAAAGGAAAAGGGCATATTGGTGGCACATTTCCAAGGAAATTTCTAAAACAAAGGAGGGTGTTTGTAGAAGTTTATAATGCAATGGAAGTATCCTTTGAAAGGAACAATGAAGTAATTCTATTAAGAACCATCTAAAGGAATGAAAATGATATTTTTTTTGAGATGGACACAAGGTTTAAACATAAGTTTTTTGTAGTAAATTTTTTACTCCACCATGCAAGTCATGACAATGTACATGTGCGAACCCTTTTCCTAATACCTGCAAAACAACATGAATAAACGAGTTAGACAAGGAATTACAAGCTAAAACAAGGATTCCCCATGAAATCCATTTGTAAACTCAAAATAGGAAAGAAATTGATGAAGAATACAATACAAAAAACAAAACTAGATTTAATCCTAATTTAAATAGCAAACACATGATCCCATGGGGGAATTGGTGCCAATTTGATGTGAAAATTGGCCCTTTCCCAATTCCTATGATGAAATTTTGATATGTTGAATATGATCTTGATCCACTTTTGATGAAAGATGAGAACTCCAAGCCAAATCTGCAAAAAACCTAGCTAAGAATTCAAATGATGGATGGAAATGGCTAAATATTTTAGCATAATAACTTTGCAATGTTTGTGGATGATGAAATGAGGATATGAGCTCTTTATTTATAGGATTTCAAGATGCATGAATGTCCAAATTTGAGCAATGTGGGACTAACATTCATCCAATGATATGATGCCACTTGTCAAGCTATGAATGGCTGATGGATGTGCAAGATTTGGGGTTTGTGCCAATAAATGCCAATATTTGAAATTCAAATTTGTTGAAATGACATGTAAGAGGGAAGGGAAAATGCAATAAATGCCACCTGGCTCAAGGCAAAGGACATGTAAGAAGAATTTATTGCCTTGTTGGATGTACATGTTGACTTGTAATTTTTGAATTCAAATTGAGAGAATATTCCAAAAGATGCCTTGTGAGGAAAATAGGGATTTAATAAATGAATTAAATCTATTTTCATGTGCAACTTGCATTATCTAGAGGATGTGACATGAGATTAGATTAAATTAATTAAGAGTTAATTAATTTAACAGGAGGTTTGATGATGTGACTTATTTGACTTAGATTTATGGATTTATTTAAATCAAATAAGAGATGGATATGACATGAGATTAATTAAATAATGATTTTGATTTATTTAATTAAAAGAGATGGTGTTAGATTAAATCAAATAAGGTTTTAATTTATTTAATTTAATGGAAAGACTTTAGAGATCTAATCAAATAAATTGATCATTTAATTAAATAGGGATAATTAAATCAGGTGGATTGATTTAATTAATAGAAGGAATGGACTTAATTGGATAAAATGATTTATTCAATTAGGAGACAAATATTGATGAATTTAATCATATAGGGGGATTTGATTAAATGGTTAGATCAAGGGATGATTCTAGAAGAAACGATGTTAGTATGTCAGAATCAGATGCACGATGTCAATTAGTATATTTTATGTGTCTACATTTTGCCCTTCTTTGAAGCAATGCACTCATTGCGTTGGTTCAAAGAATAAACAATCTCGATCAAATCCAATTTTTTTTTTATATTTAAAAATTTGCCCCACTGCTGCATGGCGAGAGAAAACATGCCATTATAATGCCCCCTCGAGAGATCAGACGAAAATTTTAACTTTTTGGGTGATCTCGCGCAAAAAGGTGACAAAGTGCCCGATAGGTCTGAAAGGGGTCCGGGAGGCTAAAAATGTGTCTAAACACAATAAAATGATGAAAAACAAGCCTCACACAGACAAAAATAGGTTTGAGGGTCCAAAACCCTAGCAAGACAACTATTTAGGGTTTTAAAACCCTAATTTCCAGGCTTAAAAAAGGGCCCGAGGGGTCACTTTCAAGTCATTTTCACACACCTCTATTAGCAAACTTTGAGAATCGAGCTCTAACCCTTTGACGATATGGTGCAACGACAGCTTCCCCTACACATTTCAGACCGAGTTCAAACCTACCAGCGGCCACTGGCATCGGGGCTCCGGTATGTGACCCTTACCTAAGCTTAAATTTTTCATTTAATACATTAATTAGCCCTTTAAAATATGAGCTCGCCTCTAGTGGTGCTATTATAGCTGCACTCGGCATTTGAACTGCACCGCGCTAGGCCATTTTGTATTGCAGTGGTGCAGTTTGGAGTTTTTACTTGGAGACCGTACCTTGGTCAGCCTGGATGGGCCGATGATGCCGCTCAGCTCTTCTACTGCCACTAGGATCGATACATGTAGGGGCGGGAGCACACAATGATTGAGAGGTACCTACTTGGGCACATACAACGTCAGTTCAGAGAGCCGTAGGATTGGCCTGATGACGGCTACGTAGCTGTCTTTACACGCAGCATGACACAGGTGTCATGGGGGCTTGATATTCCTACTGCGGAGGCAGTTGACAGCTTTAGGCAGTTGGTAGCTCGACCGTGGGCTTATGATCAGGGCTTGGAAAATCCAGGGACCACGCAGGCCTATAGAGATTGGTTCAGACCTCCTCTTTGATTGACTGTTCTAGGTGAGGACCCAGAGGTGCACAAGGTTAGAGGTAGGGGGAGAGGACGGGGGCAAGGACCGAGGATTGAGATCTGACAGGATCCACTAGATGTCCATATGCAGGATTAGTAGCAGGATCCACCAGTCCCACCACCATTAGCCGAGGGTGAGGACCAACCTCACGTATAGCCACGGGTACAGCCAGTAGGGCAGGTAGACACACAGGATGCCTTGATTGCATAGCTGCAGGCACAAGTTCAGGCCGTGACAGCCGAAAGAGACCGGGCAAGGGCTGAGAGAGAGTAGCTCAGAGTAGAGAGGGATCAGGCTGTGCAGTAGAGATAGGCTGCATAGCTACAGGTAGCCACAAAGCTAGGCCGATGACAACAAATTGAGAGTATGCTAGCCTTATCCTCTCAGGGTACAGTGCCAGTACGATCTTACAGGGATGCCGTTTGAGAGGTAGAGTACTATTGACAAGCTTATCATGATATAGTTCCTAGAGCAGACTGGGTCCCTAAGTACTCAGAGTGGGCCAGCCAAAGACCACTAGAGGGTCACGGTGACAGGAGTGAGGGTAGCATCCACCGAGATCGAGTTTGATCGAGATATTGTGATGTATTTTTTGTGCATTATGGGCTCGTTTTTGATAGCCCCGATGAGCATTTTGTACTAATTGACATATATGTGTACATTGATCTGATTTATTCTTTGTACTATGATGGTGATATGATTTGATGATATATGAGTTGATGATGATTTTGATGTGATGCAATGTGTTATTTTATTTATGCATGGATGGTTTATTCCTATATGATTTGCTTGATGTTTTATGGATGCATTTATTTCTAATGATGTTTATGCAATGATTATGACTAATAGATCTATATTATGCTCACCTATGATATGATGTATAATGATGTTGTCTATATGATGGTTTATTTTATGCAAATGTGATATGTGATGTGGATGATATGATCTATGGTTTTATGAGATGCAATAAATAATGATGTATGTGATGCAATGATGTGTTAATGCCAAATGATATGTTGATGCGTAATTTGATGATATGATGTTATGTAAGTATGTATGCCTAATGAATTAAATGCTTATATACCTATTATTTATGAAATAATGATTATGAGATGCTTCCATTCATGCTATGTGATGATTTATAAATGGTAATATGAAATGGTTATGAAATGCAAATGAATGCTATGTGATGCACTGCAATGAGTGAAATGTAATGACATGAATGCACCTATTTTAAATGCAATGTGTATGTTTCCTATATGATATGTTTATGCAATATGCTAATGGTTTGTGGATGCAGGATCGATGACAATGATGGTGATGATGATCAACTGTCATAGTACCTTGTTAGCGTGATTAGTAAGAAAAGAAAAAGTCATTTCAACAAGACACACGATGATGCAAATGCAAATGATGATGATGTTTATGGACCTCGGTTAGAGCGGTTAATGCCTCCTCAACATTTAGACAGTGTAGCAAGGTACCTTCTATGCTTCTACAGTATAAGGTATCACCTAGGATGACAAATCTGGATGCCTTTTTAACAAAGGTTTGTTTTAGGTTTGATGGGAAGTCAACGGGTATGACGCCTATGCGAAGATATGTGTAGATGTCATGGTACCAAGGATCACTAGGACCAATGATTTCACACACGAATTTTGATTTTGGTATCTTGTAAGCGGGAACGAGAAGCTACTCAATCAAGAATTCATATTTTGGAATGTTGTTGGGGATATTCAACAAGGATCCCATTGTTGCCATGGCATTTGCTGCTTTGTTGTTGGTTCAAGGAATTTGCTCAAATGTTATTTCAATGAAAGATTCTTTGAGAGTCTCCACCAATTTCTTGTATGGAGTGAGCTTATCATCCTTGGTCTGATATTTGTTATTGACTTGATTTATGATCAACTGAGAGTCTCCATACACTTTGAGGGCCATGATGCTCCATTGCACTGGTATTCTGAGACCTATAGTCAAAGCCTTGTATTCTGCGATGTTGTTTGTGCAAGGAAATGCCAGTTTGTATGACCTTGGTATGCAATCTCCTTGTGGAGTGATGAAGAAGACACCGGCTCTTGATGTGTGCTACATTGAGGTTAAAAATAGATTCATTTGGAAAATCTGAGACTAGAGGATTCTCAGAATAGTTAGGTGCTTTTTCTAGTTGGTCTGCGACAACCTGACCCTTGATTGCTTTCCTATCCACATATTCAATGTCATATTTTGATAATATCATTACCCATTTTTCCATTCTGCCAGTTAGCATTGCCTTTGATAGTAGATACTTGAGGGGATCAATTTTCGCAATGAGCTTTATCTTGTGTGCCAACATGTAATGTCTAAATTTTTGGGATGCAAACACTACTACGAGGCATGCCTTCTTGATGAATGAGTAGTTTAGCTCATGACCCACCATTGTCTTGCTAATATAGTAGATGGCCCTCTCTATTCTGTTTTCATCATGCTGAGCTAGGAGAGCTCCAAGGGCTACTACTGTTGCTGATACATATAGGATCAATGGTTTCTTTGGGATGGGTGGCCTTAAGACTGGTGGTGTCAATAGATATTCTTTGATTTTGTTGAATGCCTCTTCACATTTTGTATCCCATTTGTACGCTACCCCCTTGTGGAGTAGGTGAGAATATGGATTCTGCTTGTCTGCTAGTTGCGCCATGAATCATCAAATGGATTGAAGGCGGCCTTGAAGACTTCTCAGTTGCTTTAGTGTCTTTGGTACTTCCATCTCAAGGATTGCTCTCACCTTTGCTGGATCCACCTCGATACCCCTCATGGAAACTATGTATCCTAGCAATTTACCTGATTGTACGCCAAAGACGCACTTCTTGGGATTTAGTCTGACTTTGTATTCCTCCAATTTGTCAAAGATAGCACTTAGGGTTGCTATATGATCTTGTCTTTTTCTTGACTTAGCTAGAATGTCGTCGACATAGTCTTTGACTATTTTATGAATCATGTCATGGAATATCAATGTCATGGCCCTTTGATATGTTTCTCCTACATTTTTAGGCTGAATGGCATCATGTTCCAATAGTAGGTCCCCCATGGACAAGTGAAAGCCATCTTATGTTGATCTTCCTTTGCTATCATGATTTGGTTATATCCTAAAAATCTGTCCATTAGCGATAGCATCTCGTGTCCTGCTGTCATGTCTACTATCATGTCAATGTTAGGAAGTAGAAAGTCATCCTTTGGACATGCTTTGTTCAAATCTCTAAAATCTGTGTAGATTCTGATAGCTCCATCAGGTTTTGAAATAGGTACCAAGTTCGATACCCATTTTGGATAGTCAATTGGTCGTATGAATCCCGCATCAAACAATTTTTTGAGCTCCATTTTGACTAACAAAGCTATTTGAGGGTGCATTTTCTGAAGCTTCTATTTGACCAACTTTGCTTTTGGATATACCGCTAAATGATGAACCACAATCTTTGGGTCAAGCCCTGGCATGTTAGCATAACTCCATGCAAATTTTATTTTCCTTTCCTTGAGGAATGCTGCTAGGAGTTCTTGTTCTTTTGATAATAGTGATTCCGCATAGAATGTGATATGCGAGGTCTCCTCTGTTCCTAGGTTGATAGGATTGCATCTTTTGGCCAAGACTGCTGACTTCTCTTGATGAATAGCTCTTAAAGGAAGATTGAATCCTTCTTCCTCAGGTGCCTTAGGGAGGTTTTCATTGTTGGATATGTCCTTTATTTTTACTTTTTTCTTATCCAAGAGTGCCACGGTGTGGTTTTCACTCAAGGACTTGGATATGATTCTTAGTTTCTCACTTTTGCGACTAAAGGATTCAATCATTTCCCCATAATAGGCATGTGTGTCCAACTCCATTATAAACCCTGCTTTGTGATCTCCATCTGGAATGTTATCCCTCAATCCCATGAATTCTGAGAGCACCTCATCATTTTTGAATGTATCAAGAACCAGTGGTCCTTGTTGGTCATAGTCGATCAGTTGGGGGTAGACTAGGCAGATCTCATGATTTTGATGATCATATTTGAAAGATAAGGTACTAATCATGCAAAGGGTGGTATCATCGAATAACATAGGTAGATTGGTCATGGTATCTTCATCATTGCTACTAATATAAGGCTTAGTTATAAAATTATGTATGTCTCTTCCTATGGATATTGGTGAGTGTACTTGTACTAGTATTGGCTGAGGAGAAATATTAACTATTCTAACCAGAGGACTTCAACCACGTATGGCTATTCTCAGAGGGGTACATCCAAGACCAAGATTTGTTAAGGGTCACGTCTCTGGCATGATGGGTATTATGAGGCCATTGTCATTTTTTCCCAGTCTTTGATTCCTGTCGTAACCCATTGCGAGCATCATTTGTAGGCCCTTGCTTGTCTCATCCATTGGTAATTCTGGTGTTGGTATTTCATCTTGATAGAGCACGTGTGATGGATCTGCTTCAATAACCTCCTAGCCAAGGTCTCCCCATTTTGTGAATTCGGGATAGTCTTCAGGATATGTTTGTGATGTGGAAGCTTGATTTTCTTGTGGATGACCCCATGATCTGGGAGATTGTGGTAACTCTCCTACCAAAAAGCATTGTTAGGGAGCTTGTAACTTCCACAACCATCCTCTTGGATGATGAGTTTGATGTCAGATATGGTGGGAATGGCAGGTGTCTCTGTCTCAAAAGTGGATGTGAGGGTGACGGGGTCGATGTATGATGTGGATGGGCCCTCATCATTCTTTGGCACTTGGAGAATTTTGTAATATTTGGCTTCAAGAATTTTGCAATATGAGAAAGGTTCGAGATCTCCATGGATAGTAACCTCTTGTCCATTATGTGTAAATTTCACACATTGGTGGAAGGTTGATGCTACAACTTTCATCGCATGGATCCATGGGCGGCCCAAGAGGATATTATATGGTAACTCAAGATCCAAGACTTGGCAAGTAGTTTCCATGAGAGTCGGCCCTACTTGAATAGGAAGTTTAATCGTGCCCTGAGACACTCTTTCTTGGTCATCATATGCTCTTATCATGATTCCCTTCCCTTTGTCGATGGAATCTTCTGATATTTTCAACTGCTTTATGAGGCTTAAGGAACATATGTTCAAGCCCGCACCTCCATCCACCAGGACCCTTTTGATTTTGCTCTTGTGTACTATGGATACCAAGTGAAGTGCACGGTTGTGAGATGGTTGAGTGGGGAAATCTTGGTTAGAGAATGTAAGGAGATTAGATGTTATGATATTTTTGACCATAGCCTAGACTTGCTCTGCATCAAGATCTGTGGGGACGGTGGATGAGGCTAATGCTTCTTCAAGAATCTTTTTGTGAGCTGATGATATTTTTAACAACTCCATGATGGAGATGTGTGTTAGCATTCTCTTGAGTTGATCTAGGACATTGTAGCCATTAGGAATAGATCTGGATGAAGGGATTCTATTTGGTTGAGATGATCTTGCAATGGTGACTTTGCTGCCTCTTATGGTGACTCCACAATCTTCAGCATGGGCACCCTTGATGGTGATGACCATGTAGTCTTCATTTAAGGAGGCAACAACTGTTTCATACACATGATTTACACTACCCTTCCCTTTATCATTTTTATTCCCTTTATTACCATGATTCGACATTGGATTTGTGTAGATTTTATGATCTTGATTTCCCGTAGGTTGTTCCACATTTATGATTTTCTTATCGATGAGATCTTGGATGATGTTTTTGAGTCTCATGCAGCTGTTTGTGGTGTGGCCTTTGATTTTATGAAATTCACAAAGCTGGTTTTCGTTATACCATGAAGGTTTGACATTGGGTTCTTGGTAATTCTCGAATGTAGGAGGCTTGATGAGTTTTTCATCGATCAACTTCTTCATTATGTCCTCCAGTGGTTCCCCCAAAATGGTGTATTTTCTTTTGGGATAGATTTTGCATTGGGGTGGTCCTCTTTGGTCATTGAGATTATTGATGGTTGGATTGTTGTTTGGATGATATGTCATGTGATGATTGTTTTGTGTTTGGATTTACGGTGTGGGTGGATTTTGGCGTGGGCCACTAATGACCACTTTGGCATCAATGACACCATCATTAGTAACATTTTTATTCCTTGCCCATGTACAAGGTTTATCATTGTAATTGGATGATGGATGGTTGTTTTGCTGTTCATGGTATGATGTTGATTCTGTGGGTTGAGTCGCAAGGGCTCTTTTGATGCTGAGCGCCTTGGAGATCAATTGTTCATATGTGGTGATTCCCTGAACCTTGAGATGAAATTCCAAGTAGCCTTCAAGGTTGGCTATGATGGTGCAAACTTGTTGTTCTTCTGGCATGGTCCACTTGCTTCGATTGGCCTTGGATCACCATCATTGAAGGAATGAAGCGAAAGATTCATTCTTCCCTTGTTTCAGAGCCGAGAGTTCTTCGAGATTGACATCCATTGCGATGTTACATGCGTAGTTCCTAATGAATGAGTCCCTAATTTCTTGGAATGTTCTAATGCCTGAAGGTAAGCGAGAGAACCATTCTATAGCAGGACCTACCAAGCTCTTAGGAAATAGCCGCATCAGATAAGTATCGTCATATGCGACCTCCATGCAATGAACCTAAAATTCCCTGATGTGATCTTTAGGGTTCCCCATCCCTCGATATTTTTCAAATTTGGGGATTTCAAATCCCTTGGGGAATGGTTTCATGTCTCGGCTCCTATCAAATGGATAGGGACACAAGTTGCTTGGCTTGGTTTCATGTCTACTCTAGAAGGGATGTGTCTTGGCAAGTTCAATTGTGTAGTATGGAATATCATCCATGGAATTTCAAGGTGCCGATGAAGGTGTAGGCTTGGGAGCGTCCATTTTTAGGCTTCTTAAGTTAGTCGAATCTGGAGGTAATGTTTATGCTTGATTGTCCCAACGTTGATGAATGTGTGTGAATTGTTTTAGGTGTTGAAGTTACCAGTATCCAAGCTCCTTGTTTGCTTTTCTCATCTTAGGTACTCTCAATTTCCTTTCAAATACCCTATATATCTTTTAGTATTACCCTTCGCTGGAGCATATTGTAAATAAGATTGTAAAACCCCAATTTTTGTTTGAGAATGCTCTACTTAAGGGGATCAACTAGCAATATGATTTATTTAAAGGAAAAGGGCATATTGGTGGCACATTTCCAAGGAAATTTCTAAAACAAAGGAGGGTGTTTGTAGAAGTTTATAATGCAATGGAAGTATCCTTTGAAAGGAACAATGAATTAATTCTGTTAAGAACCCTCTAAAGGAATGAAAATGATATTTGTTTGGAGATGGACACAAGTTTTAAACATAAGTTTTTGGTAGTAAATTTTTACTTGACCATGCAAGTCATGACAATGTACATGTGCGAACCCTTTTCCTAATACCTACAAAACAACATGAAAATGAGTTAGACAAGGAATTACAAGCTAAAACAAGGATTCCCCATGAAATCCATTTGCAAACTCAAAATAGGAAATAAATTGATGAAGAACACAATACAAAAGACAAAACTAGATTTAATCCTAATTTAAATAGCAAACACATGATCCCATGGGGGAATTGGTGCCAATTTGATGTGAAAATTGGCCCTTTCTAATTCCTATATTAAATTACGATATGTTGAATATGATCTTGATCCACTTTTGACTGAATATATTAGAAATCCAGCCGTCTGCAAAAAAAGCCTAGCTAAGAATTCAAATAGATGGATGAAAATGGCTAAATATTTTAGCATAATAACTTTGCAATGTTTGTATGGATGATAGAAATAGGGATATAGAAATGCTTTATTTATAGGACTAAAGATGGATGAATGCCTAAATTTGAGCAGTAATGGGACTAACATTCATCCCGTGATATGATTTACTTGTCCAAACTATGAATAGGTGATGGATGTCAAAGATTTGGGGTTTGTGCCAATAAATACCAATATTTGAAGTCAAATTTGTTGAAATGATGACATGTAGAGGAAAGGGAAAATGCAATAAATGCCATGGCTCAGGAGCTAAAGGACATGTAAGAGGTTTTAAATGCCTTGTTGGATGTACATGACTTGGAATTTTTGAATTCAAATTTAGAGAATATTCCAAAAGATGCCTTGTGAGGAAAATAGGGATTTAATAAATGAATTAAATCTATTTTCATGTGCAACTTGCATTATCTAGAGGATGTGACATGAGATTAGATTAAATTAATCAAGGGTTAATTAATTTAACAGGAGGTTTGATGATGTGACTTATTTGACTTAGATTTATGGATTTATTTAAATCAAATAAGAGATGGATATGACATGAGATTAATTAAATAATGATTTTGATTTATTTAATTAAAAGAGATGGTGTTAGATTAAATCAAATAAGATTTTAATTTATTTAATTTAATGGAAAGACTTTAGAGATTTAATCAAATAAATTGATTATTTAATTAAATAGGGATAATTAGATCAAGTGGATTGATTTAATTAACAGAAAGAATGGATTTAATTGGATAAAATGATTTATTCAATTAGGAGACAAATATTGATGAATTTAATCAGATAGGGGGATTTGATTAAATGGTTAGACTGTGGGATGATTATGGAGGAAACGATGTTATTAAGTCAGAATCAGATGCACAATGTCAATCAGTATATTTTACGTGTCTACAGTACACATAGGAGTTCTCATTTCAACTATTTTTTTGTCGCTAGTGCATGTGGAAGAATCTTTTGAACAAGTTGGTGAGAATTAAATGGTTTCTATGTGCATGGAGGAGTAAAGCTACAACTACTTGGGAATTTTTTTCTTACAAAAACATAAGTTTTGTGCCCTATGAAATTTTTTCATGATATTAGCCTATGTCCTATAGTTTATCTTATATATGGCTTCATGTCAAAAATATGTGAAATCTACTGCAAGTCATACATTTATGTAATTATGCTGCAATGATAGGTCAAATCTACAGTAGAAAGGACTTATTATAATGGTCACTTTCATGTCTATAATGGTTTGATATTCTACTTTGGTGATATAATACCAACTTTTGTAGTTCAAAATTTTTATATAAAT
>VDFB02193867.1:351460717-351493026 GCA_007258455.2 Sequoia sempervirens
ATTCACGCACAAGGCAGTTTCTGCAAATCTTTAAGCTAGAGGTTAGGAGTTGTAAAGGGATGGAAGGCTCCTACTTAGCCATAAGAGTTTCCACTACAATCATTTCTTGTGGAGGGACAAAGCCTTGAACGGGAGCAAGAGGAGTGGGTTGAGAAACAACAGGGAGAGTTAGCTCTAATGCCTCAGCAACGGGCCTCTTCCCATTTACTGGAGAAGAAGTGGTAGGAGGCCATGAAGGCTGAGACATAGAGGATTCCTCATGGGGACCCTTCCTTCTGCCATATCGAATAGGCCTAATGTCCGTGGGAAAAATAGGAAGCTCAAACGTGGGACGCGTAGGCTTTCACCAAGTGAGCACCATAGGATTCCCTCACAAGTAGGAAACAAAATCTAATGGTGCCATAGTAGGGAGAGAGGGAGTGTTAGGATAAACAATGGAAGAAGAAGAAGAGGGACTCTGAGAAGGATTCTCTTCTTCTCTTCTATGGGCCTTGGCAACATCACTATCAGCTTTCAAACACGCTCTATGCAAAACAAAATAAGGTGATGGAGGGTACCTCACTCTAGAAATTAAGCACCCTTTCTTGTACTTTTGATAAGTCTGGTACAAGAGGGCCTTTCTAAGCAGAAGAGGACCAAAAGGTGCAGGCCAAAAGTGATCTAAAGAGTAACTAGCATGTGCAACCAACGGTCTATAACTAGTGGCATGAATCACATGTACGAAACCCTCATAAATAAATTTCAGACACTTGTGCATCACCGAGGGAACTGCATTCATAGCTACTAACCAAGGGATAGCCAGCTTCACTTTGAAGAGTTTAGACCCCAAGATTATATCAAACAATAGGTTTATAGATTTAGGTTCAACAAGGATTGACAAAACGATCTACCAAGAGGAGGTACGGAAATTCTGTTGTGTGTACGAATGGTGATCATAGGTGCATCGTACCCATCTTTATGTAGAAATTTAATTAACATGATCTCCTTAGTTATAATATTCACCTAAGACGTCAGGTCGATAAGAACACCTACTATAGTGTTTCTGTTGATTCACGCAGGGATATAGAGAGGAGATGGTTCCCTATTAAAACCCATTGGTAGATCCTATGAGGTGAAGGTTATACCTATACTATTGCATGCAAGATGCACAAAGGGGATAGGTTGATGCAGAAAAGAGGCTATCATGCACACTAAAGGATACTTTCACAAAGCCCCCAAAAGGTTATAAAATAAGACAATGACCTAATTAAGGTTTCCTTATGCAACACTTATAGAACCTTCCAACTATGCCTATTGGGGGTTGCAGGTTGGGTTGCGAGGTGAAAGGCCCCATAATGCTCACACTACAACACTCCTAGAAAATGAGGAAAGGCACTTTTAGTACTGCAAGACAGAACCAAAATAGTTCACTTCAGGTTCACCAAAAATGTAAGAGAGGGGGACCAACCATGTCAAGGCTCCAAGTCACAAAGAGTCGAGAGCAAAGGGCTGCCCTAACTTACCTCACTCTAAAGGGGTGTTTCAGATAGGGATCAAGAATGGTGGGGACTATAAAGTACTTCAATCACCATTTAGACCTGAAATCCAAGTTTAGGCTAGGCGAGTTGGTTTTCGGAGTCAATATTGTACCTCAGATAGTTCTCTGTCTAAGGATGGTAGCACAAATCTGGGATGACAGCTTGGTGTGTTGGCATCTCTCAGGTGCGTTGGCATCTATATGACTAGAGGACAAGAAGTACAATATAAACTACCAAAAAACAAAATAACAACCTAGCTAGTTATTCTTAAATGAATAAAACAAAACAATAAAGTACAAATGAAGGTGATAAAGTAGATAGATAAAAGCTAGAGTGATGAAAAAAATCTCACCAATGTGCCAGTTTTCCTGCTAGCTCCAAATGCATGTTCACCTACACATAAGAAATTAGGGGGAAATTATTGGGGCTGTATAGGGGCCTACCTCAATTAGATCCTCGTTTTGATGTTTCCACCTCCATGGATAGCCAAATAGCAACGAGATAGAAATACGTGATAAAGAAGTAAAGAAAGTAGAGAGTGCAATAAACACTACAAAACAGTAAAGGGCTACTCAAACAAATCACAAAGGAGAGGAGTGAAGCGTTACCACCTCCACCCAAAAGCTCACTAGCAAATGGAGGAGAATACAAGCTTGATACGGTCACCACAACAACAATTGTGATGAAGGGAGGTCTCACAAGACCCCAAGCCCACGTTGCTATGGCTTGCTTCACACTTGCTATGTGGAGTTGATGGAGTGTTGTTGCTGCAATGGAGTGTTGAAGTGTTGCTTGGAAGTCAAGTGAAGTGCTTGAGAGTGAAAAAGAATGTAAGAGATTGTGAAGAGATTGCAAGAGAGTCAAATGAAATGAAGATGGATGAATTCGAAGGAGAAGGGGAAGAATATGCCATTTTCGAGGTTAGTCGGTCAAAGAGGGACGTTACAAATCAACCCCAATCGAAAGTGTAACGCCTCTGCCAACTTCAAATGTAGGAATCTGTCAGGGATGACAGCACGCCACGTGGACGTCTGTGTGTCGCGCGCGCATCTCAGACATAAATTCTCTCATTGACACAACATACATATGCCAAGTGGAAGGAAGGCAATTGGGTGATGTGGAATTTTTCCTTCGGATTTGATTTTCTAAGGTGAAGGTATGTGAAAGGGGAATTTGCATAAGGGGTGCAAATTCGCTCCTATACACTATCATATCAAATATACCAAATAGCTGACTCTTAAGTTCCCTAATCACCCCCTTATCATTTCCAATAAATAACATATCATCAACATATAGGACAATGATTAACAATCGATCATCAATACATTTAAAATAAACACAATGATCTTCTTCACTTCTAATACAGTCATGATTCATTGCAAAAGCATCAAATTTATGATACCGCATTCTTGGTGATTGCTTCAAACCATACAAAGATGTCTTTAACTTGCAAACCAAGTGTTCTTGTCCCTTCACAATAAAATTATCAGGTTGTTTCATAAATATTTCATCATCAAGATCCCCATGTAAGATTTCATTTTAACATCCATTTTCTCTACTTCCAAATCAAAAGCAACAACAATAGATAAAAGGAATCTAATGGAGGTTAGTTTAGCTATAGGAGAAAAAATCTCACCAAAATCCACTCCCTCAACCTGAGAGTAATCTTTTGCCACTAATCAGGCCTTGTACCATTCCAACTTATCATTTACTTTAAATTTATTTTTAAATACCCATTTGCATCTGATGGCTTTCCTCCCCTTAGGTAGCTCAACGAGATCCCACGTGTCACATTTGTCCAAGGCCTTTATTTCATCTTTCATTGCCTCTAACCAATAATTATGCTCATATGAAGATAAGACCTCTTTCACAAATTTTAGGTTCATTGTTAGTACAAGATAAAACAAAAACACAATGAAAATCAAATGAACTATATCCATACCTATCAATAGGTTTGTGTTATCAAGTAGATTTTCTTAGAGGTGTAACAAGATGCTCTAGTTATTCCTCTTCATAATTCTCTTCTAATTCTTCTTCTTCCCCTTCATGTTTATCATGTTGAACAACATGTGCATCTTCTTGTGGTTGGTCTACATGTGCATCTTCTTGTGGTTGTTCTACCTGTGTATCTTTTTGTCGTTCAACCTTAATATCAAAATGCACCATTTTTTTAGGCTTTATACGAGGTTGTTCATCATTTTTAAATTCCTTAAGCTCCCTAGAAATTACACCCTTAAAATATATCATTTTCATTGCTACAGGATCCCAAAGCTTATAACCCTTAATGTTCTCTCCATAACCTGACAAAAACACATTTGTTAGCTCTAAAATCAAGGTTAGAATGTTTTTATTTAGGAGCATGAACATATGCCTCACTACCAAATACTCTAAAATGAGAAACTAATGGTCATTACCTATCCATAGGGAGTATTATCAACAAGAGCAGAAGTAGGTGACCTATTAACCAGATAACAAGCAGTGTGAACTACTTCAACCCAAAAACTATGTTGTTCAAGGTTTGCACTACTCAACATGCTTCTAGCTCTATCCATTAGAGTCCTATTCATCCTCTTTGCCACTCCATTTTTTTGTGGGGTATATGGAGTTGTTTTCTGCCTAACAATTCCTACATGCTTACAATAATCATCAAAGACCCTAGAGCAAAATTCACCACCATTATTTGTTCTTAAAAACCTTTACTTTTCTATATGTTTGTTTCTCAACAAGTGTTTTAAATTCTTTACATATAGAAAAAACAACAAATTTCTCCTTCAAAAAGTAAACCCAAGAATATCTAGAATAATCATCAATAAAGGAAACATACTTAGCGAGACTTTCCAATAGATGGTACATCCACTGGACCAAAGACATCTCTATGAATTACCTCCAAAATTTGTTTAGCCCTAGTACTTCCAGATTTAAATGATACTCTATGTTGCTTTCCATACACACAGTGTTCACAAAAAACAAAATCAGCAAAGTAACCTGACAAACCATTAACCATCTTTTTTATTTATGAGAGTTTTGAGACCCTTTTCACCAATATGACCCATCCTGCGGTGTCATAACTTACATGATACAAAGTTATTAGTTACATTAACAGAGTTACATAAAGTAGAAGCATCAAGTATAAATAGGGTGCCACACCTATTACCCTTATCTAAAACCAATTTCCCTCTGACTAACTTGCAACCACTCTTTTCAAAAGTAACATGCACCCTTAAATCATTCATTTTATATACAAAAATTAAATTTCTAGCTAAACCAGGGATGTGCAATACATCTTTAAGGGTTTTAACCCTTCCATCACAAAAGATCAATTTTACCTCCCTTCGGCCTACAATTTTATGTGTGCTATTATCCTCGAGGAAAACTTTCCCACCATCATAAGCTAAATATGTTGAAAACTATTCCTTGTGAGGAGTCGTGGTAGGATGCGCCTAGATCTATTAACCAAGAGTCATCATAAGTTAGATAAGAAGAAATAATAAAAGCATTAGTAGCTTCATCATCAGAGGATTTATCTGTAGAGGAATCATCATTATTTTTATTTTATTCTTATATTCCTTTTTGAGATGCCCCCATTTACCACAGTTCCAACACCTTGATCTACTCTTACCATGTGTTTTTAACCTTCCCTTAGATTTAGAACAATCCTTAGACTTGTCATTTCCACCTTTCTTCTTGTTCTTACCTTTCTCCTTGGATCTACCTTGTACAAGTAATGCATTTTTAGACCCCTCTAAAGTCCTCATTTCCTCTAAAAGTAGAGTGGCAATGAGGGAATCCAACTTTAGATCATCTGAAAGAGAACCACTGATTGCAACAATAAGATTATCCCAAGATTTAGGCAGTTAACATAATAATAAAATGCATTTATCCTCCTCATCTATCTTTACATCAATTGACTCTAATAGACTCATGATTAAATTAAATGAATTCAAGTGTTTTGCAATCGAGTCTCCATTATTCATTTTAAATGAATACAACTTTCTTTTCAAAAATAACTTGTTAATGAGACTCTTAGTTTGGTATATCTCTCCTAATCTATTACATAATTTATATGCAATAGTCTTATTTGACACATTTAATAGAACATAATCAGATAAACACAAACGAATAGTGTCATGAGCCTTTTTATCTAACTCGTTGTAATCTTCATCTAACATACTCTCTGGTTTCTTCTCTTTATTAACAACAATCCATTGATCTCTTTCTTCCAAGAGATCCTCCATCTTTAACTTCCAAAGCTCATACCCAGTACCATTGAACTCTTCAATGTCCAATCGAGATGAGCTAGCTATGATTTCTTATAACATTGAATCTAAAGCTACAAGAAAAAATAACACACTCCCATTGCAACAAAAAACCCAATCAAATAGGATAAAACTTTATAATGAAAGTATGTAGATAATTTTATGTATCCAAATAAACTAATAACAAAAAATCATAGATGAAAATAGATTAAAATAGAGATGCAAACCATAACTCAAGAATTATGTGGAGAAACCCTTTCGGGAAAAATCTCCACATCCAAAGAGATCCAAGACTTGTATTAATCCTTCAAATGAATTACATCAATACAACATCTCCCTATGAATCATTGCAACACTTCATTGTTTCAACAACCAACAACTTAACTTGTTTTTCCTTTAGCTCAAGCACTAAATATATAGACATGAGAGAAAACACAAATCAAGAATGGTTTCTAAAAGCATTTAGGCATAGATCACAAAGAAAAGTAACTTCCTTTTCCAACTTGTGATTTTATACATTTTTGAGTAATGTGCACATGCAACTAAAAAATCTAATTTATCTTTTTTCAAGTTCACATTTAATTTTTATGCTCTTTCTAATTTGACAATTAAAAACACTTTGTAAGTTGTCATAGTTGCATTTAGCAACTTTCATGACAACTAAAAGATAATTACAAAATTGCCAGGTAACAAGTAAAAAACAAAGCAAGGTTGAGACATTTTGTCAACACTCAACACCTCCAATGCGTAGTCAAGGGATGCCATACTTCTTTAATGGCATATGGTAGGAAACTATCTTTGTTTATGACACCCCAAATCCTCTCCTATAAAGGCCCACATAACAAGCCCATATGCAACCTATAAATCATTATATGCATCTTCTACCATCCTCTTTTCTTATCGAGGAACCCATACCATGTCATTACACTCTCTCCTTCTATTCTTTAGGTTTAACCAAGTGAAATTTGATACTAACATATATACTCACAATTTATTATTAAATTAATTTAAATAAATTATTATTATCTTATTGAATTAAACTTAGGGAAAGTTATTTTCCTTTACAAAATATTTTGCCTAAATGAATTCTATGTGCTCATGTTTAAAGGAGCTTGCATGCAACCCCCCTTGTCTAATGTGATGGCAAGCAAGAAATTCTACTTACCGGAAACAAAGTATTGAGTTGAATATCTAATTTTCTAGATGAAGGCTGAGGGAGCATTCAGGCAATTCAACAGGTTCCAATAATTCAACCAATTTGTGCAATGAACAACTTAGCTTCATAAATTTAGTCGTTTGCAGTCACCTCATTTACATTTTAAAATAAATATTTTTGAACAACACACAATTGGCAGATATCTCTTCACTCATTTTTCTCTCAAAGAAGTGCAACAAACTGAGGCATCAAAATTCCTTTTGAAAGAGCTTAAAGAGCTTAACAGGCACTTCCTCATTAAAACTGCAATCAAATTGAGAGTTACAGAAGTCGGGGACTTCGGTGGAAATTTATTTTATTTTAATTTTGTGTTTCACAATGTATAGCAAAAGCACAAAGGATACCTTTGCAATGCCTAGATTTGATTTAAAAATTTCAGTTTGTTGATGAATCTTTTAGATTAAAATAAACAATTATTTGGTAGATTTTAATTGTAATTGTTTGAAGGTCTGTAGATTTTAATTGTAATTGTTTGAAGGTCTTTAGATTTTAATTGCAATTGTTTGAAGGTTTCTAGATTTGATTGTGTGAATAATTATCGATTGAATATTTCTAGTTTCGATTGTGTTTGTATTTTTTGCATCAATGTTTTGTATCACACTCTATGATCCATTGCCAGGATAAAAGAGAGCATAATTTTTGTATCAACATTTTAGATCACACTCATGATCCATCATCAGAATGAAAAAAGAAAGAACAAAAAATATCATTGTGCAATTGTGCCGATTTAGAGTGTTGAAAAGGTAAAAAAAAAACACTTTTTTATGTTTTCCGTCATTTGAATGTGTTGAGCTGCAAGGAAGGATAAGGTTTTCATTAGCTTACCCTCAAACCTTAAATGTACCATCTGAATATCCAGAAAATCCCATTTACATAGAAAAAAACACCATCTTAATTGTAATTGTTTGAAGGTTTGTAGATTTTAATTGTAATTGTTTGAAGGTTTCTAGATTTGATTGTGTGAATAATATCGATTGAATATTTCTGGTTTCGATTGTGTTTGTATTTTTTGCATCAATGTTTTGTATCACACTCTATGATCCATCGTCAGGATAAAAGAGAGCATAATTTTTGTATCAACATTTTAGATCACACTCATGATCCATCATCAGAATGAAAAAAGAAAGAACAAAAAATATCATTGTGCAATTGTACCGATTTAGAGTGTTGAAAAGGTAAAAAAAAACACTTTTTTATGTTTTCCGTCATTTGAATGTGTTGAGCTCCAAGGAAGGATAAGGTTTTCATTAGCTTGACCCTCAATCCTTAAATGTACCATCTGAATATCCACAAAATCCCATTACATAGAAAAAAACGCCATCTTCAAATTATGTTTTCCATCATTTGTGTTGAATGTGGCTTTGATCTGCAAGAATAAGAATATCATTAGCTTGACCTCATAACCTCCTTGGTCATTGGTACACATAATTATTTGCCATGCTCGAGGAGGGCGTAAATTATATCATATTTGGATATGATTTAGAAATCCATGTTTATATCCATATCAATCTCTAGAATGAGATTTCTCTTCGTTATTCTATGAATTTAGAATGGTTGATGGACAGTTTTATATTTTCACAATGGTGAAAAGACGAGGGGAATAAAAATACCGATAAACCATTTAGAAGAGTGAATAACAAATAATTACATCATTTCATTGAAGAAATAACACCGATCCAATTTCTCACAAAAATACAACAGAGATCCATCGAATTCACAGCAGAAAGAATACAGTGAAGTTCAGCAGAAACTGCGTTTCCTGCTCTGCTGCAATGAGATTTTGCTCTGATCAGTCTCCCTCTTGGCCATGGAATTCAAACAACTAGAAAGTCAATTATACACGGAGAAACCAAATGATGTCGGCTCTCAAAAGTCCCCCAAATCTCTGCAATTTCCTCGGCTGTGAGAATCAATGAGTTCAATTCCCTTAAATCGGATAGAGTGGATACAGTTGAAAATGACGGAGTTGATTTTGGTGTTGAAAAGACCGACTTAATCTTGAACTCAAAAGAAGTTTCATAGGATGGATATTCTGAACAACATGATGGACGGCTACTGCCATATTCTGAATTATTGTTCATCATACTCTGCATTTTCTAACAAGTACAGTATTTCGGCTGGAGACAACGTTTTTTGTTGATGCTGCTGATCCTCTGACGTGGTGTCATTGCTCGAAAGAAGTGTTGACGTTTCCCCTCGAACAAGCTTCTGGAGATTAATCGGTTAGCATACATACAAAAAAGGTTCAGTTATACTGAAACATTAAACAAGGTTTTCAACATTTTCTATTGGCAAATAAAATTTGAATATCTTGAGAAACATATTACAACTGCAGGCATCACTTCTTTGCAAGGGTTAATTTGCTCTACTTACAACTGCAGGCATCTGAATAAAGTAAAAAGTATGGGTCAGTTACAATTCTTTAGGAAACATCACAGTTTCTGAAAGGGTTTTAGACAATACACGAAATATATTGTTCATGGGATAGAAAGAAAGCTTATAAGGAAGTGGAAGTGACAGCTAACAATGAAACGAGAAAAAGGCTTCTGAGAAAGACTGCGTGCACAGCTTTAGATCGACGTTTGGGATCCATTATCAGTTTAAACTGGTACTTTTTCTGATGTTAGGGAAAGCCTTTTTTCATGCTATGCACTGTGAAAGCCTAAGAACTTTGATTAGCTAATGTGAAACACAATTACCGAGATAAGGAAGATCCGGCCTAAGAGCAATTAGATTTATGAACCAAAACAAAATTTGAGCATCTCTTTTCAATGAAGTTATACTGTTTTTAAAACTGCAGAGTGACAGCTAAGTTGCTAACAATGTATCGATCTTTCGAAGGTATACTCCTCTATTGAATAAGATAAGATTCAAACATTTAGTAGTTTGGTTAAGCTACTTCAGCCATACCAAAGAGCTATTCGGTTTGCAGTTTGTTTCAGAAGAAAAAGACACTCCAGAGTTTTTTCATTGTGTGGAAGAGTTTTCGAATAATTTTACGATAAATAGAAGAAATTGAAATTACAAGCATTTCAAAGATGATAGAATAGAAAATATGGTTTAATTTCAAAGCTTCTTTAAGCAATTTTAAAAGCACTTCAAAGAAGATGAATAGAAAGTTTAGTTTAATTTCAAAGCAACTAGCCCCATTAAGCGTGGAATAGAAAGTTGGCAAAGATTATTGTGTATAGAACTGGAAAATGACAGGTATCAGTTTCAGAAATCAATGGAAGGCTGCAAAGTAATCTCCCTATTAAGGATTCAGACAAACTAAGCGGGCTTGAACTAGAATAGAACTGGCAGGGGAAGCAAGAAATCCTAATGTTTCACCTATATGAACATGGGAACTTCAGACTTTGTCATGTTCAATCTGAAATTCTGATGCTTCATCTATATGAGTAAAACAATACTCATGAGAAATGAATTGTTCTGAATTGCCTACTTATAAAAGTAGCATGAAAATGGACACCATTCATACTCATTAAGATTCATCAAGATTCAACCATGTTGGCAGTTTTATTAAGACCTTAAACCCTTCTAACTTCAGTGCAAAAATGACCTTCGGACCCTCAACCTTCTCTCTGATATCCAAGTGGTTGGTGGAATGCCTATGGGAACTTCAGACTTTGTCATGTTCAATCTGAATTTCTGATGCTTCATCTATATGAGTAAAACAACACTCATGAGAAATGAATTGTTCTGAATTGCCTACTTATAAAAGTAGTATGAAAATGGACACCATTCATACTCATTAAGATTCATCAAGATTCAACCATGTTGGCAGTTTTATTAAGACCTTAAACCCTTCAGTGTATAGAACAAGTGCAAAAATGACCTTCGGACCCTCAACCTCTCTCTGATATCCAAGTGGTTGGTGAAATGCCTATAGGCGCCCCTTATTCAATCAGTAAGAGGCGTTTCAAACATCCTGAAGGGAACCATAAGCTAGTAATACTGACTTTTGAAGACACAAAAGACAGAAAAATTATCTCGAACATGAATTATTGTTCACTTTGAAGGAACCTTAAAATGAGTAAGCAGTAAACGAAATCTTACCGAGATCAGAAGCTGGGCGTAAACCAGTTTTGAAATCAATGTCAGCGTTGTAATTTTGTTGATTTTGTTTCGGCACCTCCGAAAATGACCTTCCATTTTGCAAATTACTTGCTCTTTTGCTGTAGTGGAAATCCTTTTTCCCCAAAGTTATCACAGGCAATAAGTTTGAGCGGCTGGAACTTTCTTCGCATTTCTTGATACCCAAATGAGGGTTCAAAAGCACGTCTTCAGGAGATATATTGAAGTACCTTGCACTGCTCTGCCTCAAAGAGGTTGAACTCTTTAAATCATCATCCTTTTCTTCAGTTTTTGAAGCAGCTTTAGCCGAAGCTTCGAAGGATGTTAAATCTTCAGAGGAGGAGGAAAAGTATCGGTGCGTTTTTGCTGCTGATAATCTGCTTAGGGTTTGTGAATTGCTTCCGGCAGATTCTTCTTGACCTTGCTCTGTCCAGTCCGCATTTGAGTTGCGTGCAGACGTATTTCTGTGAAAATCCCTCATAATTTCACTCTTTTCAGTCTCCTCATAGCTTGCTAGAAATCTTGAAGATTTCCCGTGTTCAAAGGAGACGTTAGACACCAAGCTTTTCATTGAAGAGTTGGAGTTTACAGAAGAATTTAGATCAGCAACGGCTTCCAAAATTGAGTGAGCTTTTGACACAGAAGCTGGAAGTGCAAAGCTTTTAAGCTCTGTTTCCTCTGAGGCTTCGAAGAGCGTCTGGTTGTCTAGCAGGAATTGATCACGCGACCTCCTCGCAGATCTTGAGCGTGAGATTTGCGCCAAAACTTCGTCGACGTCAACGTCCCCGTTAGTTTGATCATCTGCATAAACATCAAGCACTTCCGTTTCTCCATTCCGTTTGTGGCTACTGGATTTTGCAGCTGCAGTTTCTTCATGCGAAGACTTAGCATGCTGCGCTTTTTTTAAAGTCGGGGCTCCTCTGCAAGAAAGCAGCTGATCGCGTATAGAGCTCGAATTTCCATTAATCTCCTTTAAAGCTACTCTTCTCTCTTTTTTAGCAGGGACATTTTCATCCTGCAAATGAAGAAACAATAAGCTTTTCTTTTCATTTTTAAAAAGACAGCTTTTTCATACAAAAACATGAGGAACTCGGTAAAAATCTGAATGATTCGCCTTCGTAGTAGTTCTTTCTCATTTAAATACTACAAATGAAGGAATAACAAGCCTGCCTTAACACTTTCCCCAGAAAAAAATCTTTCATGTATCCTTGCAATGAGAGTTTATCATCTTCGTGAAAAGAAAACAGAGAATTTCTCCTCCCTAACCAGGGCGTTTTATTTCACAATCTAAAAATAAAGAACTAGTAAGAAGCTCTTCCAAAATGATCCAACTTTCCAGGTCAATCTCTTCAAAACCTGTTTATTTTTACTCAATCTAGAAAACTGAGACATTACAATCCTTGACTTAGGTTTTTCCACCCTTTCATTTAAACAAATCAAGCTTTCGGTTTTCTTTGAAAATAGATGATTTTTTTTTATAACTACACAAAGTTCCACCTTAACCAGCTCATTTAATTGATACCCTGCAAATGATATCATATGCTTTCATTGCCTTTCTCTTCCCTAAGACAGATCAAGTTAACAGTTTTCCTTGTAAAAAGGATAAAAACGTGTTAATACCATTAACAAATAAGAGACTTAATCATGCTTCCTTTCGAAAAGGATCTGCAAATAAGGAAATAACAAGCTCCATTCTTCCATTCGGAAATAAAGTCGTCAAATGATAAATTTTCCCTTGCAAATACGTTAAGTATTCCGCACACAAATAGAAAAGCAAATACTCGAAAAACAAATTTGTATTAAATCTGTAAATGAAGACTGAACAAGCTTTCCTTTCCATTTTCCCGCCATCCTATATTTAAAAAAATAAAAACAGCAAAGCTTCCAGTTTTCCTTAAATCTGCCATTTATCCTCACAAAAAGATGAAGCATTCTAAAGAAACTAAAGGCTCATTATTTTCAGGATCATTTTGCACCTGTGTAGTAGTAGAAGAAACAATTTTGCCGGATTCTTCATCATTTTTCACGGGCTCTTCAGGATTCCGTCGGAAAGGGCTCTGCTCTGCTTTTCTGGACGAGCTCCGGCTGAGCGACTGAGGAAGCCCTAGACCGCCGTCGATCCTAGGCGCCGGGGATCGAGACCGCGACGTCGTTGTCGGTGCGCTGCAATTCCCAATCTCGCCCGAATTCGAACCTCTTTTCGCAGGTCGTTTCGAAACCCCTGCGCTTGCCGTGTTTCGAACCCGAGACCTTTCTGTTGAGTTTTCTGAACGCCTTCCAGGGGATGGCTCCGGCCGCCTGCCAGGCGACGGGCTAACGCGTCGCCCCGTTAGACGTTTGCTGCTGCCGTCGAGACTCGTCGATCTCGGTGTCAGCTCTCTGCTTGACGACCGTCTATGTGACGGCCTTGCGCGAGTTTTTTCCTCTACTTCATCTTCAGCCTGGCGCTTAGATCCTGAGTATTGACGGGCAGCATTGTTGCTGTTGTCATTTGATGCCTTGATTGATGAGCTTCTGCTGAGCCTTCCGCACTGGATAAGAATGGCATCAACGTCTTCTTTCGCGCTTGACGTCCTTGCCAGCCCGTCTGATGGCTGAGGCGCTTCTTCTTTCTTGAACGAGCCTTTCTTTTTCAAACTGTTTGAACGCTCAGGCTTCTTCTTAGTTGCAGCAGCATCTTTTAACGGATCTACTACTGACGGTTTCTCCGCTATTTCAACGTCGTCAGCAGCAGGCTTCTTGACGGTGGATGTGTCTGTGAGGATCTCCTTGACGGCCTCCACGTCGTCTGCAACAGGCTTTTCTTCCTCCGCAGGCTGAGAAACAGACGTGGGTGTTAACGAGGCCTTGAAATCTTCAGTGGGCTCTGTACAATCATGCTTCCGCTGCTGTTTTTTAGCAACCTTCTTGCTTATGCAGCTACCCATAATATGTGGGCCTGGTTTTTCTCTCAACAGATTTGAGGGCAGCAGAGAAATTGGACTTTAGAAGCCAAACATGATTTACAGTGCCCAGAAAAACCAAAAAAAATGAAAAGCCTACTTTTCTAGCGAAACAACTGAGGATCTGGAAATGTTCCTCGGCATTGAATGCCCAAAATCTAGGATAAGTTTAGCTATCTATGTTTGAGCTTCTGGAATGAAGGACATTGAATGCAGAAATGTTGCCGAAGAGAAGGCTTAAATGCACTGAAATGCAATGCAAATTCGTTGCGAAAGTCAAAGATGTTGAGACATCAGTGAAATGAACGTTGACAGGAAGCGATCGTTTGATAATTATGCGTATTTCAAAAAAATTTGAAATGGGCGGGCGGCTTTACAGAAAGACGTTACATCTAGGCATGCAGAATATTTCATGGATTCTTTAGGTACCTACTCAATTGCATATTCTCTTTCAACGGGCAGAAATAACTGGTTATAACTTTTTTTCGAATCTCAAAGCGATTCAACAGAAAATAATTTGATAAATATTTTCTGTCACTCGACGATGAAGGTTTGTTTAGTTCTGTTGACCGTTGAGCATGGAAGATATAAATTCACGAGAACACTCGACGATGAAGGTTTGTTTAGTTCTGTTGACCGTTGAGCATGGAAGATATAAATTCACGAGAAACGACATTCGATCTTCGACTGGAATCGAACAAAGTATACAACACGAGTTGCTAGGTCAGGTGAGCTCGTGCTTCACACCATTCAAAGTTTTGGTTACCGTTGCGAAGCCCGAAGGCCAAAAAGAGAAGCATAGACTTCACAAGGACCGAAATAAAGTACATCCATTGTATTTGCAATGGTGAAGTTAGCATACACGTGTCAATTTTTTATACATTTATACATTCACACATTATTTTGTATATTTGGTTTTATCATAGTTCCACTTACACTTATCTCCACACATTTGTCTCATTATTTCTCACATTTCCATGTCATTGATTTCTTCTAAAAAGAAAAGTATAGACTTTACAAGGGTGGGATTAAAAAGGTACCTCCAATATATTTGCAATTGTGAAATTAACATGCACATGTCAATTCTTATATGATGTATTTTGATAGAATGTTCTAATATGATTATATAGTGATAAGTGAGATACTTTTTGTGTTAAGTTTGGCCCCTTCCACAATTCCTATCTAATGTTACTCTCACTTGAACACTCTTTTATATATTTTGTTTTATCCTAGCCCCATTTACACCTATCTCCACACATTTGTCTTGACATCTCTCACATTTTTATGCCCTTGATTCCTTCCTCAATATTTTGCATTTGGGTCAATCTAATGATAACTAGGTTCAATCTTGTATGAAGTGAAACCAACCCCAAAATTTAAATTACTAAGTCTAACCATTTTTCATTACTTGTTGAGAGTCCATTTAGTGAAAGTTTATGTGACTATTCATTATGTCTTGGTATTTAAAGACATTCATTTGTGTATTTAAACATCATTCAAGAATAAGAATGATCCTCATTTATAAGGTTCATACATAGAAATAATTCAATTTGAAGCACTAACAAGCAAAGCATTTGCATCAAAAGCATCTAAAACATCTACATGTACATGAGAGTGGTATCTTTGATATTTCTCTAGGACCATAAAGTCAATAGAATCAAGGAGATTGATCTAGGAGAATAAGACCCTTGTGATTTGAAGATCTCCTCAAGGTATTTTTAATTACCACCAGTCCTTACATGTTAGTAAACAATATAAAAGACTAGGTTGTAAAAGTTAGTATATTTGTACAAATCAAAATTACACCTTGAAGATCAAGTAGGTACATTATGTAATATCAATCTTGTGCTACACATGATCAATTCATAAAAGTCTAATTCTATAAAAGATTTGAGATAAGTAATACATCAAAGATATTAATTTTTAATACAATGACTTGAATATATATCTCTAATGTCCATAATGTATCATTGATTTAAGACCTACGTACCTATATCTTTGACATTTAATTTTTGAAAATGACATTTGTTAGCCATTGCCATTCCTAACTTGTCTAATTTACCCCTATTAATTAGCCTAAAAGACATTAATTTTTAATACAATGACTTGAATATATATCTCTAATGTCCATAATGTATCATTGATTTAAGACCTAAGTACCTATATCTTTGACATTTAATTTTTGAAAATGACATTTGTTAGCCATTGCCATTCTTGTATTGCCACATGCATTTAATTAGCCTAAAATAATCCAATAAGGTTACTTTTACCCTTATATTATGTGTTTATAAGGAGAGAGTATATCAAAAATTAAAATGTTGTAATGGTGAAATTAGCATAACCATGTCATTTTCCAATTAGTGTTGTACCTACCAAAATGAGAAAGTCTTGATACAAGAAATTATCAAAAAGTAGCACATGTTAAATATACAAGACAATTGAGAGGAGGGGGGTGAATCAGTTGTATACTTAAAACATTCAATCCTTCATTAACATTCAAACTCTTATCAACCTTTAAACCTTTATCATGTGCATCAACAAAATGTAATCGTATGAAATAGTAATGCAAACACATCCAAACACATAAGAACATCGGATTTACATGGAAAACCCAAGAAGGGAAAAACCATGACGAGGATTAGCTCACATATATATGAATTGCAACATCGAATATAATTAGGCTCACTATGAAGGCTCATTGCCAAAATGACTCACTATCTAGAAGAAAGAAGAAGAAAGAAGAAAGGGATGACTCATTGCCAAATATGAACTGCTAACAATGCATCTCACTTATGATAAAGGCACATTTCTACTAAAGCACAAATAAATCACTCAACATAGTGATGTAGACACCTTAAGCTCACCGCATCCAAAAGTCATAATTATTTAGATTCACACTTAGATCACCACACTCAGTCACTTTCACATCTTTTACAACATACACATTCTACTCTTAATCCACACAAATCACCTTACTTATATACCATTTGTGACCTAAAACAATCTCAATTAGGTTGGTCTTAATGAAATGTATGCACCTCAACTATGCAACACCAAATAGGTCGACACCAAACACTTCCATGGTGGAAAGAAGTGAAGGCATACCATGCCAAGGGTTAACTAGGATCCAATTATATACCAACACACTTCTCAAAACCTCCACAAACAACAAACATCCTTTGTAATTAGCACTAGTGCGCTAGGTTGGCCAAACCTGCACTAACACTAACAAGTGATCACAAACATGCCTCTCTAGGTCCAAAAACATCTTGTAGGCCACACAACAACACTCCACAAATTCCAAGAATATTCCACATCATCAAAATATTCAACACTACTACTGCAACCACCTGAAACTGAAGAATACTTCTATTTTATGCAACCATAAACACTAGAACAGACATCCAACTCACTAACCAACCTTGTGGAACACCTCAACACCTAAAACCTCAAGGGAAGGTAGATATAGACAATATAAGCACATTCCTAGATTCGCAAGGCAAGAAAATTCATCGCAAAGAAATGCAAAGAAATATCATTTTTGGACCAGACACCTTGTTTCACAGATAGACATACTATCAAACACATCTTTCACTATCGAATAGTCTAGAACCTGAAACTTTGGATATAACACCTCTAAACACCTTTGATCAACACTTCCAAACTACACAAACAAAACCTTCAACCATGAAAAAATGTAGGGAAAAACACTGAACACACCTTTGCCACACTATACTCTCTTTTATTCAAATTTTCTCAAAAGCACTTGGAAACCAAGTGCAACTATAACACTTACTCACACCTCTTCAACATGTCTACAATATCTGCAACACTTCTCATCAACTACAACACATCCATACTATCAACAATCTCATCAATACCAGCAGGCTCCAACAATCTCTGCAACTATGCCAACACACTCTAAGGGGTTGACATCAATGACAACACCAACATCAAGCTACTTTTAGGTCAATTTTTTTTACAACTCCAACACACCTAGGTTTTCCTTAGATTTCTAGTCAAGGGGTCTTTCAGAGGGATTTCGACCACCATGTAAGAATGCTTTTTAGAAAGATGATGTAAGAGAGGAGGACCGACCATGTTAAGGCCCCAAGTCACGGAGAGCCAAGAGCGGAAGGTTGCCCTAACTTACCTCACTCTAAAGGATTATTTCAAATGAGGGACGAGAATGATGAGGACTATGAGGCCCTGCAACCACTCTTCAAACTTGAAATTTAAACTGGAGCTAGGAGATCTGGTTTTCAGGTTCAACACTATACCTCAGGTAGCTCTCTTCCCGAGGACGAAAGCACGATTCTGGGACAACAACGCGGTGTACTGGCGTCTATACAACCAGAGGACCAAAAACACAATATGAACCGCAAGAAAACAAGCTAACAACCTAGCTAGTCACTTCTAAGGGAACAAAACAAAACTACAAAGTAGGAAAGATACAAATGAATATGATAAAATAAATATATGAAGGCTAAGGTGACAAAGATAATCTCACAAAGATGCTCGTTCACCAAGTAACTCCAAACGCACGTCCACCGAGACACACAAGAAAGAGGGAAAATTCTTGGGGGTTTTATAGGGGTCCACCTCAGTTAGACCCTTGTTTTGGTGTTTCCACCTCTACAGACAGCCAAGATAGCACGATAAAGAAATGTATGATAAAGAAGTAAAGAAAGAAAGTAAATGAATAACACTACAAAACAATATAGAGCTACTCACCTAAATCATAAAGGAGAGGAGTGAAATGTTACCACCTCCACCAAGATCTCACTAGCCAATGATGGAGAAAAAGGCTTGAAAAATCACCATAGCCTTAACTGTGATGAAGGGAGGTGTTACAAGCCGGTATTGGCATGGTGTGATGGTTTATAGGTGGCACTGTTGTTCTTGCCACCAAGGTTCAAACCCCATTGGGGTGGTATTGTTGAATGGTATTTCGGTTCATAGCTCCGGTCAAAAGCGTTTACCCCTTGAATAAAAAAGAAGAAGGGAGGTGTTGCAAAACCTCAAGCCCACGCTGTAATGGCTTGTTCCACACTTGCTTTACAGAGTTGATGGAGTGTTGTTGTTGCTACTATGAAGTGTCAAAGTGCTACTTGAAGTGATGGAAGTGAAGAGATTACAAGTGATGTCTAAGAGATGAAGTGAATTATTGGAGATTTCCAAAAAGGGATTGAGTTGCATGAAGAATGAATCTTTTTGAAGGTGAGGTGAGGAGAAGAAGGAATTTTTGGGTCGGTTGGTCGAAGAGGGGCATTACAAATCATTCCCAATAAGGAGTGTAATGCCTTTGCCAAATTCAGATGCAAGAATCCATCAAGGATGTAAGCGTGCCACACAAATGTTTGCACATTGTGTGCACATCTCCAACAAATATTCTTCTACTGACACAAAAGACGAATGCCAAGTGGAACGAAGGTAGCTTGCTGATGTGGAATTTCGCCTTCAAATTTGGTTTTCTAAGGTGAGGAAGTGTAAAAGGAGAATTTGCGTAAGGGGTGCAAATTCATGCCTATACATTTTCCCCCCACTTTACCGAGCACGAATATTGATGAGTGCTTTGGTAAAATAGATAAGAAATGTAGTAGGGTTAGAAATGTATACCTGAACCGTTAAGGAAGCAGAATGTGATCTGGTGAACTCAAGAGCATAGGACAAGATCATAGCCTTGTAGAACTATGAAGTTGTAGAATGAAAGTGTCTTAAACAGGTTCACAGACCTGCAAGGAGGCAACCCCTAAGATCTCTCACATGAAGGAATCCCTGAGAAGTAAGCACCTCACAGGCTTGCAGACCTACAAGGAAGGTGTCCTCCAAGATCTCTCACATGAAGGATACCCAGAAAAGCACCTTACAGACCCTCAAACCTACAAGGAAGGTGTCCTCCAAGCTCTCTCACATGAAGGAAACCCAAAAGAGCACCTTACAGACCCACAGACCTATAAGGAAGGTGTCCTCCAAGATCTCTCAGATGAAGGATACCCAAAGAAATTTCCCTACAAACCTGCAAACCTACAAGGAAGGTGTCCTCCAAGATCTCTCACATGAAGGATACCCAAAGAAAGCACCCTATAGACCCACAGACCTACAGGGAAGGTGTCCTCCAAGATCTCTCACATGAAGGATACCCAAAGAAAGTGCCCTACTGACATGCAAACCTACAAGGGAGCGACCCCCAAGATTTCTCGCATGGAGGAAGCTCAAAGAAGTGCCCTATAGACCCACATACCTACAGGGAGGTATCCCCCAAGATCTCTCACATGGAGGAAACCCAAGGAAGGAAACTTTGTAGAGTTGGAAAGCAGCTTCACAGGCGCACTTGCAAAGCGACATGTTCACCTACAAATAGAACATGTCTGAAAGCGGCCACACAGGCAAGTAAGCGGACATTCATGTACACTGTCAATGGATTGGAAATCTTTCAAAGGGGTCCCTTGGGAACCCAGTGTGAAGAAAGGGGTCCACTCAAGGGACGCACTATTTGAAAATACAAAAAAAACATTTTTTTCTCAAATCGATTCGTCGTTAAGGAATCATTTCGAAATATCACTTCATCAAGGAATTTGAAAGGAAGAAAATACCCCCTCGTGAGGGGAAGATCAGAGCTGTTCCCACCTCAGAGGAAGGTTCTCAAGTTCTTTCATGATGAAGGAAACATGTTTCGTTAGGGTTTCAAGTTGAGAATGTGATTCTTTGAAAATAAAATTGTGAAGATTCTTGATAAAAGATTCGTTGGCAACGAATGCATTTTCTAAAAATTGGAGTATCATAGAAGTGGCATTGTCACACATGAGAGGGACAACTCAAGAAAAGAAGAGAGAAAGATAAAAGAAAATATAAGAGAGATAAAGACATCACCAACAAAGAGCATAGGGGTCATTTGATATTTTGGGTCAGAACTGCTCATAAATATATATAGTGTATACACCTAAAAATGGTCTGGATAATCTAATTAATTAAATACGACTTATTTGATTAATTAATCTTAATTTCATCTACTATTAAATAAATAGAAATATTTATTTATATAGTTCACATTTAATCCTTCTAAATTCTTCTATCATTCCATCTTAATTAAATAAATAGGTTCACATACTTTGTTTCATTTAATTGTTCATTTCTTCCATATTTAATTTAATAAATAGACTTCTATAGTTTGTTTTATTAAATTTAATATCTTATTTCTTACTAAATTTGAATAAATCCAAAATATTCAAATCCTACAACTCATCATATCCCACTAATAAAATTATATATAACTAGCATTCGCAGGAAAGCTGTGGAGACAAATTGGAAATCAATCTATCAATCTCCTTCCCCTGATTGGGTATGTGCAGGATCATCATGGAAAAAATAGGCCCTTAAGTGGCAAAAAATTCAGAAAAATCAGAGTTAGGCAACTTGACGTAGAAATTTGAATAAGTTATCTATATTATTTCAAAAATATGTAAAAATATAATATGTAGAAAATTGAATGTAGTTTCTAAACTACTAGGTTTGTTTAAAAAAAGAAAAAACTATTTGGTGAAAATTTGAAATTTCAATGCAGTGGTACTTAAATTTTAGGGAAAAAATAAGACGTAGGTGTTTGTCTGACCACCCTAACCACAATAAAATGGTAATATTTTTTTTAAATATTTCAGATATAAGTAGAGGACTCATGCCCTAATGTGATGCATATTTTTTTGTAATTTTTTTCCAAGTAAATGATTAATTATGATTTTTTATTAATTTTTACAAATATAAAACTGCATGTTCCAATTCATCTTTTAACTTGGTCAAAACTTCAAAATTCAATTCTTTTTCTTTTTTAATCATATATATATTATAAGCATAGAATGTGACACATGTTTGGATTCAAAAAATGTGATACCATTTGAAAGCTATAGATGTTTTTCAATTAGCCTATCAATCAGGACTTTAGTCGTAATTTGAATAGAAAATGAATAATAATTACTTATTAAATTCAAAGTAAAGCATAATTTATATCGGTGGAAAGCTGAGAATATCCTTTAAAAACCCTTTTCGTTTCATCAATTTTGGGTAAAAAAATAGGCATCAACCATATACCCATCATATTGCCACTTTTTGGCCCATCATGATCCTGCACATACCCGATTCTTCCTATTATCTATCCTGATGTTTTCATGGGGAGAAACCATTCCCATGATCAGCTCAAGTTTCTTCATCTCTTTCCATTGAATCCTCCAGATCAAATCCAAGCCTTTGTTGTGTTGCCCCGTCACAAATTGTTGTTGTGAATCTATAAATACAACCTTCTTCTACAAGAAATGGATCCTGAATCTGAACTTTGTGCAATCTTACTCTGCAGAAATAGCATTCAAGCATTCAAGCATTTAGTAATAGCAATAGCAATCATAACATCAGTAGAATCATAATCATGGTTGCATCATAGTTTTACTATAGCTTCTTTTATCAGATTTCATGTCAATTTAGATTACAGTAGCTTCATCATATCATCTAGAAATCACCACATAGGATTAGATTATTGCATTTTAGCAACATCTCATTCTCTAGATTGGAATTTTAACAGTCACAATGCTTACCAAATCTGAGAGCCCCATGACTTGATAAATCTTTAGAGATGGGGAACAATATGACGTTTTCAGTAGATTCTTACTTTAAACTAGTTTAATTGTTGAATCTTTGATATAATGTCTTATTAAGAAGTGTTATTCTACTTATTACTTATTCCACACTTACATTTTGGTGCCCACCGCGGGGCAAAAATCCCATGTTTTAACAAATTTTCTGAAAAGTGTTCATATAGGCTTCTAGCGTGTTTCTTTTAGTGCGATCAAGAGATTTTACAACACATCTACCAGATACTTTAGCACTTATGACGACTGTTTTAGTACTTTTACCAAATACTTTAGCACTTCTGATACATTTTGTAGTGCTTCTGACCTCTGTTTTAGCGCTTTTAATGAAGTAGTGCTTCTAATAAATTCTATAGCACTTCTGACCTCTGTTTTAGCACTTTGTCAGTGAATCTTAAAATGGTCATATATGGAGGTCTTTTTTGAAACTTTTTTTTTGAAATGGGGTAGAATTTCATAAGCTATGCAATGGTGTAGGTATTTCTAACTTTTTTTAGAGTTAAACGTTTCAATTTTACATCTAAAGTCAAATCACATTATAACTTGGTCTAAGTTTTAGGGTTTTTATGCTTAATCATTCATCTAACCCTTATATCTTCTTATTTCTCAATATCATCTAACATTTTGAGCATTTATTGTAGGTTTTAAGAGGAACATGGAGCATTAAAGTGAAAGAAAAAAAAATATTTGATATCCATTGTAATAGTGTTTTCAAACACTCATGGGAAAATAACCCATTATATGTTATTTTTCATTTATGCTTTAGGACCAACTAGCATTACTTTGGGCTTAAAATTAACCATCTACACAAGGTTTGTCAAAGTTGGTTAAAAAGAACATTAGAAACTCACTTATTTTTGGATTTGGATTAAAATGAATCAATCCTAGGGTAGCCATTTATATTAAAATGAACCAATCCTAGGGTATTCATTTGGATTAAAATACATCAATCCTAGGGTAGTCATCATACATTTGCTATTTTAGTTAAAATTAACATCATGTCTTTTGTGAAGTAATATCTTCACATAGAATAGCAAACTATCATTTGGGCTTTAAAAATGAACATTGTTTACTGTGATTATGAGGTGATAGGCCTATGCTCTCCCCTTAACTGGGTGATCAAAATGCTAGACTCATCTTTTAATTTTATGCACTTTATGCTTTGTTAAATCCTTTAGAAGACCTACCTTAGTAGGAAAAAGTACTCACCCTACAAGAGCGACTTGAGTGGGAACAACCAAAGCTAGGTTTTCCAACCCACTATAAAATAAAAGTGAATTTGGAGAAACCTACATTTACCAGAAGTGTGCAAGATAACCATCCCCAAAATATTTTTTCTAAAGATTGGGAGGTCTCTTGAGGGACTTTATCATTTGCTGCTCTAAATGGAAACCCTATCTATGAACCATAGTGTAGAATCTAGCTGAGTTAGTAACCAAACATTGTAATACTCATGGTGCAAGGGGAGGGAAGAATTTTCCCTCAAGACACTCGCCATATAATTGCTCAAGGGATCAAGAAATCTAACTTTGAGTACACAACTGGAAAAAAAAATACGGGCACCCTCTAGGAGGTGACACGACTTGTGAGTCAATGCAATTTTAAGATGTGGGTTGTTGAGTATAATGATGACCTTTTTGACCTTAAGAGTGAGTCTACTTGAAGTGTATTTCTTTGTCAAAAACTAGTGGAAATCAAGGAGGATCATGTTTGATTCTTAAACATACACTTATTGTTTAGATTCTAGGACTTATAAACAACTGTTTTACAAATGCTTGTTGTGTTTTCAAAACATTAATTTAGATAAGATCATCCTATTAAACACAAAGAAAACAAGAAAACAAAAAGCTATTGGAAACCCTTGTTAGACAGTTAACATCAAAATTTGGATTTTTATTAGAACATAAACTTTCCTAAATCAAAACAGAGTCTTAAACCTACATAAACTAGACTTTACAATTGAATTTGTTCAAATCAAACCAAGATCTACCATCCAAAATTGTCTCAATCAAACACATTTGATTAGTAAGTTAAGTTTCAGTATTAGTCATCCTGAATCAAAGAAACTAAATCGTATAATCAAACTTATCAACTTAGTCTAATCAATAGAATCTATCATTCTATTTGACTTAAGTTAATATCCTGGACACTATACCAAAACTAAGATCAAAATTTTATTGAAAAAAACAACGTTCGTATATCCATTTTAACAAGGTCACAAAGACTAAAATTCCAAAGAACAAGAAATTGAAACTCAAACCACCATGGCTGAAATAGATGAGGATCAATTGAATGCTTTAACTCAGTAGATGGAAAACCTTCAACAACAATTCCAAGACATACAAAGAGAAACCACAGAAAGATATCTACTGCCAGACATCTGCCCATATCCTCTTGACCAAACAATGAACATGAGACCTTCTTCACCAAAAACTACATCATCCAAGTTCAATGTCTTTGAATTTTTACAAAAGTTCAATAAGCCCAAATCTAAGTCCTCAAACACAAATGATATTGAACAATCCTATCACGTCATGAATTTGTCTCCATCCACCATAAGCCAAAATAAACCTCAAGATTCTTTCACTCTGTATAAGAGCGAATTTGCACCCTAGGCATAATTCCCTTTTTTTTCCTCTATACACTTTAGAAAACCTAAGTCGGAGGCTTAAATTCACTTAAGCTTGTTGATGGTAGTCCACTTGGCTCTTATTTTGTGTGTCGGTGGAGGTGTTTCTATCAGGGACGCCTACGTGACATGCTTACGTCCCTGGAAAATTCCTACGGTTGAGCCAGCAGAGGTGCTACTCTTCCCATTGGTAGCAAAGTTGTAATGCCACCTTCGGCCACCCAACCTGAATATGGCCATTTCCTTTCTCACTCCTTCATAATCAGTCTTTGAACTTGCATTTGAAGGTTGGATGAAAGATTGGAAGTGTAGATGTCTAAATTTGGACACTTAAGTTATCCAAATTCATCCCCTTTCATCTTACTTTCATTAATTAAGTAATACTGCTATTATATAATTAATAGCTTTAATTCTGCCAAATCCCTAAGGTATTTAATCAATAATACCTTATCTCTTTAATCCTCCTTCCATCAATTGAATTAAATAAATATCACATTTATTTAATTCCTCCTCATGTCACATCCTCCATCATTTTTATCAAATCTTAATCCTTCTTCTAATCTCATCATTAGGATGTACACATGCCTAATCTTTGATTAAGAGGTGTCACATCCTCCAACTTTTGCAAGTTGGCCTCTAATCTCTCTTAGCCACCTAACCATCCTCTAATCCCTCACTAACTAGCCTAATCAACCTCTCAAGGAATTTTTAATTCCTTTTATCCTTCCAAGGAATATTAAATTCCTTTTCTCTTCCCCATGTCCTTTATGACATGTGTCCTTAGTCAACCTTATTAAATGCTTTCTCCCTTTTGACAAGGCATCTCCCTTCCCCATGTGAATTTTTAATTCACCTTTTAATCCCCCAATGCATTTAAGGAATTTTAAATTCCTTCTCTCATCCCCATAAGGATATTTGAGGAATTTTTAATTCCTCACATGTCCTCTCCCCCACATGGGGACAAGGACCTCCTTTATGAAGAGATCTTGTCCAATCCCAAGGTACTTTGTACCCCTCTCCATGTCATGTCCTTCTCCTTCCACTTCATGTCCACTTCACCTTTTAGGCTATCTCACATGCCACATGTCAAGATGTGAGAGCTTGTGAGTTCTCAACTCACCTTAGCCCTACATCTTGATATTTGGTGGCTCAATCTTGACCGTCCATTTCCCCTAGGATTTCCCAAAAATCCTATACATACCCCCTCTTTTCTCTCATTTTGGGGAGATCATTTGTGCTAGCCAAACTCTTGCAGTTTTGTTTCTCAACCAACATTTAGCTATTTTCATGTTTCCAAGCATCATTTGCATTTCACATCTCACATCTTGTGCCATCCAAGGAGCATACACGTCAAAGATCGAAGGGCCAACCAAAGGATCGACTCAACGCAAGGTATAAGGTTCCATTTTGTTGCTTTTGCTTTGTGTTGTTTCCAACTTAGGCTAATTTTGAGGTGTAGGTTGTTTTAGTGTTTATTTGCACTCTTTTAACTTGTTGCTTGATTTCTAACACTCTATTTCAACCTATCACATTTCTGGCACGCCCGGTGGGACCCATAAACGGGTCTATTATTTTCACATTTGCTATTTTTTGCATTTTTCAAAGTTCAGGTTGCAGGGTGGCGGACTGGGCCTAACAGAGTGGCGGATCTGTCCAGCGATGGCGGACTGGGCCTAACAGAGTGGCGGATTTGTCCTCTGGTGGCGGACCTGTCCTGCTGTGGCGGACCTGTCCTGCAGTGGCGGACCTATCTTGACGGGGTGGAAGACTGGTCCTAACAGAGTGGCAGACCTGTCCTGACAGAGTGGCGGACTGGTCCTAATAGAGTGGCGGACTTGTCCTGACAGAGTGGCAGACTGGTCCTAACAGAGTGGCGGATCTGTCCTCCAGAAGGTAAAAATTTCTAGTTTTCCCGAATTGTCTTTTGGTAAAATAGGAACATAGTTTAATTAAAGGGGTGTCAATAAACCTTGCTTGGCGTGTTTAGGAAGGCTATTTGACATATCCAATCCCCTTGCGCCATTTGGCGATCCTGGGTGACGAGAAATCGTAGCTTTCCAAGTCCTTTTAAGTCACCCTTTTTCACTTTCTTAGTGGGACCTGCTTGGGGATTTCATCACCCCAAGGGACAATTCCAACCACGCGTACCAGCGGGGTATATAAAGGGGGGAGAGTGAAAGCTGTACCCCAATCCAACCATGTTATAATTAGCGAAGCGTTGGGATGATGTGAAGAGTTGGTCCGAGCCTCTAGTATCTCGCTAAGGTTCCCGACTCACGCTTGTAACGGGTTGGTGTTCACGGTTTGGGCCTCACGTACCAGGTGTATATCGAGGACTCCTTAGAAACCATGTGCATCCTAGAGTAGAAGACTTTGTTGACCATACCCGTTTCTACTAATCTTAGGGTTGTGCTGCTTGAATTGTCTTTCTTGTGCAAAAACTAGTGATTATCGATTTGGCCAAGTCTTTTATGATTGCTATATTTTGGGTCCTTTGCCTTATCCATCCACCAAAACATCAAGCCTAAACTTATCCTTTGGCAAACCTGTCCTCTTGCTGTGGTGGACCTGTCCTGAAATTCAGTGGCAGACCTGTCCCAGTGCAGTGGCGGACCTGTCCCAGTGCAGTGGCGGGCCTGTCCCCGTGCAGTGGCGGACCTGTCCCAGTGCAGTGGCGGGCCTGTCCCCATGCAGTGGCAGACCTGTCCTAGTTTAGTGGCGGACTGGTCCTAATTCAGTGGCGGACCTGTCCTAGTGCAGTGGCGGACCTGTCCTTCTACTCTTTCTTCCTAGGGCCACCATTTCCACACCATTTACCCGATTGACTCTGTTCAAGGGCAGTTCTTCTCATTTTTTTGTGCTCTTTCTGATGATATATACCACTTCATACTTTTGAGAAGTTGGCTGGGGCACCTTTTTCTTCACCATCTACCTCCTTGATGGGGGTATATCCTACCATTCTCATCCGTTTACTCGTTCCGAGTAAACCTTCATCCATTTCACATATCCTTTCATCATTCCAAACCCTCGTTTTGTCATTTCGATCATCCATTTACTCGTTCCGAGTAAACATTTATCCATTCACCACATCCTTTCATCATTCTAAACTCTCGTTATGTCGTTCTAATCATCCGTTTACTCGTTCCGAGTAATCAATCATCCATCCCGATCAACCATTTGCTCATTTTGAGTATTTGTTCATCCATTTCTATCATCCATTCCTCCAATCAAATCATCCAAATCCCCTGAACTTCATCTCGGGTTATTATCCAAATTGACTGAAGTGTCTGATCTGATCGTCATCATTAACATCCTCTTAGGATTGTCATCCATCCTAAGTTAATCATCATCATCGGCCCAATCAATTCACCTTCAATCTCAAGGTGGATTCGGTGCTACAATCATCCATTTATCCTTTAATCCGATCAATCAGTATCCTAAGTCATCTAAGATAATCTCTGAATGGGATTTGTAGTCTCTTTCATCATCAGTCAATCTTATCAATCAATCATCAATCAATCTTATCCAATCCAATCTAATCGCATCCCTATCCAACCACCTTCGACCCAATCAATCTACTTCCATCTTGAAGTAGATTCGACGTCGTAATCATCCTTTGATCATCCAATCCAATTGTCAGAATCAATCCCATTGTATCATCCAATCATCCTAATCTGAGCTTTAATCCAATCCCGATCCGAGCTTGTCCTAAATCCCGATTTGGGCTTTTGTCCATTTCCATCCAAAATCTTTATCCATCATCTTTATCCTTTCATCATCATGAATTCTTATCCTCCATCAATAGTGGTTAAGGGAAACCCTAATTACGTCGACGACGATAATGAAAGTCTTGCTGATCAAGAAGTATACGACATAGGTTCCCTCGACACTATTGTTGCTAGTAAGCTTTCTCCACCCGCATTCCAAAATCCAATCACCCCATCGAGTTATCCCATCATGTCTTCATCTATTCCTAATCACACTCCTTATGCAACCTTTGACAAGGGATGTTCACCATATCCATCATATCCTTCACCTACGTCATCTCCTTATCCTAGTTTGTCATCACAATACCCCTATCTTGATCCCCCATCCACATCCTCTTATCTCAATCCTTCATCTGCATACACCCACTACCCTAATATCCCATACCAATCCACTCAGCCTAGTCCTAGATTCACACCTTCTTATCCTAGTCAAACACATCCATCAACTTACCCTAATCCAACACCTGCATCTCCCTATATTAATCCAACACCTCAATCTTCCCATCCTCATCCACCATCCCAATACCTCTATTACAACACGCCGCCCATATCTTCTACCAATGATCCACCGTCCATGTCATCCTATCCTAACTCCCCATGCCCATATCCTTACCTTAATCCTCCATCTAGTCTTAATCTTCCATCTAATCCTACTCCACTAATCCATAAACCTTCATCCACTCCCACCTCGCCACCTCAGCCTAGTGTATTCAAGTTTCTCCAAGGACTTATAACAAAGGAAACATCCCACACTCCACACATTGCAGTTGTGGAACCATTCCATCCCAACCTATCATCCATGGTCATTAGTGACGAGACCCTTCTCCATCCAACACCTATCATTGATGATACCATCACATCCTCTGAATCCACTGAGTCCCCATCTCCTACCATCATGTCCTCTAAATCCGTTGAACCCCCATCTCCTACCATCACATCCTCTGAATCCACTGAGTCCCCATCTCCTACCATCACATCCTCTGAATCTATTGAGTCCCCATCTCCTACCATCACATCTACCAAATCCATTGAAAACCCACCCCCTACTCCGAGAGCTGTCAAACCTATCGACGACACCCAAATCCAATCCACTTCTTCCACTCTTAGTATCCATTCCCAAGAATATTTTGAATCCTCCATCCTTCCATCTTCCCCACTTGAAGAGTCCCCCCATGACTGCATTATCATGCCTCCCGCACACGATGAGTCATGCCAAGAGCCTGATCCAAAGCATGCCAACATATCCCCTCCTCCAAATCATGATCCTACCATCCCATCTAGTCTACTGCAAGATCATAGTCCCCCATCCATTCCATCCCGTGATCCTCTTGAGATTCAAGATTCTACTGCTCCATCTTTGTCTCCATTGCATGAGCCTACTACCACAAAATTAGATCCTATCATATCCCCTGATCCCTCCCCCGATAGCCCCCATCCAAATGCGACTATCCCATCATCTCCTTCTCAGGATCCCCCATCATCACCTAAAAATACTATCCCCACACTGCTTGCATATCCCCTTGGTACTCTCACATTCTTCCATGGTGGCCTCCTTGCAGAAGAAAAACACAGTGTATATACCACCCATCATCCCCCACCTAATAATGGACTCGCATCATGTTTTCAGAATAACAAAAATCCTATCATGGATCGCATGCCTGGGAACATGAACTATCAAGGAAAAGGTTTAGGCCTTCACGAGCAAGGTATTTTAGAGCCCATCCAAGTCAAAGAACAAATCTGCATGCAAGGTCTTGGATCTATTCCCCAAGACTCACAATCTAAACATGTTGGTACAACCTCTAGACATCCTCAACGAGCCTTTTCCAAAAGAAATGTTGGCTCTTCCCATCGCTCCACCAAATCATATGCTGCCATCCCTCCTCCTCTATCGTATCACCTCAAAACAACCGTCCATATTCCTCCTTCATCTGCTCCATCCATTTTGGGTCCTTACATCCCTCCATCCACAATCTCCCATCCTTCATCTATTGCATCCATCTTGGGTTCTTATGTCCCTCCACCCACTCTATCCATCTTGAGTCCGTATATCCCAAGATCACCTCCTCCATCTCATTCGCTCATTCATCCAACACCTATCCATGTCATCCATTATAAACATCCCTCTCGCATATCCCATAATCAGGATCAACAAAGGCACATACCTAAACATCCCCCATCTACACATAATCCTCATCATCCTACCTCCATTGCTCCACATCGTCCATCTCCTCACACCCATCCCATTGCTAATAAATGCACTTTGGATGCCAGAGGAAAAATGCATAAATCCAAACATCCACATGAATCTAAAGCTTCCCATGTCCCCTCTAAAAGACATGGTAAAGAAACGAAAAACAAAATCCAAAATCAAAATCAAATCTATAGCTCGCAAAGAGCCATCAAAGCAAAGATCAAAACCATGTGGATCCCAAAGAAAAAAGATGCAATGCCATCAAATGAAAAATCTGTAAAAACATCCAAAGTTGCTAATCCAAAAGCTAATTATACACCCCTTTCATCTCCTAAATCTGTTTTGGGTCCCTATGTCCCGAAATTCACTATTCCATCTCCTCCATTATCCCCACATTCTCCATCCAGTAGTCCCCTTATCTTTCACATCCATCACCACATGCCAATGTTGGTCCCAACTCATCTCCCCATCAATGCATCCACCCCCTTCATCTCTATCCATACCATTTCCAACACCCACCCATTATTGCTCAGATCTTCCCCATCAAATCCTCTCATTCATCCTCTAGCATAATCCATTTATCCATAGTTGTACCAACATCCAACAGTCGGTTCAAACATGAGCTCTTAATACCTGATATAGAACTTGATGCTTGAGTCCTTCATCCATATCCTTATCGCATGTCTTCTAAATCCACTTATTCGCCTCCCTATCCTTATCCATCTCCTTCCGCATACTATCCACAAAGTCCAAAAATCCAAAAAAAGTCCAAAAAAGTCCAAAAATTCAAAAAAGTCCAAAAAATCCAAAAATCCAAAAAAGTCAAAAAAATCCAAAAATCCACAAAAATAAAAAATCAAAATCAAAAAATAAAATACTAAAGAAATAATCCGTCTAATGGTGAAAACTTGGCAAACAAGCGCCTTGGATAAGTACCATGATGAAAACCTGGAAAACAGGGGTCATGCGTAAATCCCCATCTGCACTTGGGGGCAATTTCATGATTTGCATTCCCTCCATCCGCTATGCTTCCTGCTGCGCTTTCGGCTATGCACCCATCTTATTGCTATACATCATT